>OX453275.1:17652413-17826634 GCA_949710005.1 Ricordea florida | reverse complement strand
ATTTTAACAGAATTCGACACACTCTAGGAGATTTTTTGTTCCAATGTATTGATCAGGTACAGGCCCCAGATGCAAACAACTTTGGAGAGATCGATAGGCTTTTAATTGAAAAAGAGGTTTATTGGAGTGTTCCGCTTTCTTTTTGGCACCCGCATGGTCTAAATAAAAGAAAAGGTTTCCATTGGAAAAACAGAATTTGTTATAATTAATTTCCTCTCCTATTGTACGCTACTGATCAATCGTTTAAAGACCCTTTTCTAGGAATTTGTAGAAAGCCCGAGTAAATCGTGCCAAGAGTTTTTATATATGTATATATATATATATATATATATATATATATATATTTATATATACATATATATATATATATATATATATATATATCTAGGCAATTGTGGAAAACGAGGACGGACAACTTCGAGCGAAAAAAAAATATATATATATACAGTAAAAAATCTAAAAAAAGTTTAAAAATTTAATAAAAATAGACGTTTCGGTCAATGACCTTCATCAGTTGCAGTGCCCTGCGGACCCCTGTTGCGGACCCCTTTAAAAATATATATATATATATATATATATATATATATATATATATATATATATATTTTTTTTTAAAGGGGTCCGTTCGCAGGCCAGGTTACCTGGGAATATAACTTCTTGTGAATCTCCGCCATAGACGAATTCCGTGAGTGATGTTTTGAAAATAATGTGAATTTTGATGAAACCGATTTCACTAATCCTGAAAGTCAGCAAGAAAATCTCCGAGATATAGAAGAAAGAGCGCCAAATCATCGCCGTCGAGTAAGTTTGATTGCCGCAAAAATCAGCAAACGTGAAGCGGTGACTCAAAGCAGAAATTGAGAAACGACGGCAGGTACGACAACAAGAGACATCGCAGCAAAGACAACAACTGCTCGCTCAAAAAACGCAAAGGAATCAGCAAGGAAAAGGACCAGGAATACAATCAATGCAGATTGGAACTTGAATTTGTTATCGATAGAAACAAAGACTCGTTTTAGCTATACAGGACATGAGAGAGCGATTACATAACGAAATTGGCGAACAAAATTTAACAAAACGACTTAGAACAGAAACCGAGTAGAAACGACTTCAAAAAGATTGAGAATTCTTCAGAAAAAATTATCCCAACAGTATAAACTGGAAAATATGATAATCACAAGGCAAACAACAATGAAAACAGATTCAGAATTTAAGGAAAATTATGGCAACAGCGTAAAGACAGAATCAGAAGACGAACTACAAAACAGATTACCATATCGTCGTGAAAAAAGTGCCAGGAAAGGGGAAACAGAAACCAACCGCAAAGAAATAAAAGGTGACAGTCACGTAGTATTAATACTGCAATAAGAATGCAAGAAGGTATTTTTCGTAGTGAAACGATTGCCTTCCATTTTAAAGAAATTCCCAACACGGAGGTTGTAGTTATGATAGCAATTATTTATAATTATGTGATCTGACATCATTGCAACAGAGAAAATATATTTTAGATTTGTTTGATGTGGGAGTTATGTTCAGCATTTTCAACAGAAAAGATACCAAACAATATGTGACTGGTTCTGCAGTATTATCACTGATCAGAGCAATTATTTGTAAATAAAGCAGTTGTTATAACTAACTTCTGAGTAGTATTTATCTTTGCTATATTTCTTTGCTACATATATGTATTAAGTAATTACAAGGTTTCATTGGGACAGAAAAGTTCCATAACCATTTCAAAATGGGTTTTTACCTCTGAGTTCCATGTATCCCAGGGACTACTCTTTTAGCACCCACCATTCTCCCACAAATGAAAAGTTAATTTAAGCCCTACTTTGCAAAATTAGGTATAACATATTAACCTTTTTCCTTAATGCTGTCTAATTCATTTTTATGATGTCAAAAATTTAATAGCAACCACAATATACAGTTCACCTTTTACAATGGAAAAACTCTATAAGGGAGAAACTAATATTTGTAATGCCAAATGTTTACGATCTTTCTTATATATTCATTGCAAGAGTGCTGTATGTATTAACAAGACTTTGAAGTTTCCTAAATGCCCTATGCTTTCAATCATGATTTTCCACACTAACTGTAGGGACAAATGACCGCACTAGACATGATTGCCACAGGTCAGAAAATGGTAAGGAAAAAAAATTCTTCAAGGTCAGTAAAAAGTAGGGGAATTTCAACTCAAGTCAGGGAAACTTTAAGTCTTTGAGAGAAGTCGGGGAAAAGTGAATCAAATTCAGGGATGGTTTGGTGCAGGAAAGAATGTGACATGAAATGTGTTGAATTGGTAGAATTAAATGACTGATAACCTGATTTTGGGTCTCAAAGAAAATCAATCCTTTTTCCATAACTTTGTTATCTTAAGAAACTATAAATCCATGTACACTGTATGTGAATTTCTGAAAGCATATTAAATAAATGGGTGGAGAGGTAGGCTGTGAGGAGATGTTGGAGGCAATTACCAGGACTAATTTTTGACTTTTCTCATTTAGTTGGAAAAGGAAATTTTACATTCTAAGCCTAAAAGGACAGATGGTATAATCATAGTTGAGTAATTTTTACCACCTCTGACACAAACCCTATTTAGAATAAAACTGTGATGCTTCTAGCAGCAGAAGAACCTTTTCTCAGCTTAGGACATAGACCCCCATACCATAACAGTACATTATGTTTAACATAAAAAATAACAATACCAGTAATAATAATAATAATAATAATGATAATAATAATAATATTAATAATAATACAATAATAATAATCATAATAAATACAAGAAATGAGAAAATACAAAACGTGATAATAATTTAGTAATAAGTAAAAACACAAATTGGGGTCTTATCCCTCAGGAAAAAAAACCATTACGAGTTCTTTAAAAACTAGCTTTGCGAGGTATTGCGGGAGTCGCATTTCTAGTGTTATTTAAGGGCCCTTCCAGGGATCTTGTTGTTAATTTGCCCTTTCAAGCTCCAAATACCTCTTTTTTGGATTTTTTGTACAGTTGATGTTTACAGTTATATGTAAGGGTGGGTTAAGCTTTTTCTGATGCTTGCAACGTTGCCTCTTCTGTTATTCTTTTCGTTCTAGCCAATTTGGTGTTGTAGTTCTTAACTGGTGAATGCGAAGCAATGAACGAGTTATAACAGTGGGGAAGAAATTCCACTTCTGTCACCTGGTCCCTCAATCTATGTTAAGGTTTGGTGAGTCCGCTGGTCGGAAATGTGACCGCAGACTCACTAAATTCGGCAATATTTCACATGGAGAAACGATGGAGAAATGTTGTTTTGTAACCAAAGTTGGTCTACAGCACCACTTTGGAAAGACGCGTATTTTTCTGGTGATGATTTTTATTCTGGATGGATCTGTTCACATGTCTGGCATTTCTTTTACCTTGGGAGGCACTCTCGCTGGTTTGGCGTCGTAAACTACTCGACGAATGGATTTCCATCTTGTCTGGTAAGAAAGTCTTCACGAATCCACGTGAAATACGAACAAATCGCCGCTAAGTACGAACAAATGTATTCCAAATACTGTGCGAACACGAACGGTTTTACAGGCACGACCAACTCAGCTCCGATTATGTAAAAATATTCGCCAAGGAAGTGTAAAGAAATGCGAACGAGATGGACAAATGTACGCTAAAGACGAACAAATCAACCCCAATGGAAAACAAATCTACGACAAATCCAAAAAAATCTAAAGTGAGCGAGAAAAAATATATGGAGAACGCGAGCAGACATGTTAAAAATAATTCTGTGAAGAAACAGCTTGCAACAAACAGAAATGAATGTACCGACCAGAGATCACCACGTAGCACACCAACTGATAATTTAGCAAGCGCTGATGAGTTGCATTCAAATGAAATGAAGTATAGGAGATGACGGGTAAGGTTTGTTTTCCGCCTTGCATTCCAGAGGAACCGTGAAAGAGAACCTTCCAGAATTCCCTACATGAAAGAAATAAAACTATTTAGAAAGACAAAAACAATTCGAGATGCTGCCTAATCATATCTGAACAAGTGTATTCCAAATGCATAGAAGCTGCTTAAGCTTATGCAGTTCGAGAACAATCGTTTGCATTTCATGAAAAAAAGGTGCGGAAGACGAAAGGTTGCTTTCTCAAAAAACTACATCACAAAGAAATTGCATGCATATCTTTTGCGACTGAGAACGTCGAAGCATAAGAATTCACCATTGTTTTGCATATATGTTGATGGGAGATTGTTCATTCCCAAGCAATTAAAACACTGTAGGCTTAAGTCTTATGTGTCTTATAGACTGGTCTCTTTAAGTGCTGATGTGGTAGAGAACCTTGGGCCATCAGATCATTTTGAGCGAGAGGGACCCACCCCTCCCTAGATAATCGTTTTGTAAAGTGGGACGTCATCAAAAGTCGCACGTGCAGATAGGAATGATAGGAACCAGAGAGAGAGAGAGGAGCGTGAGAAAAAGAAGAATACATTGAGTTCATATACAATAGAGGAAAAAAATACGGTATAAATCCGTAAAATTTCAATGCAGATACCACTGGCAGCTCAGTTTCACTACTAAAAAGCGAGGTTGTGTGAATTACATAGAGCTGCACTTGATGAAGGAGGAGGTGTAGATTGCTTTTTTCGAGATGTATCACATCAACTCTATGGCAATCCTCATAATCATTTACATGTGTGTAGCCGTGGTGTTGAATATTTGCTGCATAACCCCGAACAGTTTATAGAATGTATACACTGACTACTCTTGACAAGGATATTTACGTAGTCTGTCATGTCAGGGAATGATGATAATGATGATAATGAATTTATATAGCGCACTTTTTCATATGAATATGTTCAAAGGCGCTTTACACTTCTATTGGCTGAGATCGGACGTCAGCATGTAAAGGCGCCTCTGGCTGCCGCTATCAGTCCATACATGATCTCACACACCCACCCAACCCATGAATGAATTGTCAGATGAAACCAGACGTAGAGATAGACCACCACACCGGGAACTACGTCCCCTACTCTTTTCGAACAGTGTGTGGGTTCTTTAACGTCCCACAGATCATTAGGAACAAGTGTTGTGAGACGGGTCCTACGGTTTATCGTCCTTATCCGAGAAGACTAGAAAGTCTAACCATTTACAGATGTCATTACAAAGGCAGCACTTTCTCCTCAGTTATTTTAAGACCCTGAGTGTTGGTCCGGCCGGGGTTTGAACCCGCAACCTCCCGCACGGTAGTCCGGTGCTCTACCAACTGAGCTAACCGGTCGGCGGAACATGGCCTGATGCAATTATAATACAAACAGTGGCCAGTTCCTTTAATTTATTAATAATGAAACGTTTTCTCCTATTACTATTATTCAAGCAGTGAATATGATGAGTGGATGCAGAAACATTTACATTGAAACTCTTGATATTTCAACAGAAGAAAAACAAAGTTTCTTCTGCAGTACTTGCTGGTAAGAAATGCACTCAAAGTTTAGTTTGAGACCAACCAATTGACAAAAATGAAAAACACAGAGCTTACACAAAAGAATAAAAGAAAAAGCTAAGAGAAGAGCTGATCCAGAAATTAAGAAAAGAGACAGAAAAGCTCTGTTGGTAAGAAGACGCAAGAACAGCAGCAATTCTCGAGAGAAAATGAATAGGGGCTGCCAGAAAAAGGAAAAAGGCCAACCCTGCTGAAAATCCAAAATAGACGAATGAAATTCACAAGCAAAGTAAGAGAAAACGCAAAGTACAGAGGCCAGAACACATAAGGGAAATTGCCAAAGAATCATTCTGAAAACGTACAACGCAGAAAAAATAAGGGAAATCAACAGGAAGGCTAAAGTGAAAAGTAGAAGGGAAAGTTAGCAAGTTCCAAGCAACTAAATCTGGTACTGAAACGCAATTACGAAAAATGAACACAATCCAGTTTTAATGATATTTTTTTTTTTTTACGGCAACATTAGCCGGTCGAGCAGAATTTCTATGTACCTGTTGTGAACAGTTGTGTTATAGGTCATCTGTAGTGAAATGTAATGCTAAAAACTACAGGGTTTGTTCACAACATATTTTAAACTCTTGTATCACTGTAGAAAAAAGTGTTGATGTTACTGAATGGATTTGCATCACTTGTCATTCAAATTTAAAAGAAAGGCAAGTTGCCCACCTGTGCTAAAGCCAATGAAATGAGCTTTCCTAAGAAGCCTAGCATATTAAATTTGACTCTTTTAGAAGAACGGTTAATGTCACCTCGTATGCCATTCATGCAAACCCGTGAATTACCAAGGGGTACTCAATTGTCTATTCATAGAAGTATTGTAGAATGGAAGAACTAAAAATGTGTTAGATGCAGTGATTTATTCAAAACTGAGGTTGTACAAGTACACGATGCATGTGTAGATAGTATAAGCTCGTAATCTGCTGACCATGAGGATTGGAGTGAATTTGTTTAAAACTCTGACACAGTACTGATTTTCAAAATGATCGAATTGAAACAGACAATACAACAGATGATTTAAAAACGAAATTTTTACTATCAATGTTAATAATAAAGATGATAGTGATGGATGGTGTGAATTTGAGGGTAAAGTGTAAATAGCTGCGAGGTCCAATAGGCCTCTCTAGTCAGTAACAACTGGTCAATATAAGCAACGTCACCTTGGTTAGTAATTTGTTCGATGACAATAAAATTAATTTCGGAAATTTCATGCTTTGTACAGTTAAAATGGACCGCAAGTTCACCCGGCTTTTTGTTGGTATGCATGGACGATTTATGATTGCGAAAGCGTACTTTAAATTCTGTGGTGGTAGAGCCTACATATTGCAATTTGAATTTATTACACGAGGATAAATAAACAACGTTTTTGGAAGAGCAAGACAATTTTTGGTTTATCTTTTAGGCTCGGCCTGTGGAAAAGCTATTAAACTTTGAATCTTGAATTAAAATATTTTGCAAAGATCACAACGAGTACAACATTTGAAACACCCTCCCATTTCCTTCTCTGCCTGGTTTGCCCCATTGTCACCACGAAATGTAGATGGTGCTAAAATATCTATGAGATTTTTGGTACGGCGATATGCTGGTAAAACATCGACAATAATTAAGGAATTTCAGCTGTTAGAAAAGGCCAAGTAAATAACGTTTTTGGAAGAGTAAGACATTTTTTGGTTTATCTTGTAGGCTCCGCCTGTGGAAAAGCTATTAAACTTTAAATCTTGAATTAAAATATTTTGCAAAGATCACAACGAGTACAACATTTGAAACACCCTCCCATTTCTTTCTTTGCCTGGTTTGTCCCCATTGTCACCACGAAATGTAGATGGTGCTAAAATTTCTATGAGATTTTTGGTACGGCGATATGCTGGAAAAACATTGACAATAATTAAGGATTTTCAGCTGTTAGAAAAGCTCTTGATTCTAGATGTGATAAGTTTCCATCAACCGATTGCATTGTAGAGGCTATTGAAATTTGTCTGGTAACCAACAATTGTCGATTTTCTGGATAAAACTTTGTGCAAAAACACGGTACAACCATGGGGCCCAAAAACGCACGTAGCTATGCCGACTTGGCAATGAGTTTAATTGACGAGAAAGCTAAACCTAAAGGTGCCGTAAAAGCCATGTTATGGTGGCCTTATAGGGATGATGTTTTCGACATTTGGCCAAATGGTTTACCTAAATTGTTAGAGTTTACTGATTACATCAATACTCCTTATCCCACCATCAAGTTTGAGGTGGTATATTCAGAGCATGCCCTCAATGTCTTGGATCTCACTTTGCACCTTCAGGACGGGTTTATTAAGACAGATATCTATGCTAAACCTACAGATAGTCATGTTTATTTACCTTTTTAAGTTCTCATCCAGCACATTGTAAAAGGGCTATTCCCTATGGGGTTGCGCTACGAGTTAGACCTAATTGTTCGACCGACAAGTTTCTAAGCAAGAGGTGTGCTAAATACAAAGGGTACCATATGTCCCAGGGCTATAATGTAGCTTTAGTAAACAAACAATTCCACAAAGCGCTTAGTATTGAGAGATCAGAATTGCTTACGAAAAAGGTTAAGCCTGTCAAGAGAATGTTGCCGTTAGTTCTTGATTACAATCCTATCCTGCCTCATATTCAGAGAGTTATCAAGAAACATGATCATGTTTATGTAAATTTAACTACTTTGTATATAAGCGATGGTAAAGGACATTCCTACCATCTCCCCTGATGAGTGGTTAACCACGAAACAGGCTTGTAGAGATAAACCTTTAGTTTGTTTGTGTGTTTTTTTTCTCCCGCAACAACTATATATATATATATATATATATATATAGTTGTTGAATACTGTGAATATTTTACATGCGGGTCCCTTCACACTTTTGGCTGACTTGACGAATCATGTTATAGTTTCTTAACATTAATCTTTTTGTATTATTTTTAAAAAAAAAAAAATATATATATATGTATATATATATATATATATATAAAAAGTTATGATGCTTCGAGCCAACAGGGATGCCACACGCCAGAAGGATCCAAAAGGATTCGTAGTCCAAACCTCGAGTAATGAAATTTGTAGGCAATTGTGGAACACGAGGACGGACAACTTCGAGCGAAAAAAAAAAAAATATATATATATATATATATACAGTAAAAAATCTAAAAAAAGTTTAAAAATTTAATAAAAATAGACGTTTCGGTCAATGACCTTCATCAGTTGCAGTGCCTGATGAAGGTCATGATGAAGGTCATTGACCGAAACGTCTATTTTTATTAAATTTTTAAACTTTTTTTAGATTTTTTACTGTATATATTTTTTTTTTTTTTTTTTTCGCTCGAAGTTGTCCGTCCTCGTTTTCCACAATTGCCTACAAATTTCATTACTCGAGGTTTGGACTACGAATCCTTTTGGATCCTTCTGGCGTGTGGCATCCCTGTTGGCTCGAAGCATCATAACTTTTTATATATATATATATGTATATATATTTACATCTTTATATACATATTTATATATATATATAATATATATATATATATATATATATATACATACATATATATATATATATATATATATATATATATATTTATTTATATAGAAATAGTTGTTGAAGGGAGAATAAAACACACAAACAAACTACACGTTTGTCCCTACAAGCCTGCTTCTTGGTTGCTCACTCGTCAGGGGATTTGATTAGAATGTCCTTTACCATTGCTTATATCGGACATACGGAAAATGACTTTAAAACAAGATACAGAAACCACACCGCATCTTTCCGCCACGCTTAAGACAGGAACTCCACCGAACTCGGCAAACATATATGGACACTTTACCTACTCTATATATGGACACTTTACCTCTACTCCTCGGTCGATCAGTGATACACGGCCAAATCCCCCAGACATATGAGCTAAGTACAGTTAAAGTAGGGAGGGGATATATTATATATATATATATACTAGTGTTGCCAGAGTTGTGAAAGTGCTGCGGAAATTTATGACGGCCATCGTTGTATTAAATTTAATTTTACCACTGGGTATTGCCTCGGAAGAATGGCTTGCTTTCATAGCATGCCGAAAGACCGTGCAATCGGAAGTAATTGACATAGATACTTGTAAGTGTTGAATCTCATAATTAAGAATCGAAGATGTTACGAACAGACATTAAATCTCGAGCTGCTGGCGCTGAATACTATGCTGCATCACACTACAAGAGTTAGTTGATCTCTGATATAGCACGGGGCGGCACAGTGAATTACCTTAAATTAAATTTCTTCATCAAGGCAACAGCCCTTGATCACAGCATCGCAAAATGAATACGCCGAAGAACCGCACAGTGTCGTCTCAATCTCATCTTTTTGACTCGTACGATTTTACAATATACATATGATACGTCTATAAGTCAATCCTTCTAGAAAAGGAAGATGATAGTGTAGGCCTTTTTCGTTGTTGTCTTTGTTCCAAATCGAGGCTTTACCAAGTATATCCCAGCAAGAAGATCTCCGAGATAAACAAGAAAGAGCAGCGAGAGAGCGTAGTCGAGGAAGTTCGAATACCGTATAAATCAGCACAAGGAAAGCGCGACTCGAAGAAGGCAAGGAGAATATCAACAGACATAGCAGCAAAGACAGCAACTGCTCTCTCAAAAACAGGCAAACGAAATAGCCGGGAAAAGGACCAGGAATTCAATCAAGTTAGGTTTGAAATTGAATGTTTTATAAATAGAAAAGAAACTAAGACTCGTTTTAGCTACACAGGACAAAAGGAAATGATTACATAGCGAAATTGGTGAACAAGATTTTGAAAACGACTAGAATAGAAACCGAGTAGGAACAAATTCAACGATTGGAGAGGTTTCGGGAAAATAGTTCTATTAGTCTACAAACGGAATCGGAAGACGAGCAAGAAAACAGATCGAAACAAGACCCTTGAGGAGCGTTCACTCGGGCTTCGTGTTGAACGTTTTACTTGAGCATTTACCATGCGTAGAATGCATACGAAACTACATGCCTGATCCGTGTTGGGAATTTTCGTTATCGGTCAGTCCAACACCACTTTTTGATGTTTTTTTGTGCAAAAAGTCAGTTCAATTACTCGAGTGAAAAACAAATCACGAGTACAGTCATATATAATATATATACCGTTGCAGAACGAGATCTGAACTGTACTTTTATTGACATTGTAACATCATTATGTTCATGTGCGTTAGTCAAACTGACATGCAATTCCGGGAAAAAAGCAAACCAACATTTACAATCGCTTTACAAGTATTGAGCCCAATAAAAACCAATAACAGCAACAGGATATTTAACCCTACTATTCAAGTTGCTTCTGTCAGTATCCTTATACAATTCGCTGTTGTTAGCGCCAGCTTCGAAGTTGTGTTCACGAACATTCCTGATTTTTTCAGCAAGTGATGTTTTCGTCTTAGCATCATAGTTTGTGACATAGGCTGTCACAGTTTTGGCAACTAACATATAGCTCATATGGGTAGGATTTTCTTACAGGTCCCTACTTCATTATGCATGCTGTAGCCGTACGATTTCGTTCTCAGAAATGTTTGCACGCGCACTTCCCATGACAATTCAACTACAGCATGCATTATGAAGTAGGGACCTGTGCGGAAATCTTACCCTGATTTGTTATCTCGTAGAACTAGTATGAACTCTGCACATTTGTCTAGCCTTCAAGCTAAAGAATTCTTGGATATACAACCCGTTCCGATAACGCTCGACATCATTTAGTGTGGGTCTACCACGGACGGCGTGTGCGTTTGTATTTTTGCAAAACAAAGCATTCTGTAAATCATGTTGTTTACGAACAGCCAGTGCTTGATGTCGCCTTCTTATCCCCGGTTTCCGCGGTCCACGCATGGAACGCCAGGGACCATGACACTCTTTTGGCGACCAAAAAGAGAACAGAGGGTATTTAAAGACTCGTGCTTTCCTACGGATGCCCGAGTAAAAATTCTTCGAATAAATTATCATAACAGAATACACTGTCAGACATAATCAGAAGGCGGACAACAATGAAAACAGATTGAGAATTTAACGAAAATTGTGACAACAGCATACAGACAGAACATGAGACGAATGACAAAACATATCACCATATCGTCGTGAAAAAAGTACCTGGAAAAAGGAAATAGAAACCAACCGCAACGACATGAACGACTGCAGTCACGTAGTACTTGTACTGCAAGGAGAATGCAATCAGGTACTTTCGTAATAAAACGATAGCATTTCCATTTTGAAGAAATTCCCAACACAGAGGGTTGCAGTTGTGATAGCAATCATGTATAATTGTGTGATCTGATATTATTCTAATGTTAAGTGGAAATATTGTCAATTGGTCTGATTTAGCGGTAATGTGAAGCATTTTCAACAGTTTACATTGTTACCAAACACTTAGCACTGAAATATTATCAGCGATCAACAAAGTTTTGATTTGACAATAAAACAGCTGTTATTACTCACGTCTGAGTAGTATTTATCTTTGCCATATATCTGAAACAGCCTACTTCAGAAAATTTGACAAGAAATGTTATCCTCTTACTGTACTGCTCTTTACCTTATTTTTATGATGTCAAATACCAATGTTTAATAACAACCACATACTATATGGTTGACATTCCACATTGGAAAACCTCTATTTTGAAGAAACAAATGTTTTTAACCCTACAATTTTTGAAATCTTTCTATCTCATGATCATAGTTACATTGATGTCGCATTTCTACTCAGGTGACAGGGACCCCTTTTCTGAGTACATTTCAGAGCATCTTGATACCACAAAAAAGTCCACAAAGAACATACACTCGTTGCAAGTGTGCCATATGTTTCCAAGATTTCCAAGACACTCGATGATGATTTTCTACATAAGCTGTATGGAAGAATGACTGCAGCAGATTCCAACCCTCAAAGAAGAAATGATGTTGTTTAGGGCTGTTCAATACCAATAATTATTATAACCTTTCATTACTATCTCTGATACAAACCCTATTCACAGGAAAACTGCATTTGATGTAAAAGTAGAGGTACAATGTCTTTTCCCGTATTATGACATACACGCTCACCCCCATAAAAAATATACTGCATAATAAAAATTAAAATGATAGTAATAATAATAATAATAACAGTAATAATAATAATAAAAAATTTAACAGTAACAGTAATAGTAATAGTAATAGTAATACTAATACTAATAGTGATAGTGATAGTGATAATAATAATAAAAATAATGATAATAGAAATGATATGAATAATAATCAGGAGCCTTGTATGACCTCCTGTGCATATGAAATAACAAGATGAGTACAGTAATTGGGGTCTTTTAGGTCTGACAGGAAAAACCATTTCGAACTACCTTCGCGAGGTTTTGCGGGAGTCGCATTTCTAGTATAAATATCTTTTAGTATGTCTTTGCATTGTCATGTTACTTTCATTCTAGGTGGAATCCCATACCCGCATATTCATCCTGGTCAAATTGCTAATAAACTTCAAGAGGGATACCGTATGCCAAAACCACAACACGTGGACAGCAAACTGTAAGTGTTAAGGGCTACTGTTTATTCATTTAGGTGTGATTAAATGAAGGTCCCAGTCAGGCGAGGCTATATCAAGTTGTAAGCAAAGAAAGCAAATTAAAGCACATTTCTTAACCACTTTTGTTTTATTCTTGTTTCTCCTTTATCCTGTGTGCGTTGTTCTTCAGGTATCAAGTAATGCTGCAATGCTGGCAGGAAAGTCCAACGAATCGGCCAACATTTGCCAAACTGAAAGAAATAACAGGAGAGATGGAAAAGAACAACAGGGTAGGAAACACAGTCCTATAACGAAATTTGTTTAGGGTGCATCTCTCTTGTTACCCTCTTCAGTTGAAGTTGTTTTCGTCTAAGTCAAAGTTGTTTTCGTCTCAGCCGAAGTCCATGACCAGAAAACCTTAAAAACTAAAGAGTGCGGTACATACGTTTACCTTACTATTATTTATATGGTTATTGTCAGAGAGGGCGTTGTGTTTTTGTTTCGATTTTTGGTCCCTAGTTTTCGAAACATTTAAATGCCCTGGGCATCATGACCCAATGTGATTGGCCATTTTTGAGTTGCAATTTTATTCTCAACAAAGATCGATAGTAAGGTTCTTTGTGCTTCACATTTATGTACTCCTACATTACCCTTTATTTATATGTACATTTTCAGTCTTGTCCGTTGGCCTCGTCAAAAATTCGCTCATAATCCGAAAGACTTACCTGAACTTTTAATCAGTTGTTGATTCTATTTCCTTCAACAAGGGGATCCGAGACTATTTTTGTATATTTATGTTTGTTTCTTTTTTTCAGACTTATATGAACCTTAAACAGTAAGACAACAGTCTGTACGCTTATGTTAAAGATCTGAACGATGGATAAGTAATAAATAAAAGATTTCTGCCCTTCTTAATGAAAGTAGAAGTTTAACTTTAGAAAACAGTTTCTACACTGTAGTTCTTGAAATATTTTGTTCAATTAAATTCCCGGCTCTGTTAGCATTTTCTTCCATTCAGTAAAGTCATGGTGTTCCTGATTTATTACGAAGTTTTAATTATTTTAATAATACTCTTAACTATATTGCGAAAATTTTAACTTGTATTTTCAAATGTGCGCTATAAACATATTTAACAATTATTCCACGGAATCGAGTCGTATGCAAGCCAATAGCCAACGAGGCGCATAGCGCCGAGCTGGCTATAGTTCATGTACGACGAGAATAAGGGAAATAATTGTTTTATTATATCTCTAAACCCTCGCTTATGAGACACTGGAACTAGTTTGTACGACAAGACTTGACTTTGTTATTGTTTGTAAACAGAACCTTGTTGTTGTCGACTCGACATGTTGTCGAGCCGATGTGTAAAAAAAGTTGAAACAGGAGTCCGGCTTGTTCTTAAACATCTCTTTAATGTACTTGTCAATTTTTTTTTCAAGTTAGCAAATTAGCTTGAGAATTAGACGTGGAAAAAGTAGGCAGAAATAGAATAAAGACTCAGCCTACAGGCTTCACAGATCTTTCAAAATGGCGGCTGTTTGTAAGAGTTTCACTTTCGTTCGTAATAAACAATTTCGCGATATAATTTGCTAACTTACCATTCGAATAATTTCATCGCATATTTATTTGCTTCGTTCAGTAGAATTTTTTGGTGCCTACTTTTCAAGCAAGACTTGAATTTCTCCCAGTCTAATTCAGGAAATCATTTCGCCATGATGGCCATTTTCCACAGTAATGGTATATGAGCTGATAGCCTGTAAGTAGGGAACCAATCAGAGCGCGCGTTTGCTCATATGCTGGGGTTGGAGATATAATAACATTAAAAATATACTACCTACACTAAAGTAATGAATCTTAAGAAAAAAATGCAATCTTGTTTCTTCTACCAGAAGGTTTGCTTAATATAAGAAGGTAGGTCTTAAGAGGTCGCTTAAGGTTATTTTTCAGAGTTGTGATGGTAGAGTGTAGCTGGTTCCACAGCGACAGCGAAGGCCTTGTCACAGCAGGTGTTAGTAGAAATAGTTTTACTTTTGATCTGAGGCTGTAGTTTGATTTTGGCTTAACAGATATAGCTTCATAGATGTACTTTGGAGCCAGTCCATTGATAGCGTTAAAAGTAATTAAAATAATCTTAAGATTAATTATAAACTTAATAGGTGGCCAATGGAACTCTTGACAAAAAAAAAAAAAATGTCTTGCCGCAGCATTTAACCATCGCTGAATCTTGCACAAAAAAGAATTAAGCAATCCATAGAGCGGTCCATTACATTTAATTGGATTAAGATTGGCTTGATGTAATCTGTTTCTTGGGCATTTGCTCTGTCCTATGGTGGCCTAGACATGCCATAATGATGTTTGTTTAAAAACGGAGATTTTAGCTTTAATTACCAATATTAAGGCAAAAAAAACTTATTATGTTTTATTTTAAATGTTTTTCTTTTGTAAGAACAATTGTTTTATATGTTTTTAGCTAATTATGAGAAAAACAATGTAAATGTATATCCTCTTGCACTACGATCGGTAAAACTGATTTCAAAATGACGAAGGCGCTGTCAAGAGTACGAGCAATCCATGCATAATCTACAGAATCTCGTTTCATGAAGTTCAGAACTCCCTCGCGTCCGAGACCTTCTTGGATGAGTTAAATTACCTTTTGTTTAAGATCGATGTCTTCTTTTCAAGCATCATTTCGGATTCGAGGCACCATACTGGCTTGAGTGTGACTGCGTAGTGCATCTTGTTTATGGCAGCTTCAGGCCATGGACAAGGAAAATTTTTTGTTGTTGTTGTTCTTAATTATTGAAAATTAAATCAAAATTCTCCCTTTTAAAGCAAAAATCGTTATGGCGGATCTAGGCCACCATACTATGACATCTGAGTCCAGTGGGTTTTGATATCAAATTCGTTTTTTGCGTTATGGCACGCAAGTGAAATAATTGGAAAAAAGTCAACCAAGTTGGACAATGTATTCTGTGATTTTAGATTCGGAAATCTAAGGGCAAAGTTTGCACCCAATTACTTATTCGTATGGAATGTTTTGTTGAGTAAACGATTTCCAGTGAATATCTGGTGATGTGTTTGCCAGTGGTCATACTGAACTCCGATTGTGGTTTCTCATCCCAAATGGTTGACAAAATATTCACTTAGTGCCGATGATGCCTTATCCCTAGCTTTTTCCAAATCAGAGGCAGTCCACCTTTAACAGATATTAATTCGCATTCTATCAGAAATCTTGCAGTCTGTTTGGCTAACCTACTAGCTATCTATATTGTGGTAGATAGCGAGAAACAAAAACGCTCCAACTTGGAACAAAGGACTACTCTGACTTTAGGAGCTGTGTAAAACTGAAAATTGTATGCTACACTGTAGATGATTTCTACAAAAAAAAATTAGACGATTAGAGTCGTAGTCTAATTATTAAATAGACATCTTAGGTCTCATGACTATGTGCCAAGCATTTACCATGTACCACATTTTATGACTCCAGTTTCAACTACTAGACACGAATATCACTGGACGAAAAAATGGATTTACAAGGGTAAACAAACTACAGCAAAGGTGTAGCAAATACCACATTTGCACAATTTTGCGCAAGTGCAAAGACTAATATTGCACCTGATTTGCTATCCGTAGCAATGCCGGTAAATGCCGCATTTGCACAGGATTTACATCTTTGTGCAAAGATAATGTGTAGTCATGAATTTAGGGATCATTTACCGATGGTACAAATATGTACGCAAATGTGTTCGTTTGAACTATCTTTGCATACTGGGCAAACATGAGCACAAATCTCTTGTTTTGAGCAGTTTTGCACCATTTGTAAAAGTATGTAAACCTGTTATTTTCATAAAGTTTACACAACGTTGCAAATATGAGCAAAGTATTAAATGTGAACAATGTTTGTTTGGGGTGGTTGTGATGATCAAATGTTTATCAGCGAACTGGATTGTTTGTATAGCAAATGTTACCAAACTTTCGGCATTACACATGTATGCTCACGGAGCTAATGTTAGGAAAACCACAACTTTGACCAAATTTTCTAGGGGTTGCAAATTTGATCAAACTCTAAATTCGAGAAAGTTTGCTTGGAGCGGCAAATGTGGTTAAAATTCAAGTTTTAAAAGAGTTTGCTCGGGCAGCACATCTGATCAAACTCTTATTTTTGTACAGTTTTTTGCTCAGGTAGCAAGTATAACCAAAAGTCCAACTTTGCTTGGGCCGGCAAACGTCGTCAAATCTCTTAATATTGAACAGGTTTGATCAGGTAGCAAATATAGTCAAAGTGGAAACTTTGCTAGGGTTAGCAAATGTCTTTAAACTCTTAAATTAGAGCATGTTTTGTTAAGGTAGCAAATAATATTCAACGTCCAACGTTTGAATACGTTTCATTGGGTTCCAGTAAATGCCATACGCCTTTCAATATTGAGCATGTTTCACCGGACAGCAAATAATTGCATTAAAAAGCCTGAGTTCTTAACAAGTATATGTCTTCAGACTTTAACATTATTGAGGTGAATGCCATTAGTGACCAAGCATTGATTTCTGTTTAAATGATTAATTCCATAAACCGAAGTTAGCTCAGACATCTTTTAATTTTCTGAAAGCAGAGCAAATAATTACAAACTACGGTGTATATACAGCTTTCCATATTTTTCCCAATTTCAGTATGTTAATATATATATAAGTACGTATCCGATCAATACTTATAGCCATCATTTCCTTTTTCCAAACAATAGTTATTTATGGAGAGACTTTTATTCATTAAAACTATTATATTCCATGACAAAATCTTCTTCAATCTAATTAGAACTCTAAAAAAGGCATTTTTCTTAGTACAAAATAATATAATTATCACTTTATAAAGAAACAAAATTTATAATTCTGGTGGCATTTTAACCTTGGCCTCCATAAAAAGGGCTTATAATTTCCACCAATTTCTGATTTTTGTATGATATAACACTGTGTAATTGCATATTAGAAAGATTTTATTTACATAAATAATAAAAGTAATGTTAAAAAGTTATTTTTCATCATTTGTAAAGCAAGGGAAATTGCATTCAAAGCAAATCACTTAAGAAAATCATTCTTGTGTATGTTTAAAGAATGGTCTGTTGCCCTGTTGTAAGGAAATTGTGGGTCCTTAAACGAAATGACTAGCTGTAAGTATTCCAAAGCATTTCAACATAACCATTGTCACTGTTGTTGGTCCCAAAACAAGAACGTAAGTACTTAATTCTTAGAAACAGAAACACTTTCAGAACATTTTCAGGCTGATTTTGCAGAAAACACCAGATGTGTATAAGAACTAAATCAGCCTGAACCCCCAAAACATGTGTTCTTTCATGTGGGTCTTTACTGTACCTAGTATTTATAAATAGAAATGGTTAATCTAGCGAGCCTACAAATATAACTACACTATGTATGCTGCCTCTCATTGCTTTTTCTCTTAGGTCATTTTTAAATTGTTTGCTTTCATGTAAATCCATACTGATGACAAAAATCAAGAGGCACCTAGATCCAATTATTTTTTTGGGAGGTTAAGTTGATCTGGTGGGTCAGTTGCAAATACTCTCGTTGATATTTACTCACGAGGTGCCAGTCACCTGTTAAGCAAACATACTTCTGAAAAAAAGTCTTGTAATTTGGAAAACTATCATTGTAACCTGTTATCTTGTGCGTCACTTGGAAACAATAGCCAAAGGAGTGTAATAAACATGTTCATTACAGCATCAACCAGTAAGATTTCCTTGCCAACAGAATTCTTAAGGCTAATCTACATTCTCAGTATAGATTTTGGTGTGATTTAACATATATACATCCTTGGTCCTTTATAACACTGTTTTATAGGCTAAGATCAATAAAGGCAGTTATATTTGCAAAGCTACACATATCTGTAAATATGACCTGTCATGAATAACAATGGAGTTTTTCAAGAGCTTTGGAATCACTTTCATTTCCTTACAACAGAGCAAATTCAGGGGCATATAGTTCTAGGTTCCTCCAAGGTAGAGGCTTCCTACTTAGCACCTCTTTCTTCCTGGGTACATTCTCATCCTCAGAACTGTTTTCTTGATCTGAGTTGTCTTCAGAGACAGAATGTTCTGAAGACATATACTCTACACTTAAACAATCTTTAAATCTGCTCTTCTCCTCTTTTGGACTGGAGGTAGATTGCAGAAGTGCCTTTTGTCTCTTTAGTAGTTTCTGTAACAAACAAAAATTATTTATGAGTGATATCATCATTTACAATTATTTCAACAAAACTCAGCTGGCAGAAATTCAAACAAAAAAAAAACCTAGCCAATAAATTTCACTGCTCATTACACATGCAGGAATTTGCATATAAAACTAAAATCTAAAACTATCAACAGATTCAACTTCTAATAGTGAATTCATTTAAGGCAATCTTGGGGGTACACTTTACCTGGTTTCACAGTAATGGCTTGAGAGAAACAATGAACTTTTTTACACTGTATACTTACTGCATTCTTTCTGTTCCTGATTCGCTGCTCCTTTAGCACTTCTTTGTCCTTATTAGCTTGTTTGACTTTTTCCTGCCTCTTCTTAGTCTTAAAATGGGTCCTAATAGCAGCTGTCATTCAGGAAAACAGATAAAAATGTATTGACTGTTATCACCATAACTGAAAACACCATTTCTTAAAAGGACCAAGACTTGTAAAAAATATAAAAAAAAATTACAGTCAATCTTAAATGCAATGTATTCGTAACCAATTTAAGCCTCTGCTGCTCAATAAAGATAAAACGTTTTTTCCATAAAAACATATACATTTTTGGTTCACAGACATTTTCCCTAACATTAACTGTTTGCTGTGAATTGCTTGCACTAAACCAGTCAATTCGGCTGATAACAAGCAAGAAAAAAATACAGCTTTGAAACTTGTTAAAGGATATTTACACACCAACATGACAACGGAAAGACTGTTAGGTTAGGCTATGATGAACATTCATTACAAAAAGCCTATTGACTATGATGCTGTGACTAGTTCATTTTTTTGCGGAAAGATGCCAAAGAATGCTTTATGTTGATCCCGAGTTTGACGAAACACCTTGCCCTTTCATCGAACCCCTTATGCTAAAACCCTGGAATCGCCCCAGAAGACTCAAGGTTCAAGTTGGACAAAGATTCATGTCATTTTCCACCATATTAATACATATGATGTACAGTTACTACATCCTACAGAGCCAAATCTGAGAAGTTACAGCCCAGGAATACACTTACCCCTTATGAGGGATACTGGCACAGAAATGTGAGTGCTTCGCACTCCATCTATATATAGCTGCATGTACAACCTGGTTATCTCTGATTAAAGCTAAAATTCAATAGAACAAATTGTGTTAGAACTGTGGCTAAGCGTGGTATTCTTTTTCAAAGAGGATTGTTTTTGTGCACAAGATCCCAATTTAAGGTAATCCCATATTATTTCCATAATGAAAGGGTGCATATGAGAAAGGCTGGTGGCTCCCAATAAGCAATATCAAATTAAGAGTTTGTACTCTTCTTTTCAAAATAGTGATAGAAGTTTGCTTTTTGCTAAAAACCATTGTACTTTGTTTGATACAGTTTATGAGCTCCAACAACAACACAAAACTCAAAACAAACACTGCATAATGTAAGCATCTCAACTAGTAAACTGGCAACACGATATAAAAAAATAAACAAAAACAGAAATAAAACGATAAGAACGTAAACTTACTCGTGTGAAAGATCCTATTTAACATCTTCCCCATCCTCATTGGTCAGCGAACAATAGATGTCCCTCACATGAGCCTTATAAAGAATGATTTAACAACGAAACAGTCAGGGAAAGAGGTAAAAATTTCCAATAGACGACGAAGCAGGACCTTGCTTTTTTTCGGCCTAGACTGGGTAGTGTAAAGGACATGCCTTGACCTGGAGGGCTTTTGCTTTGCCATAGCAGACATAAAGGAGAAATCAGATGGTTACAATGAGAAAAAATATCGAGAAAATATGGCGAGTTGCACTGAGCTTGCTGAAACCGTTCGCTCGAAGTAACCGCGCCTAAAATTCAAACGACTTTCAGTCACAAGAATCTAGTAAAATTTTAACCACTACGAAAGATGTACGACGTTCCATTGGTCCTCCACAGCATAGGTGGGAATAGGATCCAAAGGGCAGAAATCACGAGGTCGGCGAGCGAAATCTTCGGATAACGAACGGTAACGTATCGGAGACGAACGCGCCATGTGATCGGATTACACTTTTAATTACTTGCTTTATTGTTTGGTGAACTGAAATTAAAATGATGTGTTAATATCCTGTATTCCTTTGGTCTTGTGTATTTATCTAATATTGGGGCTGAGTTTTGGTTAATGCTAGTTGCTTCAGTAGACGAAAGTTTCGATTATTATCAATGTCCTTTTTAAACTTTTGTTAAAAAGTGTTATGTCTTGGCAGTCCAAAGGTCGCACTTTGATGTGGGTACATTATGTCCCATACACTACGTACCCATCTTACTTTGGCGCTGTTTTGTTACATTTCGGCGGGAATATGTGGTCGTGTTTCGATCATGGAAGTCGAACAGAAGAAACGAACCCCGTTTAAATGGAGAGAGAATACCGCTACCGAGCGTCGTCGCATGAGAAATCAAGCCAAGAAAAGGAAACGACTTCAAAGAAGAAAAGAAAATGATAAATGTAAGTTTACGGCAAATGCAGTCATCGAGGTTCTCACCGACCGATTGCGGATGGAAACTAAGCAACGTGAACGACTGCTTTTTCTTGCGCGGAAGTATTATTTAAAGTGGAAGGAAAACAAAGATTTGTTGCTCAGAAGGAGTGGCGGAAACCAACCAAGCGCCTCCAGATTTGGGACGCAGGCAAAGGTAAGCAAGTAAAATTAATCGTGTGGGCTGACTAATTGCGAGCGACGCAACTCACGCGTGTAACTTTTGGCAAGACTTCCTCACAGGTTCCTACTTCATTATGCATGCAGTAGTTGAATTGTCTTGGAAAAGGCGCGTGCAAACATTTCTGAGAACGAAACTGTACGGCTACAGCATTCATATTGAAGTAGGGACCTGTGCGGAAATCTTACCCAATCCGATGAGGAAACGAATATAATACAATTTTATACTAGAAATACGACTCCCGCAAAACCTCGCGAAGCTAGTTTTTAAAGAACTCGTTATGTTTTTTTCCCGAGGAATAAAACCCCAATTTATGTATCTACTTATTATTATATTATTAACACTTTTTGTATTTTCTCATTTCTTGTATTTATTCTGATTATTATTATTGTATGATAATAATTATTATTATTATTTAAGTAAGTAAGTAAAAATAAGTAATTTAAATAAGTAATTCTCTTAACACGTTTTTTGCAACTGTTGGACATAAATTAGCATCTTGTATACCTTCTCCGCCACCAGATCATGACTTTAGTATTTTTTTAGACCCGCCCATAGTAAGTAGAGAGTAGAAAATGGGGGGTTCTAGAACACTTGATTAATAATAAAAATTGTTCAAGGATTTATCAGAAAATTAAACAGAGATTTTTTCCAGTTTACAAAAGTATCAGAAAAATTAATAAAAAAATTGTTCAAGGATTTATCAGAAAATTAAACAGAGATTTTTTTCCAGTTTACAAAAGTATCAGAAAAATTAATAAAAAAATTGTTCAAGGATTTATCAGAAAATTAAACAGAGATTTTTACCAAGAAAGAAAATAAAATTTTGAATTTTTTAATGTTAATTTAAAGAAATAAATTAATCAAGTACAAATGGAAAAGTTACTAAAATTGAAACTTGATGAATTAAAAAAAATTGCTAAAGAGTTGAAAATTAAAGGACGATCTAGAATGCGAAAAGAAGATTTTATTAAAGAGTTAAAAAATTTTCCATATGAGGAGATTATTAAATTAATACCAAAAGATACTATTAATAATAAAAATAATAATTATAATTATATTTGTATTCATGGAAAGTGTAAATATTTTTGTAGAGAGTGTGGAGGATCACAAATATGTGAACATAATAAAATTAAGTCATATTGTAAAGAATGTAAAGGTTCTCAAATATGTGAACACAAATTACAAAGGTATATATGTATAGAGTGTAAAGGTAAAGGAATATGTAAACACAATAAACAAAAGAGGCAATGTAAAGAATGTTGTTAAACATAAAATAAAATTTGAATTTTTAATATTAATTTAAAGATAAAAATATAAATTAAAAATGAATGAAAAAAGAAAGATTAGGTATTTATGATTTTATTGAGTTAATCTGGGCAGATTTAACAAAATTATTGTGTTTAAAAATTGGGATGAAGATAAAAAACGTTTTTTCTTTTCCTATTCATATTAAAAGTTGTGGTAATGAAAGTTTACCAGACGATGAATTTGTTCCATCTTTATTAATGATTCAATGGTGGTTAGTATATGCACAAATCCTTATAAGTTAGAACATAAAAAAGAAATTCTATAAACTTTTACATGAAGAAATAATGCCTATAGCATGGTGTATTGATGTTGAGGAGTTAAGGGATTTGAAAGAACGTTGGGGAGAAGATTAAAAGTTATATAACGCAAGTAAGTGTTACATAACATAAAAAAAAAAAAAAAAAATTTACCTAAATCTTAAACTTAAAGTTATGGGAGAACCCTTAAGATCAAGTTTTTTCCATTCATTGTCTAATATGGTTAAATCGAAGTGGTTTATTAGAGAATCATATTTTCGAACTGGAATTGTTGGATAATCCTTTGAGGGGATATTTGCAAGTAGGTTTGATGGTGAGAGTTTAACAAGTTCTCCAATTTTGTTTCTATTCATATATGAATACTTATTATCTACTATACTACACATAAGTCTCAGGGGTTCCTTAATCTGTATATTTATGGGGTATAATTTACCGGGATTTATGACTTCAGGAACTCCTAAACCAAATCCCAACCCTCTCGTAAGTTTAATTTTGAAGTTCTTATTTGAATATAGATAGTCAACAGTATCAGTCTCAATTATTGTTATCTTTTCCCCATCAGGATCATTAAGAAAGATTGATTGAATATTACGAAGCGAATATGTGCCTGGGTGAATTATTATGAAGCCCTGATTCTTATCATTAAATATTATCTGTTTATCCTTGAAATTAATCAATCTTTTGGTTTGTATATTACAATCCAGTAGTTGTATCTCCCGAAGATTTTTAAGCGGAGGATCTAAATAAATCCTAGTTTCTGACTCATACATGGTAATACTCAACATTTTGTTTTTTTGATTACACCATATTCATCTTTAAATTTATGTAATTACCCTGTGATAAAAAACGACTTACGCGTAAGCTGAAAAATTGTTATGTTAATTAACCTGTGATAAAAATCGACTTACGCGTAAGCTGAAAAATTGTTATGTTAATTAACCTGTGATAAAAATCGACTTACGCGTAAGCTGAAAAAATTGTTATGTTAATTAACCTGTGATAAAAATCGACTTACGCGTAAGCTGAAAAATCCAGTCATCTACCGAAATAGATACCAAGCTAATCCACCCGCGACAACTATAAATGTTAATATATTCTTTTCATGCTGCGTTGAGTCAATAATATTTTCCTGTTTCATCGAGTCTGTTTTCGTTGTGGGTTTTGGTTCCTTTAGGTTTTTCTTCGTTTCAGTTTTGCCTTCCAGGCGAATATGAGGTAACTTTAACTTTGAAGATCCTAAGTTATGACTTATTCCAACTTGTTTTGCTTCAGTGTTTAGGGAATTATTCACTCCAAAATTCATATCATTACTCGCTTTCATAAGTTTGTTATTAAAACCTGTCACGCTTTCAGTATTGATTATCATATTACTCGGCATCAACCATACACCAGGAGCAATAGCTAAATCAAGCCGTAATTTCGCTTCTTGTACAGCTAATTGATACCTTTGGATAGAACTAGAAATGTCATTTTCGATCACACTACTTTCAAATAAAGCCAAGAATTCTTGTTGTGTCTCAATCGCTCCACCGCCATTACCATAAATTGAATTTCTTGTGTTAACTTGTGCACCCAATATACAGTAAACAAAAGCTTCAGCAGATCGATTCAATCTACCAAGCCCAGCTTTAGTGAGCCCATGTCCACTTGTTGGGATAAACCAGGCATATTTGAAATCAGCAAAGTCATCATTACGGATAAATGAAATGAGATTACCTTTTTCTTTCTTACCACCTTCATCAGCGAATTTACCACCTTCACCGGGCCATCGATCTGCTTCAACATCATAATTCCTTACAATATGTACATTTTGATATCCACCACCTTTTCCATGATATCCTGCACCGTAATCAAGGAATATATCTCCCAATCCGCCGTTTCTACCCCCTTTCCATCTAAAGTCAGAATTATTAGCAATTCCAAATTCAGCACACAATCGTTGATATGCAACTTTACTATATGGATTATTATTTATCACAAAAGGTTGCTCATCAGGTAGGGGAAGGCTTAATTCATATAATATCCGTCTGATTGTGAAATATATATGAAACTTTATGAAGCTACTCACTACTTTAGGATAATTTAGACTCTCAAATTAAAGGACTTATACCACAACCAGATGTTGCACACCAAACTGTAAAGTTAAGTTGTTGTGGCCAATAATTCATATCAGGGGCGTTCAACCATTTTCTACTCTGTTTACCAAATTTGAAAGTAACAACTTGTGATGTAAATATGTTTCTCATCTTTGCTGTAAATTTCTTAGTATTTGAAACGTATATATCCAGATAGGTTAGCATTTTTGTTATATCAGTTGAAAAGTCATCAAAATGAATTGCAGGTATTGGATAAGATCGATTGGTTATAGTTAAACTCTTTGGGAATGAACTCAATTCATCATCATCCAATCCTAAATCTTTCCATAAAAGTCTTTTCAAACGAGGTGATAGATCATCAGTCCATGTTTTTCCAGTGGGGTCATCATTAGACATGATTGTTATTCCATTAACTTTCCACCTAATGTAACCACCATATGGATCAGCTACAACTTCAAATTGACTTTGATCAGCATTTGGATATTTATTTCTGAAATCCTTGAGTGTCATCTTATTATTTACGTTGATAATAGGATGCTTTTAAATCAATACTGTTCTTTTCTAATACCAGCATAGCAATTCCATCCTACAGGAGTTCTCTCAAATGACATTTTCAACGTACGGGAGCTGTTAACTCCTTTAATATTTCCGCTCGAACCTCTGTTCTTATCTGATTCATATTTAAGTTTTTTTCTGTATCTTTACTGCTTTTTTGACGGATTTCGAGTTTTAGTTTTTCAAACTTGTCCACCTCTGATAAAATTAGAGAAAATTCTTGGTCGGATATAGCGTTATCTTTCAGTGCTTTTGAAACCAAGTCGTGAATAGTGTTTACTTTTGCTTTTGCTAAAGAAACTGTCTGTTCATGTTTACTAACTTTTTGTGAAAGTCGTTTAGAAGCTGAACCGAATCCAACCGATATTCCCCCACAAATACCTCCCACTGATCCTAAGGGGATACCGACAACAGCACCAAAACCAGTAAGGGAGGTTCCAAGTCCACTTGCAGATAGGATAACTGAAATCACCCCACTACTAACACTTATTTTTGTAAATATACCTCTCGCTCTATTGTATTTTTTTCTAACTTCCTCATAATGTTTAATTTCCTTCTCAAGATTTTGTAGTACTTCGCATGACTTTTGTAGTCTGAAATTAACTGACTGAAATGAGGAACTCGGGTCTGAATTAACAGGCAAATTAGGATAAATTCTATTGTAGTCATCCATATTGTATTTTACTGATCAACATGATATCTTTAGACCTTTTTGGACTGCGAAGCAAATGAATTCGGGAGGGTTTTGTTATCGACTTTTCTTTACCCTTTCCACAAAATATAGAACCACAGCCATTATCAAAAGCCAAGCATTCCTACCTAAAAAACCAATGACCTCGCCAGCTGTTTTGAACAGAAAGCTTACAATCGCTCCAACCATTCCAGGCAATATTTCGCCAAGTTTCTTACCAATAGCTTTAAAACCATTTCCAACACCTTTTCCTAAAGTAGATAATCCTTTTGAAAGATTTGAAATGATAACACCAATTATAACACCTACAGCACTCACAACTGCAAATACTGTAAAACCATACTTTTTGAAGATAGCCTTCACACGTTCACGTAATGGTAGATTTTTAAGTATTTCTTCATTTTTACTATCCAGATCAGCTATTTGTTCTTGGTTGTAAATAATACTCTTTCTTGTTAGTTCTCTAAATTTATCAACTTCAGCTTGTAATCTTTCATTACTACGTTCTAATATTGTTAAATTTGACTGTCCCTTCTTATACTTATCTATTTCATCTTTGTATCGATTCAATTCAACTTTAAGTTTTTCAACCTCTGTTTTAGCTAATACCTTCTGTTCTACAGCTGCATCTAAATAGCTTTCACTTTCCGCAATTCTGGTTTGTTGTTTTTCAATTATAGCTCTCAACTCTTTTCTATCAATTGTAACATATTGTTCTATCTCCTTTTGACCTGTTTCTACAACTGAGCTTAACTCACCTATTACATTATTTAAATCCCTAATTTTTTTATTAGCTTCATTCAAATCATTAATTAGTTTATCATTATTTATAAGAAGTGACTGAGAATCAATACCAAGTGCTCTCTTAATTTTAACAGGAAGTGTTTCAAAATTTTTTACCAAATCCCCATTAGAGTCAATGAGTAAATGCTCAATACTTCTAGGGTTATCAGTCAATATAACCCATACCGCCCCCTCATCATCGATTCTTGCAGCGAATGGTGAATTTAGTGGGTCGAAATTGTAGAACTTTTCTTTTATCTTTTGTAAAGCTCGTGACCTATTGTCTTCTTCACTTTCATTAATCGGTGGAGTTTCTTTATCATAATAATCATCACCTCTCACACCGCCAAACGAGGTTTCTGCCTCCTCATCATCAGGGTTAATTACCCTAGTGGTGGATGATATTGGATCCATTTCCATATTTTCTCTATCATCATCATCATCTAGATCAGTTGGTTCATAATCAGTTGGTTTCACCCATCTTTTGATTTTCACTAGGTCTATAATAATCCGCAAATTTTGGTTCATGCATTTGACTATATAA
Source organism: Ricordea florida (assembly GCA_949710005.1). NCBI lineage: Eukaryota > Metazoa > Cnidaria > Anthozoa > Corallimorpharia > Ricordeidae > Ricordea > Ricordea florida. Next base: position 17,798,522 of record OX453275.1, on the reverse strand, counting down.
TTTCAAAGCTTCATCTGTATTAGAAATATTTTTTGATGCCTGATATTTTGCATCCTTTTGTTGTACTTTCCAATCAATTAGTTTCTGTCTATTTTCCTGATATGTAGAATAATCTTTTTGATATTTTTCTAATGCCTTATCGTGTCTTATTTTCTCTGTATCTGTTTTATCGCCTGAAAGATATTTTGCAAGATATGATCCACCAACAAAGGCGGTTGCATTCAAAATAGCTCCTCCAAACATCATTGCTATTGTTGCCATTTGTTAGACAATATGTAAAATCTTTAAGTTGGCAAAATCTTTTGATCTTCTAAATAATTTTTGAGGTACATACTACCTGACAATACAACCACCCATTTAGCATAATTTGTAATACTTGAGGATGGGTCGTTCATAAATGATTCTCTCATAGCCTTTTTTGCTACATAACCAACAGCAGCTGCTAACCCAATAAGTACTGCTGAATCAGTAACAGTTTTCACAAGTTTGTTTTCAGTTGACATAATTTTTTACTGTATCATTAATAAACCTTTAGACCCCTTTAGGCCGAGAAGCAAAATCGCTTACTCATATCATTCCCATTTTTATAGGTTGTGGTGTGGGTGGAACTTTAGATAAATCTACTATTCTATTTTTATTATCCTCCTTTTCAGCTTTGCCGGTCTTTATACTTTGACGGTACCTCATAAAAATATCAAATGCTGTAAACCCTATTCCTACAATAGATAAAACGGTTGTAAAAGATAGTTCTGGAAGCCATGCTTTCGCTTCCCGATTAGATTCACTCTCTCCATTTTCATTTTGCTCTTCTTCACGTTTCATTCGCAGGGTCTCTCTAGCTAATGCTTCTTTGGCTTTTTTATTATATTCAGCTAATTTCTTACCGGCAGCAACCTTTTTAGGATCTTTCTCTTTCTTTTTTGAATCTTTCTTTTCAGGTGTGGGATCCATTGTAATTTGTTCAACTTGTTCAGACATTATTATTTTATTTCACAAAGTAAAGAATCTTTAAATCAGTTGTGCTCAGTTTTGTTCAGCGGAGCTGGTTGAGCTTTAGAATCATCTATATTTTTACCTATTTTAACATGTTTAGCAACCTGGAATAGCCCGCTAGCAAGTGCTGCCAATCTTCCTGCTTTCAATGCTAAGAGCCCTACAATGTTTGTCAGTTCGCGATTAACCAAGTCATCATTCTTTAAATCCACACAAAGAGCTTCTATATCATCTACTGGAACTATGTAAGAAATGACTTGAGAAACTAATTGAAGAGATGAATCAACTAATCCACCACTAATTTTCTTACCTAATACTGCCTGATATCTATTATAATATTTTTCAATGTCTTTTACCGGTAATTTTTTTATATCACCAAGACTCATATCAACACCTAAATATTCCTTTGTGGTTCCAAGAGCTGCTAGGATGGCTAGTGATTCTTGTTTTATTTCAACTTCATTATCTTTTACCTCAGTCTTTTCTTCTTCAATATCGGCGGAGCCGGGCCCGCCTTCCAGGCGAATATAATCTTCAACTTCTGCCATTTTACAATTTTCTTTCCTACAGTCAGGTCTTTAAATCATCTCAGGTATCTCTAAATAACATTGGAATGGATAACGTAAACACAAACAGAGTCTAGAATATTTTTCAGTTTTTAATAATTGCATAAATTTTTTACATAATTCATAATCCAAATCACCACCATAATCTTCGAAAAACATCTTCATACCTTTTTGTGATGGGTTATGGAAAGTAACAACACAAGCTACATTTTCACGGAATGGTTTTGCTATTGAAGTTAATTGCCGAGTTAGAACCCAAACTGATAATCCATGATGTCTTCCAGAAAATGCTAAATCTATAAACTTGTTCGATCTTTTCTTCAGATCATTTGAAACAGCACAATCATCTAAAATTATTAATGTATTTGTTCCCGAAAATAAAGTTTGACAATCACTTAGCAATTCATTAATCTCATCTATATTACTAGCATCTGGTGATAATACATAGAAATGTTTATCTCCTAGGGCAAAATTATGATAGGTTTTATTTTTAGAATAAGTTGGGCATATTAGAACAATGTATTCAAAAACTTTTCGGAATGGACCTCGGAGTTGATCAATGATGTACTTTGTCTTTCCACAATTTGTTGGGCCAGTTATAATGCAATGGAAAGGAATTTTATCTCGTAATTCTTCCATCTTTTTCTTTCCTTCGGGTCTTTCTTTTAACTAAGTTCTTCCCTTTGGTCAGTACATGATTGATCTTAAGTTTGAATTCATAACCTCCATTAATGCATCAGCTACCACAAACATGTAACAAGTCATAATACCAGATCCACTAACTTTTCTTTTAATTTCTATTTTTACACCATCTTGTGCGTTATTTAAGGCCAGACCCCCTCCATGAATACCATTATCTGTGTGAGTTCTTAAATCTATCCACAGAGCAAACTTTTTACTATAAAAATCCTTTTCCTTTACCGACTGCTGTCCTTCGGTCGGTCGAAAACGTTTCTTTACCGACTCCCATAGGTCTGAAGGTACCATTCCCTTAGAGTAGAAACGGTTTGGTACACCATTAACATCGATATTGATTGAGGTTATACCTGGATTGAAAAAATTCTCAGAATCTCGTGCTCCTCCAACATATGGTAATGTAAACAAACATAATATACCTGTAATTGACCTTCTAGGTAGATTAATATGCTGGTTTATAACGCTGTCTGTAGGTCTGGATATGGTGAAAGTTTTGTGTAGAGTGGCATTCTCATAAAAGAATCCCTTACCAACCTGATAAGCCGCCTGTGCCTCACGAGCTAAGTATTCGCTTGATATACAAGAATATTCCAACTCAAGGTTTGTGATTTTGTAAGTTGGAGTCTTGGTCGCGTCAGAATAAACAACAATATCGTTAACTGGAGCTAGTGTAATCTCAAAGATTAGTTGATGATCTAATGCCTTTGGGTAGAAAACTCCATGATCGTTTAGAATAGGATGGTTTAGTAGGATATGATACTTGGTGTTGTGTACTACTGCAAGAGCTACTTCCTTAGCATCTGTGTCTACCTTATCACCCGCATTTGTCCTTAGTTTCCTCATGTTTTCAGAAGAAATACCTTGTTTTAATCTATCTTCGCGCTCTTCATCGGTTAAGAATAAGTCATGATATGTTTGAAATAGATCGTATCTTTGAGTATCCTGTAGTGTTTCACCTCCAAAAAGAACTTTGAGTCTGGATACAAGATTACTACCTACATTATTCACTAGGGTGTTATCTTCATGACCCTCAACAGTCAAGTTAAATACTAGAGATACACTTCCTGGTACAATCACTAAATTTTGGAATATTTATGTACAGCGTTTCTCCAGGATTGGCTGATGATGGGTTTAGTGTAATTCTATTCAATGTTGATTCCGCTTTCAACCCTAGTGGCTCTCTTGGAATCCTGTTTGGGTTAATTTTTTCAGATACGTTTGTCATATTTATTTTAAGGAAGTGCGGAGTAATCTTTAAATGAGTAACGAAAACATATCCCGAAGGTTATCGAAAATATATTATTCAACTTATGGATATTGGAAAGGATATTCAGCAATACCTAAATTAGCCGAAAAAGCAAAAGTAAGTGAAGATGAGGCAAAAAGATGGCTTGAGAAACAGGCAATATGGCAAATATATCTACCAGCTCCAAAGTATATTCCTAGACCACACTGGACTGTAGATAAACCTAATATGATTCACCAAGCAGATTTATTATTTTTACCACATGATAGAGTTGGAAGAAAAACATATAAATACGCATTGGTTGTGGTTGATGTGGCCTCTAGATATAAAGATGCAGAACCATTAACCACAAAAGAAAGTCATGAGATATCCAAAGCTTTTGAAAAAATATATTCTAGAAAAATGAAATATCCTAAAACATTAATTGTTGATCCTGGAAGAGAATTTATGGGTGATGTTACAAAACTTATGAATTACCATAATGTAAAAATCCAGAGGAGTGAAGCTGGAAACCATAGAGCTCAAGCATTTGTGGAAAGAGCAAATAGAACATTAAGTGAACGATTATTTAGTCATCAATATGCACAAGAAATGGTTATTGATGAAAGGTCAAGAGTATGGGTTAAAAGATTACCTGATATTTTGAAAACTTTGAATAATACACCAACTAGAATAACCGGTAAAGAACCTGATAAAGCTATAAAAATGAAAGAAATTGATATTGAACCTAAAAAATACCGACGGGAGGTGGGTCTTGATGAGGTTAGACTACCATCTTATGTTAAAGTTAGATACTTACTTTCTCCTGGGGAACTTGAGGGTGGTGAAAAAAGGCGGGCTACAGATCCTATTTGGAGTATTAAAGTTTTTGATATTTCTAGAAGTGTGATTTCACCTAATCAACCGGTTTTATATTATTTAATAGATGGACCAAGACGAGGTTTTGTAAGAGAAGAAATTCAAGTTGTACCATTTGATACTGAACTTCCACCTGATTCTGTTTTGAGACTATAATTTCCATAGGCTAAAGTACTTATTTTATCTTTACAAATTATTCTCTTATCATCATTAGCAGATAGAGCAATTTTATTAATTGTTTCAGTATAAACATCATGTAACTGACTTCTAATTACATTCATCTTTCTATATTGTTTTTCCCCTGTTAATAGACATTCCTTATAATTATTAAATTTTATTTTCTTTTTTATAACTTCTTTCTTCATTCCCTTGCATTTCTTTACTTCATCATCATTTTCAGTAAGATAAGCGTATAACTTCGCTCTCAATCCCACAAACTCCTTAATTATCATTCCACCAGCTTCATCTTTAAACATTCCGATTAATTTCTTATTCATACCCGTCTCTATACCTGATGGATGGTTTTTAGGATAATTACTTGTGTCAAACATTTTTCTAACATCTGGACTTATATCCTTGTAAAAATCTTCTGTTTCTATAACATATACAAGACTATCTGTATCTGTAAACAACAGCTTAGCCTTTTCTCCATATTTATTTTTGATATAATTATAATGAAATTCATACATTATTGCTTTACTTAAATCTAGAATACACATACCTAAGTAAACAGGTTTATTAAATGTTAATCTTTTTTTATTCATATGGATAGCTGCCAGATCTTCACTAAATATAGTAAAATGATTAAAGTTTGGTTTTATTGTTAATTTTTCTGCATCTTCTTTATTTGTAACTAGATGAATGTCTACCCTTTTTCTAATATTTTCCATGGTTTTACCAAATACAGAATTGTTCATTAACTTAAAGAAATCTTTTTCAAAATCATTCTTTGCTTGAGATCTTAGTTTAGTATTCAAATCAATGTAGGGTTTTAGCCATGCTGACTCATTGAATTTAATACCTCTGTGAATTTTTGTAACTTTTAATCCCAGACTTTCATAAAGTTTTAGGGTTTCTCGATGAACTATATACTTTGTTTTATTCATTAGGTTTGGGATTAATTTTTCTACATTATTAACAACAAGTCTCTCTGGAGCTAGAGGATAATCATTATGTAAATCGTGAAGATTTTCAGGATATTCTAAATCAACCTCAATTATGCATGGTATATCTCTCCAATTTTCAAAATCTTCTTCTTCAAACCACTTAAAACCATGAGTAGGTAGTGGTTTACTCATTCCTTCACCATATAGATTGTTTCTATCAAAATATATGATATACTTATTAGGTTTTTTTGGATCATATTTCTTCATATATGGATTATTTGCTTTAGCATATCTAGTTGAAATCTGAGATACACCTCCTCGTACACCTTGTTCAAACATAAGTAACATGTTAATGTCAGTTAGTAACTCCAATTTTACTTTCGTTAACTTTAACATAGCATCCCAAGATAAACTAGGTGAGGTGTAGTACCAAGCAGGATCTAATCCATAGTTTTTAATACAAACATTTCTAAAGTTTTCGAATACATCCGCTAACAATAATACATCTAACTTGAGATATAAATCATGATACTCCCTAAATGTTTTCATATTAAAAGTTTTCCACACATTTTTAGCATGTTGGTAATCTTCTTCATTTATATCTTCATCATTTAGTTTTGAGAAAAATGCATCCTTTGGCGGAAGTTGAGTTTCATTTAGTTTATAAAAGCTGTCAATATAATCATATGGATATACACCCTTTCTTAACGCTAGATTTAATTCTTCACCTTCAAAATACTTTTTAACTTCATTTAGGTATTTATCTGATGGAGAAAGACATTTACTTTCAGCTAAATTACAATTCTTACATCGACCACATTTACCAATACCTTCATACTTAATGATCTTACCATCTTCAATGTATTTCTTTATACAATCTCCTGGTTTACACGCGTCGCACTTTCCACATTTAGTAAGATTATCAACTAGACCATCAAGACTGGTTGACATAAATTTGAATGAATCTATAAATCTCATTTCTCTCTTAACTATCTTTTGCTCACCACTTTTTTTATCTATAAATTCATCAACTACAATCTCTTTTGTGAAAGAAATATACTTTTCCTCATTTTTTGCTATGGGGGTTATTTCACCCTCTGTTTTTCCAAGATTCTTAATAAATAAATGTGAATCATATCCGGATAGATTATGAAATACTATAGGTATGAACTTTGGAATCTTGAAATTCAAGTTACAATCTTCATGAGCTGCTCCTCTATACTTTCCTGTAAGGTGACAGTGATCTAATACCTTATCTTCTCCTAATTTACACTCACATATATGACAGTTCTTAGCATTTTCATAGTCTTTTTTATCTATTTCTGTCATATTACTCCTTTTATAGTAATATAACTTTTTATTTCTTGGTTTTATTATTTCATTATAAATTCTTCTAATATCTCTCTCTAAATATTCTACAAATATCTGTGCTACATAATCATCTGGAGATTTTGCAGTATATCTTACAAGTTTTTCAAAATTTGGTTGTAATATATTCTCATCAAAACACTTGATATAATAACTGAATCCAGATGGTTTATGTTTCTGATACTTTTTAGTAAAGCTTTTACTATTATCTAGACAACTTATATCTATATCAATTTTCTCTGGATAGCACTCAAAGTCGGCATACACTAAAAATGGCACTCGCATTTTTCTTTTATAATTAACGAATTTAATAAATAAAGGATTTCCATTTTTATCTTTTGGCATATCAATCCTAACTGCTTTGTTTTTGTTGCAGTATTCGGTATGTTTTTCTAATGAATCTATTTCTCGAAATGAGTTAAAACATCTGATACAAAAGTGTCTTTTACATTTATGTTTACTAACTTGTGCTGATAAAAGTCTACTTAAACTCTTTACCCAACAGTAGTGATTATTTTCATCATTTAATATCATAATTAAATTTATCACATTATCTCCTAATTGATTATCACTTATTCTTAAAGGAAATACATTATTATTTTCATATCCTAAGACATTAATATAGTAGGGGTTTTGCCTTTCAAACTTATTAATATCTTTTAATGAAACTGGGAACTCTATTCCTGTCCAGTTGAAGTTCTTTGAGTTTTCTCTTAATTCATTATTTACTCTTTGCGGGTTTTTTTCTCTTGGAAATACAGCTTCAGTTACTGCCCACTTAAAACATTCATTATCATTAAAATTCTGGTGATTAATAATTGCCTTTTTAGCTGCTAATTTTGTTGGTGTTATAATATATGAACTTCCCTTAAGCGGTTTGTATGGTGTTATTCCAATATCAAAACATATTATATTGCTAAATTTCCATTTATAACCATTATTTAAATATTTTTCATACTCCTTTAGTATGTGATTAGCCATAGTATCATACAAGTTGGATATATCGTCTGAATCAGTAATTATTTCTGTAAGTGAATGAAAGAATTTTCGTGTCTCTTCTTCAATACGATTTGTATCTGGCGACTCTTTTATTAACTTAGTTGTTAATATAAATTTTACCTTTATTGGTTTCTTTTTCTTATTAATTAAATCCACAACTTTTTCTTTTATTTTATTTAGGTAAGTTTTAGGATCATACCCTTTCCTTCCATTTATCCTATATACTTTCAAATATCTATTCAATGCTGTCTCTCGTTCTTTTATAATGAATTCTTCTTCTTTTTCTTCATTCAATTCATCTCTCACACTATCAGATATATTTACCTCTTTTATAGGTTTGGGTTGTGGTTTTTTGTTATTAGTAAGTTTTAATACATTTTCATTGGTTAATTCTGCAAGCTTTTTGGAAAATTCATCTTTATCCATCACCTTAAATGAATAATTTCCCCAATTAAAAGTTTTGTTTGATGGCTTTTGTGGTTTTATAAAATTAGGTGCGAGTTTTCTTTTTGGAATATTTTTTCTAGGGGTGGGTTTTGTTTTTGGTTTTGCACCCTCCTTTTCATAATTTCTTTCACCATTCATAAAATTTTTTGTTAGTTGTGTTTTTGGAATATTTTTTTTACGAGCTGGAAGTTCATTTTCAAGTTTTGGTTGTTTCATATTTCTTTCTTGACTTTTTTCGCGATGATACTTTTTTTGCCTCTTACGTGATTTTGCATTATTCTTAATTTTTTCCAATTCATCATCAACATCAATAAAATTTAATTCTGCGTATTGGTTTGGTATCTCTTCATCATTTAATATTAACCCCAGTCTTTGCTCCTGTGTAAGATTATCAGTAATTTTATTAAACTTTTCCATGAATTTAGGAATATTATATAACTTTTCAGCTAGTGTTGCTTTTCTAATTTTTCGCCATTTTGGAATAGCGTACCGTTCCCCATATAATTTCAATTCATCAAGTTTCAATTTTAGTAACTTTTCCATTTGTACTTGATTAATTTATTTCTTTAAATTAACATTAAAAAATTCAAAATTTTATTTTCTTTCTTGGTAAAAATCTCTGTTTAATTTTCTGATAAATCCTTGAACAATTTTTTTATTAATTTTTCTGATACTTTTGTAAACTGGAAAAAAATCTCTGTTTAATTTTCTGATAAATCCTTGAACAATTTTTTTATTAATTTTTCTGATACTTTTGTAAACTGGAAAAAATCTCTGTTTAATTTTCTGATAAATCCTTGAACAATTTTTATTATTAATCAAGTGTTCTAGAACCCCCCATTTTCTACTCTCTTAAGTTCTTTCTATTTTGACCCTTTCGTCCCTGCAGAAGTTGAAACTGAAATTAAAATGCTGCCAAACAATAAAGCCTACGGATTCTATTCATGTCCAGTCAGTATATTGAAATTGTCTCGTCATATTATTTCTCAACCCTTAGCTCAAATCTTCAATGTCTCAGTATCCACAGGCTGTTTCCCAGCTAAACTTTAAAGTCGCTAAAGTCGTTCCGATTTTCAAATCAGGAGATGAATCTAAGCCAGGAAACTACCGACCAATTTCCTTGCTGTCAATTTACAATAGAATCTTTGAAAAATTGGTTTATAGAAGACTCATGAAGTTTGTTGACAAACAAAGTATTTTGTATTCATCTCAATACGGATTCCGCGGTAAGCATAGTACACACCACGCTACTCTAGAAATCATAAACGATATTCTTAATAATTTTGATAAAGGGCAATTTACTTGCTGTTTATTTATAGATTTAAAAAAGGCTTTCGACACGGTTAACTATGATATTCTTCTCTCTAAACTCGAAAGTTATGGTTTCAGAGGAGTGGTAAATGATTGGTTCAAGTCATATCTAATTGGTCGCAGACAGTATACCACTGTTAATGGTTATATATCTGATGCTAATCAAACCCTCTGCGGAGTTCCTCAAGGTTCCGTGCTGGGACCCTTGCTTTTTCTCTTGTATATCAATGACTTATATAAATCCTCCGATAAGATTAATTTCTACTTGTTTGCCGATGATACTAGTGTGACTTATGCTAACGGTGATCTTAAACGACTTGAAACTGAATTTAATGAAGAGCTTTCCAAAGTGTGTACGTGTTTAGCTGTTAATAAACTAACCTTGAATGCCGAAAAATCTAACTATATCATCTTTCGTCCACGCCAAAAGACTCTCTCCTTTAATCCCAATATTAGAATAACTGATAACATCTCAAACACTAGCCAACCGTTAGAAATGAAAAATTATATTAAATATCTTGGTATACTCATTGATGCGAACCTCTCATGGAAATATCACATAGATTACATTTGTCAAAAAGTTAGTAAAACAATTGGGATTATTGCCAAGCTCAGACATTTCGTTCCACGTCATGTACTTCTCACGTTATATCGTTCATTAATTTTACCTTATCTGAACTATGGCATCTGCGCTTGGGGTCAAGCTGCTGAAACACACCTTCATAAGCTACTCATTCTCCAAAAGAGAGCCCTTAGGCTAATGTCCTTCAGTAATCCAAGAGCTCATGCAGTCCCATTATTCTTAGAAACAAAACAGTTGCCGATATCATTCTTGCTGTTTGAGCAAATGAGTCTTTTAATGTACGACATTCATAATAATCTTGCTCCTAGTAAAATTAAGAATATGTTCAAGAAATTGTCTTTTGTTCATAGTTACCGGACTAGATCTGTTTCTAACGAGAATTATTATGTTGAGAAAGCTAGAACTGAAAATATGAAAAAAGCCTTTTCTATCTCAGGTGCCCTGATTTGGAATAGCATTCCACTCACCATCAAAGTCTTAAATAAAAGTCAGTTTAAAAGCAAACTAAAGAATAAACTTTTTGAAATCCTTAAGAATGAAGACGATTACATCAGAATTTCTGATATACGAGTACAATTCTCAAAATCATAACATTGTATGTTACTCCCAATATTGACTATAGTCTGCCTCCCCGTATCATTCTGCCTATAAACCACACGACAAACTAGATTGCTTCTAGGTTTGTTCTGTAGACAGTATTAATTGACTTTTAAATTGTTTTTTGCTCTTTTGCCCGCCTCGAATAGCCCTCGCTAATCGCGGGCAAAAGCTCTCTAATGTTAAATTCTTGTTTAGATCTAATGTTTAGATCAATTTAGATAAATTTAGATCAATAAAGGATTAGTATTTTATGTTTAACATAATATACTGTTATGGGGTGGGGGTGTATGTCCTAATCTGGGAAAAGGTTCCTCTGCTATTACAAGCACTACAGTTTTCTTCTGCATAGGGTTTGTATCAGAGGTGGTAAAAATTACTGAACTCTGAACAATACCATTTCTTCTTTTAGGCTTAGAATCTAGTAATGGTTGCCACAGCCACAGGATTTTGAAATTCCCTGACTTTTCCCTGAAAAATGTAAAATTCCCCTTACGAACTAAATTTGAAAAATCACAAATTAATCCTGGTAATGGGCTCAAACCTCCCCTCACAGCCAACCCTTATCACCCATTTATTTAATATGCTTTCAGAAAGTGACATGCAGTGTACATGGATTTATAGTTTCTTAAGATAAGAAAGTCATGGAAAAAGGATTTATTTTCTTGGATACCCAAAATCAGTTTTAATCAGTCATGTAATTCTACCAATCCAATGCATTTCCTGTCACATTCTTCATTACAGCAAACCATTGCTGAATTGGCAAAAATTTACTCAGTACTGTTAAATTTCACTTTTCCTTGACTTCTCTCAAATACTTAAGCTTTTCCTGACTTTATTTGAAATTCCCCAACTTTTCACTGACCCTGAACAATTTTTTTCCCTTACCATTTTCTCACCTGTTGCAATCATGCTACTACACTCATTTGTCCCTGCAGTTAGTGAGGAAAGCCATGAACATCATTAAGTTGATGAAAGGATTTGTCGGAACAAAGGAACTGTCGGAATGGATCTTCGGACCCTCCCCTCAACCGGACTTAAAATAAAAATAAAATAAAATTGTCATAGGGCATTTAGGAAACTTCAAAAACTTGTTACTACATACAGCACCATTGCAATGAATATATAAGAAAGATGGCTAAAACTTTTGGCATTACAAACTTTAGTTTCTCCCTTATAGAGTTTTTCCAATCAAAAAGGTCAACTGTATATTGTGGTTGTTATTAAATATTTGTATTTGACATCAAAAATGAATTACACAGCATTAAGGAAAAAGGTTAAGATGTTATGCCTAATTTTGCAAAGTAGGGCTTAAATTAACTTTTCATGGGTGGGAAAATGGTGGTGGCTAAGAGAGTTAAATTCCCAGGGATACATGGAACTCAAAGGTAAAAACCCATTTTGAAATGGCTATGGAACTTGTCTGTCCCAACGAAACTTTTGAATTACTCAGTACATATATGTAGCAAAGAAATATAGCAAAGAGAAATACTACTCAGAAGTCAGTAATAACATCTGCTTTATTTACAAATAATTGCATTGATCACTAATAATATTGAAGAACCAGTCATGTATTGTGTTTCTTTTCTGTTGAAAATGCTGAACAAAACTGCTACATCAAACAAATCTATATATTTTCACTGTTGCAATGATAGCAGATCACATAATTATAAATAATTGCTATTTCAACTGCAACCTCTGTATTGGGAATTTCTTTAGGCAACACAAGTTAAATGCAATGGATTTAATTTCACAGTATTATCAAAGAAATTTTGAATTACTGGTTATTTTTAGTGGGTTTAGTGATTTTTTTTTACCTTTGTTTCAGATTTTTTCCTTGATTGGCACAGATGTGAATGTAATGTCCAATGTTCCTGAGATTGAGTGGCATCAATTGAACTCTTTAAAAGATAAAGAGGAAAATACAATACAGGATCAACTTGGGGAGGGTGTTTTTGGTTGGTGCGTTAAGAAGAATTACAAGAGCATTCCAGTGGCTGTCAAAGTATTAAATAATTTGTCCTCTGCACAAGATGTCAGATATGAAGCTTATACTACAGCACAATGCTCCCATCCATCAATACCCCATCTGATTGGGGTAAATGTGACAAAAAAACCTTACTTCATTGTGTCATATTCTTATCATCTTCACAATTCTTCTTGTATTTTGTACCGTGCCCTCCAGAGTAAATCGATGTCCCTTTCACAGCACTCTGCGGAGAACATTTTACTGAAATTGTGTGAAGCAATAGAACGTTTACACTCAAAAAGATTTCTCCACAGAGATATAAAGAGTTACAACATTATTCTTACAGAGGTAAACAATATGAACCATCCAATGCTGATTGATTTTGGAAAGGCTATTCGGCTATCAGATGCCCCTTCAAAACAAAAGTCGATGACTGCACAGAAACAAGAAGAGTACAGAAAACGACATCGCCATATAGCACCAGAAATAGTTCTTGGTCAGCCACCATCTTTTGCCTCAGATGTGTTTTCACTCGGGTTGGTCATGGAAGATGTTAGTGGCAAAGTGAAAATGGGAAGTAATTTTGTGGCTGGACAAAGAAAATGCATCCAACCAAATCCAAAGTTAAGATGTACTATTTCATATCTTCTATCAGTGCTCAAAGCAAATCATAAATCATGATTTTTTTAAATATCCTATTCCTATTTAACAACAAACACCAAAACGTTTATCTCACTGTGTGAATATGCCTATTTGTAATAAGTCTTGTACTAGAAAAAGGTCATATTTTCATTCATTTGATGTCCAGCAAGTATTGGCGATTTTACAGAAACAAGTTCTTAGAACAAGTTAGTGTAAAGCCTTAGTGGTCTTAACAGTTTAGGTTCAGTTGAAGAAATGCACTAAGTTTATCTTGTTGTGTTAAGGCTGACATAAATTCTCTTCAATCTGTTTGAGCAGTTTAGAAAGACAAATCATAACTTGAACTCAAAATCAGGGTTGTAAAGAGCAGCAAACAAATCATGTCTGTGCTGACTTTTCACAAACTTTATGAAATACAAAGCAATTTCACCATGTTTTGTTGTAGTATTGGCTGATGGGCTTTCAAAATGTGGTCATCTTTAGGTGGTCAGTGAAAACTACAAAAAATACTAGTAAAAATAAAATTGTCAGTTTTAGTTTGAATTACATTTGTTGGATAAATGACCATGAGGAAATTATGTAAAAGTGAATAATCACAACCCTGAGTTTGAAATCCACAAGACTTTTTATTTTGGAGCAAATTTAATGTATTGTGGGTGGCCTTGCTACTTACATGGTAGCTTTTCAGTATGATGTACAAAAAATACAGTCAGTGATCTGACTACTGGACCTTTGTCCAGTAGATTTGTTGTAGTGTATTTACTTTATATTTTAAGGGGGAAGTAGTGTGGGCCCTCGATCTTTACGGTATAGAACAGCCACTTTGTCATTTTGAATTTTTAGTTTTAGTACTTGGACATTTTTGCCCATTGTATGACCCTAGGCTTTATTATTATTATCAAATGACAGAAAAGGAATGCTACACATTCCCAGATTGTGTACCATTGAGTCACTTCGACGTGGTTATGTGATTTAGAATTATTGGACCCAGAAAAAGACTGGGGCCCAGTTGTTTCAAAGACCAATTAGCACTAACCCAGGGTTAGATTTTAACTCTGGTTTCTTTTTCCTTTTAATCAAAAGCATTTTGTCAGCTAATTTTCTCTTTTCTTTTTAATGTATCCAATCACCAAATTGTAGGCAAAAGGAATTCAACTGAATTTTTTTATTAACTTTCATATCTGAATTCATATTTCGTACTAACCTTGGGTTATCTTAACCCAGCTTTGAGCAACCCAGCCCAGAAGGATAAATGCTGCATGTTAATTTGTTTCACTGCCTTCGTTTTTTTCTTTATACCTCTAAACATGGTTCCAAGGCCAACTTAGAGCTCCTGTAACCCAATAAGAGTCTTCAAAATTGTGAGCAGTTTCACCATGTTTTGTTGTAGTATTGGCTGTTGGGCTTTCAAAATGTGGTCATTTTTAGGAAGCCCGCCATCGAGATGTGGTCATCTTCAGGTGGGCAGTCAAAACTACAACAAATACCAAAAATTGTCGGTTTTAATTTGAATTAAGGTTGTTGGATAAATGACCATGAGGAAATTATGTACAAGTGAATAATCACAACCCTGAGTTTGAAATCCAAAACGGTTTTTTTTTTCGGAGGTATGCACAATTCTCCAAATCACTTTGTGCAACACCCACCACCCTCTCCCACCCAAAAAACGTCCTTGATTAAAGATTTGGTTACGACTTGTTACCCTGTGAAATGACTTTAGCAGCTTATGGAATACTTTTTCAGGTGTTTGGGTCCATTGCTTAACGCACTTCAATCATCTGTCATACGTTAAGGCCACATACTCTTTCGGATTCGTTACTTTATTTTGCTACTTGGTTCGTTTCGCCGTTTTTAAGCAGATGCAGCGGGTGAATCCAGCTTGTAAATTCGCAATGTTTTGTAGTGTATAAAATTTGTCCAACTTATCTGGATACATTTCCGCATTTGATCATAGGAGTTGTAATAAAACCAAAATGGAACGGTCATTTTCATGTAGATAGGGTGCCTTATAGCAACGGCGAGGGCCGGGAACAAAAACGTCCCTAGCTACCAAAATGAATGCGCGTTTATTTCCGTTAACTCTCTTAAAATGTCGAATACGGGTGAACTTGAGTGAGTCTTGGGGATTGCACCCAAGTTCGGACTCGGAAAAAAAAATTGAATTTGTCCCTGTCTTTACGTCCCCCAAACAACTTCGCAAAAGGAAACGTATGGTGGTGTTCGTACAAGTTGTAAAGAAAAGCGCGCTGGCCGTGCAAAATTTGTTGTTTTTCATTTACTTATTGGGTTCATTGGCGTCACTGTCGCCTTCGTCGTTGCTCCTAAAAAGACTAACAGAAGAAATTTGTGACTGTAAAATTGTCGAAAAAATTAACGGGTTTCTGATTCCTTTAAATTAAAATGACAGTGCATATAAAACAGTTGACAGGAAAGACGCATATAAGGGAATGGACTTCTAGGCGGAGTCTCGCGGCGTGTACAAAATGTTATCGTACCAATGTAATGTTACAGTTGAGACTAGAAATTTACTTAAGTCACAAAAAACGAATCAAACATATAGGAAATGTCACATCCACATCACCTTTGATTGTCAGTAGATGTTATGAAGTACACTATATTTGCTCCCCTTGCAAATATGGACAATTATGATGCAAATGTGCAAATTTATGATACAGCCAAATATCTTGAAATTTATTGTTTTTGCTCTTAAGGCAAATAAGAGTAAACAACATGCGAAAGTGGTCTTTTGGTATCCTGGAAAAAATAGAGCAAACACCAATGCAAATTAGGGGTTTTGCAATATTTTTGCCTGCGTTTGAAGTACAGTGAAAACTGCCATTTTTGCCAAGGATTTAAATTTGAGTAAATTGGAAGAAATGTTGAAGATTTGCACATGGTGCAAATATGTATCAAATTTGTATCAAATCGTTACATTTACTTGACTTTTGCCTATCAATACCTATCTAGCAAATACATGTATTTGCCCACACTTTAGCCGACAGCGCAAATGTAATGCAAATTTAGAGCTCCAAATTTACCACATATTTGCACTTTTCGCAAACATTAGTAAATCCGTTTTTTCGTCCAGTGTATAAAATTTCTTTTGTGGAAGTAGAGTAAAACTACTAAGTGAATACTACCGGGCAGAATGGCAATTTTTCTCAAGACACTTACTTCAGTTAAAGAAATCAGTTGTCATGGTCTGTCATACTTCTTATTAATATAATAAAACATTTAGTCAAAGCTTTGGTAGTCGGTTGCAGGAACGCCAGCTACCTTCCTCAGGTAGCATCGACGAGTTCATTTTAGTGAAATTGGTTTAAGAAACCTGCCAAGATGGACTGGAGACCTTTTATCATTGCCTTTGGTATGATGATAAACGGCTAATGTGCGTCAGCCAAAACGGAAGAGGTTATTTTGATGTATTTGCGTATTAGTTCATTTGTATTTACCACAGGGTAAACCGTCGTCCAACCTATTGACTTTTTCAGTGTGAAAGCAAAGTTGCACCGCTACCTCTTTATCAACTGCTTTGTACTATGCACTCTTTGAGGTTCACCGCTGGTATATTACTTCACCAGACGTCAGCCTGATCTCCGTAGGAACTTACCCATGCACTTGACTCGGACTGACCTGCCTTCGCCTGGCCTTAGTGATCGGACGTGTTACGTCTTCTTGCTTAGAGTCAGTTTGATGGTACTCTGGTTTAATTCTTTAGAACTACCATGGACTTCTTTGTTTCAAGGATCGATCTATTTCCAAGAGCAACATAACAAGTCTGATCTCTTTTGCAATAATTCCTATCCAAAGAATAAATGATGGTTCAGTATCATTTTTTTTGCAAACGCAGTGTGATCTTAAGTCGAACGTACACAACAAACTCAGTTCAAACGTCGAACTTTACATGTGCCGAACCTAATACCAGTTTGGGTCGTCTTAAATAATTAAGTTTGGCAGTTGATTCAAACACCGAACCTAATTGGGTCGAACTTAATTGCAAAACTGAACATGACACTTTGTAGTCAGTGGTTGTTGCTTTGCAAAATAGCGGAAAACAATACGGGAAAGACAAATTGTCGAAACGAAGGGCTTGATTTTCTTACGTGTGCGATCAAGGAGGGAAGAAGAAGAAGACTGCAGATGCAGCTAGCGTTAAATAACCTCGTTGCCAGGAGAAAGCGATTTTTGAATTTGGCTTTCCTTCTAGCATTGCTGATTTTCCACAGGAACATCAAAGTTCATCGTCCAGTTCGTTCTTGTCGTCGGCTGAAAAGAAATACTGGCTGGTGGGAAAATGTTTGCAGTACCTTTTCAGATGCAAGATTCATAAAAACCTTCAGAGTTTCCCGGGATACATTTAATTTTATCCTAAACCGTATTGCACCCTTCCTTATTCGGCAAAATGTAACGGAAGAACCGATAGCGCCAGCACGGAGGCTAGCTATTTGCTTAAACAGACTAAACCGAAGAGATTATCTCTACACCATTTCAGAAATGTCTGGAATAGGAGTCTCCACTGTATCTTAAATCTGTCAGGAAGTATGTCAAGTCCTGGTGGATCAATTATGGAATAAGGCTGTGTCAACTCACACGCCTCAGACCGAAGAGCAATTCAAACAAAAAATTCTTGACATGGAGGAGTTGTGGCAATTTCCTTGCTGCTGGACGGCAACAGATGGCTGTCATATTCCCATGAAATGCCAACCTGGAGGACTTTAGGCATGCAAAGAGTACCATAATTGAAAGAATTTCTACTCCATTGTCTTGATGACAATGGTAGAGTCACATTACAGATCTGTGTGGGGCAGCTGTGGGTTTCCAGGAAATTCTCATGATGCAGTTATTTTTAGATCAACTAACCTTTGGATCCGTATCCAAGAAGGCTTCATTCCAGTAATTGGCAAGGCTGTAGGATATGTTACTGTCCCACCACTTATAGTGGGAGACTCTGCATTCCCTTTGCCAACATGGTAAATGAAGCCATACACTAATGCAGTTCTGACACCCCCGTAACGTAACCTTAATAACCGCTTAAGCAGAACTCTCATGCTTACAAAGGGTGCTTATGGGAAACTCAAGGGTAGGTGGACGGCCGGCAACTTCGCAAGAGTGAAAGCAGTGTCAAGATAATGTCCGCATTACCACATTGGCATGCATGGTTCTCCATAGTACATGTATTGCACAAGGAGATGCAATTTCAAAAAAGCTTGACTTGAGTTTGGATGCGAATGGTCAAAAGAGAGATCGAGAGCAAATAAGAAAGTTGTTGCAGGTGCGAAATTTCTCAAGCATTAGGGAAGTCTCACTGGAGGCAAAGTCAGGAATGCACTATGTGAAAAAATATGCCTTGAGAAGGAAACTGACAAAGTCTGTTAATTAATTTCAGTTATCTGTGTTTTCACCAAATGATTATGATATGATTTTATCAAGTGCAAGACTGAATATATATTGTGCACCTGACAACCTTCAATCTGACCAAACTAAAAATTACAAATAGAGTTTTGTTGTTTTTAAAACGCTTTAAGCCTACAGGACTGATCAAGATTAAATTCTCTTCACAGTATCGGCATAGTCATAAGAAAGGTTGTGAGAATTAAGGAAGGTATCACCAAAGACACGTCGTTCAACTTTGTTAACAAATCTCCGCAACTAGTTCTAAACGACTCACAGACAGACCAGTAAGGAGAATTTGTGCACTTAGTAGGGTAATCAGGCTTGAAGGTTTAATTGCTTTTAAATGAATAAATCCTCTCACTGCAATGTAATATGATGTGACTGATTAATAGAAGATGTATTAAAAATACTTAACGTAGCCATCATTCCTCAACATATTTAACTTGAACAAAAAAACAGAACTTTGGTATTATTAATAAGCAATGTGTTTATAATTATTTTCATACATGCATGTATATACTTCATCAATTCATTTCTATCTTAAAATGAAAGATTCACAGATCAAGATATTGTTATACTGACTACAAAACTCAAAATAATATTACTTTCATGTACCTGTATACCATACTTTGACTTCTATTTTGAGGATTTCTTCCCCCATGTTGTTAAATGTAACATATAGAATATAACTGTAATTAGGATATAGTAGTAACTACATTTCAGGTAGTCAATCATAGTAAATAAGTAATAGTATTGATGCCTTTGATTTCCATTTAATAAATTTTATGAACGCATCCATTTTGGCATAGATTGGTCCATTTCTCTGATTCTAATTAGTATTAGTAAAAATCAGTTTGAAGTGAAGTTCTATGAAAGGAGTAACAGTGGTTCGCAATAAAGCCAGAAAAAAAAAAAACAGTAAAACGACAAACAAACACTAAAACGTAGTGGAATACATTGCAGGTAAGTCTTTTTTATTCATTTCATTTAAGAAAAAGTAAGGTTTTGCATTATTTAGCGTGCGCAGATCTCAGTAATATATTTCTCATACAAAGTCTCTTATATTTCCAACGGTCGCCTGTAACGCGACACCTATGTTATGTAAATTCATCCTTCCCTCGCAACGTGAGTTTGGGCCGCCTGTGCTGTTAACAAAATTACCGATAGAATCATCTAGACCTTTTGAGAACCATCGAGGTTTTCGCCCAGGTCTTTTACTGCTCTTCCCTTTTGCTTTCTTTACTAAATGTGCCAGAGCAATGTCCACATCTTCATCTATTTCTTCTTCATCCTCATCTTCAACTTCAACATCCTCCTCATCTTCTTTGTGGTGCAGACGTCTTTTGCTAGAAGACAAACAAGCAAACCTAGATATTAGTATTGTCAGCCGAAATATAACAAGCTGTAAGAATTAATATGAAAAGAGACCTATTCTTTAAATTCATAAGAATTTGGCATGACAAATTGATGAACAGGTACATGTATGATCTCAGCTGAGAAAGTTTTACTTGCAATTATATTAATGAATCACATGTTTCTCGGACAAAAAATATCTTTCCTCGTGATCTTTCAATAAGTAGACAATCAAGTTTGGGACTGAGAGGTCCAATGGCAAGCCTTTACCATTGTCCAAAACTAACCCAATGAGCAAATTTAATTTTAGTTTGTGGCTTGTTTAAGGCGAGATCGAATTTAGCTTATAACGACACTTTAAATGCATACCTTTTCAGAGAGTCCGGTTTTATGGACTGACCTGCCTCTTTTGCCTTTGCCTCTGCCTCTTCTGGAATTTTCCTTCCACTGGTCTGCTTCTGGAAATCTTCCTTATGATCAACACCCTGATGATTCATTTCTCTTGTCATTTTTTTTCTTCAAAAGACGACTCGCAGTACGCCAACGAACTGCCTGCTCTCCATCCAGCTACATCCTCATCATTTTCAAACACGGAGCACCGCATATAGAAGTAGTTCATGCACTTCAGGCAAGTATATTGAGTACTCTTGAAGCAAGAAGAACACATGTGTTTGGATCTTCCCACCATTTTGTTCGAAATGATCAAAACAAGTTGTGTGCGCATGACAAAAATAGGAAACGAGCAGAACTCTGGGTAAAAATAAATTTATTTAAAGTATTTGTAATGTATGCATTACATTCGGCACATGTCAAAGTTCGACGCTTCAAACGAAGTGGATCTTTTACCGTTCTATTTGACAAGCCCAGTCTAATAGAACGGCAGGTCGACCCAAATACAAATCTGTCTTACTTAGTTAAGGAGTAACATCTTACAAACATTTACATATGAGAGAGAGCGTTCTTTTAAGTGATCGTAGCAAAAATGATTGGTTTTAGGAGGTGTTTATGAACAGACACTAAAAGCCTCAAATGTACTTTTTATGTGGTCTCCCTGCCACGGAGACGGCGATTAGTACTGATCATGGAAACTAATTGAACAAGGACAAAACCCTCAAACCCTTTAGTAACTTTCAGTAACTTACAATTTTATTAAACATTCCTGATTTCGCTGAGAGTAATATTAGCACCTATTCAATTAAAGAGGCGAATACAGAGTTTAGTCGTCTCAACGGCTGGCTCTCGGCTAGTCGGGTCAGTCATATTTCTGGAATTCCCAGAAGCTTGACATTAAAGCTTTAGCTATATTTGATTAGATCATCCAACACACCCGCCATCTCACAAACTTGAACAGTAAGAGACTCCAGGCGGTTCTTAAGTGCAGCAAGGTCTTTCTTAGTTGCACTGCTGGCACTGCTCAGGTTATCATATTCGCTTCTAACAAACTGTAGCGACTTGGCAGTTTCGGGATCTGGTCCTCGTTGACTTTGGCCGCCATGTTTGCTTGCTTCAGCTTCGTGTGTTATTAATGACTCTTGCAGTCGACTAAATTCCTTACATAGAGTTTGAAGCTCTTTCATCATTTATCATTAAATCTGATGTTGAAGTGCTTTAGTTAACTTTAGAGTTGTTCGCTTTTCCAGTCATTATTTACAAGACTTTGTCAACCCAAAGAAAACAGCTGCAGAAGCACGTCCGCACGTCCGCACGACTGAACCCGAACTATGATCACCTTAATCTTTACTGTTATGACGGATTACGTTTTCAAGCTACTAGATTCATATGCATTGGTTGTCTAACTAATCCCGAAAACGTAAGATCGCTGATTATGCAAAGGTATTTAACACGAATCAGTTTATGAACGCTTATTAATCAGTAAAAACGTTTAGATTTTACAAAACTAAATTGCTACAACCCCAGCATTGCCTTAATGGTGGCACCTGGCTACTGTTCCACTACATTTATTATTATACCACTCTACCATTGTTCCACTGTAACAATTCTAATACATTTAATATCACACCACCCGGCTACTGTTCCATTGTTCCACTACATTTAAAATCACACCACACGGCCACTTTTTTTAATTTTCCACCACATTACTATCACGTCAGTCGGCTGCTGTTCCACTGTTCCACTACACTTACTATCACACCACTTGACCACCGTTCCACCGTACTATCACACAACTCGGTCACTGTTCCATTCTTCCACTGCATTTAATAACACATCACTCGACCAGTGTTCCACTGTTCCACCCCACTCACTATCACATCACTCGGTCACTACTCCACTCTTCCACCAAATTTGCTATTACACCACTCGGCCACTGTTCCACTGCTCAACCCGCATTTAATATCGCACCACTCGACCACTCCTCTAATTTTAGACCACATGTACTATAACACCACGCGGCCACTGTTCCACTTTACTCACCGTCACACAACTCGGCCAAAGTTTCACTGTTCCAATGTTCCACCCCATTAATGATCACATCACTCGGCCATAGTTCAACTCTACCACTACTGTTCAACCCCATTTACTATCACATTACTCGGCCACTGTTTTACTTTTCCACCACATTTACTATCACGCCAGTTCGGCTGCTGTTCCAGTATTCCACTACATTTACTGTCCCAACACTCGACCACTGTTCCACTGTTCCACCGCATCTACTAACACACCATTCGGCCACTGTTACATTGTCCCACCGTATTTACTATCACTCCACACGATCACTGTTCCTTTGTTTGACCCCATTTACTGTCATATCACTCAGCCACGGTTCAACTGTCGACGTCGTCTTGTTTAAGCCATCAGTGATTAAGAAATTATTAACAAATTGAAACACTAGGCGAATTATGGAAGTAGGATACCCGATACTTTTCAGGCTTATTTGACATGCACACCTTGAACGGGCACCGTCCACGAAACTTACACATAGAGACAAACTTGTCAGTGTGACGGTGCTCTTCTCGTGTGCTCTTGTCATCAAAGCGAAGAAGTCGTACAAGAAGCTTGAAACGTTGAAATAGCATTGTTGCTTTAAAAATAGGTCTTCCACAGTCTTCTTGCCACAGGCTCTAAAGGGACTCATAATATTCTCTGTATAATCCACGTATCATCATCAACCCGATTACTGCTGTCAACTCCTCTCCTTCAGTATATGAACATATCAATGACTCTGTGTCCCTCATTGTTGGAGTGCCTTACTATTTTTTCCAGTATGTTGTCCGACAAGAAAAGTTTGAAAGCCTCTTTTTCCGTCTTCAAATGTTTTAGCTGCTCCCTTCAACCCTGCTATTTTCCTTACAATGTTGACTGGCACGCCTCACTTGTGTTCTTGTGGAAGGTGTGGTCTACCGCATTCTTCCTAATTTTGCCCTACAAACTCCCTGTAATTTAAATCTTAAAGGCCTTCTTCCTGCTCCTCGTTCTGTTCTACCTCTGCCACTTGCAACTTTACCTCTCACAGCAGCATCATCTCTAACATTTGTTTTAAGGAGAACCTTCAAGAACCTGTTAATATTTGTATATTTGCGTTGTTAAGCAACATTCCTTATAGAGAGTTCTAGAACACACCAAAGCGTGATGAAACCGAATTAAGTAATCCTTCTATAAGTAGTTAATATTGTAAACTTTTGAATGTTCTAGAACTGTCTACAGTACTCAAGAGTTGATTGGAGATCGACGTTTGCCGTGACTGGAGAAGCTATCCGAAGGAGAATTAAAGTTGTTTGGAGCTCGTGAGTGAGACTTTCAGTAGCGACTAAGGTTATTTAGTCTTAAAGTTAAAGGACAGCTTGTGAGCGCTTAGCGAAATCTAGTCGTACATAAGCTAATTCCTTACGAGGCGCTTAGCACCGAGTTGGCTATGGTCCGTGTACGATGAGATTGAGTGGAAAAATTATTTTATTATATCTATAAACCCTCGCTCATGAGACAATGGAACTAGTTTGTATGACAAGAATTTACTTTGTTATTGTTTGTAAACAGAACCATGTTGTTGTCAAGTCGATGTGTAAGAAAGTTTCAAACACTAGTCCTACTCCTTCTTAAACATGTCTTTAATGTACTTGTCAATTTTAATGTACTCGTCAAACTTTTCGAAATAGCAAACTAGTTTGAGAATAAAAAATAGAAAAGGTAGGCCGAAATATAAGAAAAACTCAGTTTACGGGCTTGAGATATCTTTCAAAATGGCGGCTGTTTGTAAGAGTTTCACTTTAGATCGTAATAACCAATTTCGCTATTTAATTTGTTCACTTACCGTAGAATAATTTCATCCCTTATTTATTTGCTTCTGTAGTATTTTTTGGTATATTCTTTTCAAGCAAGACTCGAATTTCTTCCCGTCTAATTCAAGAAATTATTCCTCCATGATGGCCGTTTTCCGTACATACTAATGGTATATAAGCTGATAGCCCGTGAGTAGGAAACGAAACAGAGCGCGCGTTTGCTCATATCCAAAGGTTTCAGAAAAGTAAATAAGTTTATTGATTGCTCCTCTATTAGACTACTCCAATTTCAGTTGTCAGATTCATATAAATAGTTGAGTTCGCAGCGGAAATACTGTTGACATTCGTTTCTGTACGAACAGAGAACAGGCTTATTTATTTATATTTGTTGTCTCGTAATAGAAAATTGGGGGCGTGTCCGGTAGCGAATTTTAGGAAATTCACAAGTGTAAGAGCGCACTTTAGGAAGTTAGAAAGGGTACGAGCTTATTTGATGGAAGATTGTGTGCGTGACATTGATACCTGGTTGACGGCAAACATGTTAAAGATGAACAAGACCGAGTTACTTTTCCTGAAGGCTCGTCATCGTCAACTCCCCTTATCTTAGTCTTTGATGAGGAAATTAACCTTTCATCTAAAGCCAGAAACATTGACGTAATGTTCGACACATCTATTTCCATGGCAAATCACATTGCTGCTATGTGCAAGTCAGCTTTCTATCATCTTCGGAATATTAGTCGCATTAGGAAATGTTTACGTTTTCATATGCTGAAATGCTCGTACATGCATTTGTATCCTCCAGATTTGATTTCTGTAATTCATTATTGTTTGGACTGCAAGCAGCCCGGATTGTGACACTTACCCAAAAATGTGAACATATTACACCGGTACTTTGTAAACTTCACTGGTTACCTCTAGAAGAGCGCATAGCCTTTACGATTCTTCTAATGACATTTAAGTGCATGATGGGCTTAGCCCCAACATATTTGTCGATCTGGTCAAGATGAATGTCCCGAGACGCAATCTACGTTTCTTAAATGGCCATCGCTTAGATGACATTAATTATAATTTGCGCAACTACGGATTTCGAGCATTTTCTGTAGCCTCGCCGCAACTCTGGAATGCCTTACCTTCAGACATTCGATCGTGCAACGAAATTTCAGATTTTAAGCGCAAACTTAAGACATATCTTTTTAGGAAAGATTTTAGTTAGATATTTTATAATTTAGTTTTTTTTTGCAATTATGGTAGCCGAATTAGCTAGCCTTACAACTTGTAACTTTTTTAACATAAATATGTGATTTTTTAATTGTAAATAATTTGTAAAGCGCTATCGGTTAGGAATAGAAATAGCGCTATATGAATAAAGTGTTATTATTATTATTATTATTTAAGAAAGGTTTAGCGTACAAGAGAATTGAGTGTACGAGTAAAGTAGAAATGCAAGAAAGACTCGAAAGGAAAGAGAAAGAAAAACAAGAAAGACTTGAATGGGAGGAAAGACATGAAATACTTGAAACAGAGGAAAGAGAAAGACAGAAACGGTTAGAGAAAGCGAAATTGGCGTTACAACAGTTAATAGAAATTAAAAGGTTAGATATACAGGCAAAGTCAGGCTTAGATCCTTCTTTTGCTAGTTCTAGTTTAAATACTGATATTTCTAAATACATAAAGTTTGTACCATCTTTTCAAGAGAGTGATGTTGACCAGTACATTTTTATTTTGAGAATGTTGCAGAAAATCTCAAGTGGCCCAAGGAGTACTGGGTAATGTTATTAAAGAGTGTATTAGTCAGAAAAGCTAGAAATATATATTTCCAGTTAAGCTTAGTGCAAGCTGCAGAATATGACAGTGTTAAGGAACTTTTAAAGGGATATGAGTTAGTTCCTGAAGCTAATCGTCAGAAGTTTAGAAATTGCGAGAAAATAAATAGCTAAACGTATGTAGAGTTTGCTATGAGTATGCAACATTTGTTTCATCGTCTGCGTCATTCATAAAGGTAGATAAAGATCATGATAAGTTAAGACAACTTATTTTAATAGAATAATTTAAGAGGTGCATTCATAGTGATGTCCGAACATATATCGAGGAACAAAAGGCTGAAACATTAGACGTTGCGGCAAAGTTAGCAGAGGAGTTTTAATTAACCCACAAAAGTACCTATACAAAAGAGCCGCGAGAGTCCTGCAAAAGAAACGACCAAGTTACACGATCTTCATGGCCTGGTAACCAAAAAAGTCGTCGGAATCCAGAGCACCAGTGTCCAAATAACAACCAAGGAATTCGCTCAAATTCAGGGTGGCCCAGAGGGAACAGGAGCGTGCCGACCATGAAGCCTTAAAGACACCCACTTGCTAATACTGCAGAAAGGAAGGTCACATATTGTTTGAATGTCCAGAGAAGTTGAAAATGGATCGTGAGCGACTAAATGGTGGGTCTAAGCCTAATGGTTTTATTGCCAAGTGAATCTAGTTGCCTGATGATACTGAAGACCAGCCAATCATATCTCAGGAAGTGAAGCCTCAAGCAGCATTGGCAGAAGATGACAGCACCCTAGATAAGTCTGTCATGAACATTTTTAAACCCTTTATTCATTATAGAATAGTGTCTCTGTCACACGGTACGCCCACTACTGTGTCAATGAAGATCTTAAGAGATACTGGAGCTTCAGAGTCTCTGATCGTAATTGACATTCTGCCGTTTTCTAGTGAGTCTGCAACTGGTGCAAGTGTCCTTATCCCTGGAATTAATTGTTCTGAGTTCACTCCGGCGCCGCTGCTCGTGGTTTATCTCAGGTCAAGTCTTGTCTCCGAACCTGTAAAAGTTGGAATACGGTCGACATTGCCTTTGGAGAGGAGTGCATCTAATCCTTGGGAATGACCTTGCAGGTGAAAAAGTTTTTGCGAATCCTGTTGCAACAGAAAAGCCTTCTTTGGAACCGTCTCAGGATCCAGTAGAGAAAGTATTTCCTAGTATCTATCCAGCGTGTGTCGTGACAAGAGCTATGAGTAAGAAAATTCAGGAAAAGGAGGAAGAGTTCGAGTTAGTGGATACGACTATTGGAAAAGAATTCAATGGAGAGTTATTGGAAACCCCTGAAGTTGATGCTGAAGACAGTTTCTCAGAAGACGGAGATCAGATGTCTACCCCCTCCCCAATTTGTTGCATAACAGCGGAGAGACCCAGATATCTCAAGCTTATTTGACAGAGTGGTTGAAAAAACTGAAATTTTTCCTTTCTGCAACCCTTCTGCAACCTTGTTAGTTGGCAGAAGGCGGATGATCAGACGGAGAAGGACTGGAACGAGGGTATCCAGTTATTGTTGTTTTCTGCACGCGAGTCTGTTCAATAATCTCTCGGTTTCAGCTCGTTTGAGCTTGTGTTCAGTCACACTGTGAAAGGACCTCTAAAATTACGTAGAGAGAAGTTATTACCTAGTTCTAATGAGCCTCGTATTAATTTTTTGCAGTATGTCTTAGATTTACGTACAAAGCTATCTAGAGCCTTTAAATTAGCAGGGGCCAATCTTAGTTTATCTCAGAAATCAGTTAAGGAAAGGTATGATATGGACGCTCTTAAGTAAAAGTTTCAAGCCAGGACAGAAGGTCTAAGTGTTTTTGCCACTGCCAGGCAATACATTACAGTCTAGAGTTTTTGGGCCCTATGTTGTTAAGAAGAAATTAAGTGATCTTGATTGTGTAGTAACTAGTCCAGGACCCTACTAACACATTCTAAATGGCTAACAGTCATACACTCTAAATTTAGATCATTGGGTTCAAGCCATCTCACATGATCATCTTAGTCTTCCCAGTAGCTCATCAAATATGCATAAACATTTTGGCCAATCAAATCCCTTCACTTCTCGTTTTTGCTTATGCATACTTGATGAGCTAGTGGGAAGACTTAGATGATCATGTGAGATGGCTTGAACACTATGATCTCAATTTAGAGTGTATGGCTGTTATCCATTTAGAGTGTGTTAGTAAGGTCAGTCCAGATAGGTGTAGGGAAATGCAGCTGTTTCATATTAATATGTTAAGGCCCTACATTGAGCGAGGAAGTTTTTTTGAAGAGGCACAGCCAGCATATGTTAATGTATTTATTTCAGAGCCTGAGAGCCTAATTTAGTAGCGAATTATGTAGAGATCATCCCACTGAGACAGCAAATCTCTCGAAACCTGATGTGCTGCGTAACGTGAACTCCAAGTTGTTTCATTTGCGAGAAGTTCAAAGAAAAGACCAGAAGAATCGTATATTGGAATATACGCATCTCTTCCTGACGTGCCACCAAGAACTGATCGACTGTTTCAGTGTTGTTGATGTTTACAATGCTTCTCCAGTGAAACAATACCTCAAGGAAAAGAAGTACTGGCTGGAGAATGACTTTATCAGGCCAAATATCAATGGCTGGAGTTCACCAAGTATACTTGTCCCAAAAGTGATGTGGCTGATAGTGCCCTGCTGCTACAAGATGATGAGAAGAATAAGGAACAACGTTCAACGATGGAGCTTGTATTTGCAGGAGAAAAACTTGGACATGAGACATTTCAAAGAACAGGACAATGTTATTGCGGACTCTCTTTCAAGAGTGTAAGACCTGTAAGAAAGTTTTGATAAAACGTTTCCTTTCTCTAAGGGGAAGGGTGTTATGAGGAGATGGTTCTAGAACCTGTAAAGTATGCAGATGTTTGCGTAGTCACGTAGTTTTTCTTCTACAGAATTATAGAACACACTAACATGATCTAAACAAGTTTTAACTTAAAAGTACTTTTTTTTATAAATAGTTATTTTTCTGATATTTCGAATGTTCCAGAATTATCTGTAGATGTATATAAGGCACTGTTACGAGACAAATAAATAAATAAATAAGCCTGTTATCTCTGTCCATACAGAAAAAGAATGACAAACGTACTTCCTCTGCAAACGCAACTATTTATTTGAAACTGACAACTAGAATATTTCGAGTGGTCTACAAAGGAAGAGATCGCTAACTTCAATATACTCTAAGCGCTAACAAGCTATCCTTTAAAACTAGATAAGTTCAGTCACCACTTGACAGTTTAACTCACGATCTCCTTTGTGGTATCCACTTGAGAGCAAACAACTCTTGAATTCTTCTTCCGATAGCTTCTTCAGTCACTGCGAACGGCGCGATCTCCAACTGAATAACTCTTAACCACTTTAGCTCCGAGCTTCTGTACTGTAAGTGCCAGAATTATCTGATAACGCTCTTTAAATACATTTTCAGATAGTTCTAGACAAATCGAAAGATTACAGTAATAACTATTTATAGAAAGTTACTTGACTTGTTTACATCATGTTCGAATGTTCTAGAATTCTTTAGAACTAAGATTGCGTGACAACGCAAACATCTGCATACTTAAGGGATTCTGGAATCTTCTCCTCATAACGGCACTTTAACACACAACTGCACACTTACGTACGGAAGCTCAGATGTACTGTAGCCGAGAGTTGATTGGAGATCGCGTTTGTCGTGAATGGAAAGGCTCTCCGAAGGCGAATTGAAGTTGTTTGCCCTCAAGTAGATATCTCAAAGAAGCTCGTGAGTTAAACTTTCAGTGGCGGCTAAAGTTATTTATTTAGTTGAGATAGCTTGTGAGCGTATATTTAAGCTTAGCGATCGCTAACTTAGTAGACTACTCCAATTTCAGTTGTCAGTTTCAAATTAATAATTGATTTCGTAGCGGAAGTACGTTTGTCATTCTTTTCTGTACGGACAGAGAACAGGCTTATTTATTTATATTTGTTGTCTCGTAAGAGTCGGTCTTGACCTTCCTTGGTACGATCCTTCTGTTCCATTTTTTTAGCGTCTCTCAGTGTTTCAGTTAGGGACCTTAAGCAATTGCTGGAGGCGGTCGGGAAGAGGTAAAGACAGCCGAGGAGGAATGGGTCGAGGCCGCCGCAATTTGGCGCGAAATTAGAAAGTTAAGCTGCGTAGCAAAGGCGGTTGCCATATTTAAAGGTTGCCATTTGTTTTTGGTTTGTGTCTTAGCTGTAGCTCAGTTTGACGTTATTCCTGCTGTTGAAATAAAGCTCAATTAATGACAACCTTCCGAAGAATACAAGACCTGTTAGCTTTGGTATGCTTTGAGGATAATAATAATAATAATAATAATAATGACTTTATTTCAGCGTTTCCACCATGAAGAGGCTCTTCATTTGAAAAACTGCATATATGTAACCTACCAAGAAACGTGTTAAAAAGCTAAGAACAATTGACAATAATTAAAATTTCTAAAACTAATTAATACCGTAGTTACATTAAAATTACAATGTGCCCTTTTTTAAAATTCTAGGTACTTCTTGTTTAAAAAAGTAAAAATTTGTTGTTGTGCGCAAATCCTGGGGCAATTTATTAAACAAATTACTGGCTATATGTTAAAAGCCCTCAACTCTAGTGGAACTTCGAGTAGGTTTGTTCCCGATGACATAAGGTTTCTCCCTGGTTCCCTTTTTATAACCTTTAGATAGGACGGCCAGTCATCAAAGTCCAATGCTTTGAAAGTCATACAAAGTAGCCGATATTGCCTCCTCTTTCGAATTGGTAGCCATTCCAAGTTGGCGATGTCTCCGACGTCCACGAAACGTCCAATGACAAAGCTAGCTGCCGCTAGCTGCACTCGCTGCATGCGCTTCAAGAGATACTCCGGCTGTGGTTCACTCACGACGTCGTTGTAATCAAGTTTTGATAAGACGAGTGTTTCTGCCAACTGTTTACGAACATGATAGGGTGCAAGGTATTTAAGTTTGCAAATTACCGATAGCGTTCCATAACAACTTGATATGTTCGTGTTTATTTCATCCTTCCAGCATAGGTTTGCATGTAGTTGTGTACCAAGCAGGTGAAAAGTTGTTACCCTTTCAAGACCCCTGCCACAGGCAAATAGATTCATTGATATCTCGTCTAATCTATGAAATCGGGCCATCTGTGCCGTTGAAAACAACATAAACTTCGTTTTCTTCGGGTTGAGTGCGAGGCTGTATTCTTTTGACCAGTCCGATAGCTTATCAATTGCTACTTGTACTTCCATTTGACAGGACTGGAGATCAGACGGTATGCAATGACGATGGATGGTTGTATCGTCTGCGTACTGATGGCTCTTGAAATTGTAGGGAAGGGCCTCAGACAAATCATTAACATACAAATTGAACAGTACTGGACCTAGAATAGATCCCTGTGGGACTCCACTGTTCGTCCTTGTCCGTTCTGATTGTCGATCGTTTACTTGAACATACTGGCTCCGATCTGTCAACTAACTTCTAATCCAGTGTAGAGCATTTTTGGAAAAGCCCATGTGGTGCAATTTGCGTAAAACTGTCTCATACGCCACCGTGTCGAAAATCCGCCATGATCGCAATAGTAACCTCGCCTCTTTTCATAGCTTTCAGTATGTCATCTCGTATTGCAAGCATGGTCGTAGTCGTAGACTGACATTTTCGATACGCACTGATGTTAAGGTGGAGGGTTGCGTTGTCGGTGAGATATCCCACCATTTGAAGCACGGCAAGTCTTTCATACATCTTTGATAGTGCTGGTAAAATCAAAATAGGGTGGTAGTCATCGTTATGGATAGGATCGTCTATTTTCGGAACGGGACTAATGCGGGCAATCTTCCAAATTGAAGGGCATTTCTGCCTTAAGACACACGTGTTAATAATGTGCGTGAGAGGAGATACCAAATGTTCCGCAACAAGTTTGATAAATTTGGTTGGGATATTTTCAGGTCCCGTAAAGCAATCCAAACGCAGGTGCTTGATCTCCTTGAGGACTTGATCATGTTTTACATGACTAAAATTAAAAGGGTTTTCACTATGTGGACCGAGACCGTCAATTTTGTCCTGTAAGTTGACCGTAGTCGTCCCAGCAGTTGTTACACGTTCAGCCGTGGTCACGAAATGCGTATTAAGGATATCAGGGTCAATCGTCAGCGATTTTTCACTGGGATGGAGAGTACGGTTAATTGTTTTCCAAACTTCTTTTGGTCTCTTGGACGAAAGTGCATTCATCATAAACTTTCTCTTTGCTTTCTTAATTGCTATCTTTAATTTGTTTCTGGTCTCTCTAACGGGGGTTTCCAAGCATCCTCACAATGAGGTCGCCTGTGAGGCATTCTGCGGTTAATTACGCCCACATTCATCCTGCAGAGGGCGAATACCAGGGTCGTTTAGCCATGGTGCTGGTGGCCTTGTCACTTTGGTACGTCTCAGTGGGGCATGTCGATCCAGGCATTCAGTTATGAGACTGATCAAGGCGCTTATCTGTTCATTGGGTTCTTCAAGTCCATAAACCGCATATCATAGACGAAGATGAGTTTCATTTGTTGTACAATTTGAACACGTCCAAAAACCTCGATCTTCCTCACGACGATTACAGCCGATTTGATCTTGATGCGATGGACGATTCAGCGTGTTGAGCGGAATTTAGAGTAAAGAAACGCGACCTCCCTGCTCTTGCTGATGCCTTGCAGATACCAGATGAGTTTGTTTGCCCATAGCGATCAGTTGCCGATGGTAAACAAGGCCTTTGCAAGCTACTACGATGGCTGGCGTATCCTTGTAGATACTCTGACATGATACCGCGCTTTGGACGGGCAGTTCCTTTCCTTAGCAGGATAACAAACACAGTACTGGAGTACATAACACGCACAGTAACGGAATACTGCAGTGGAACCAAGCCATTTTGCAGCCAGCCCAGCTTCAGAGTTATGCTAATGCTGTGTCATTAAAGGGAGCAGCGTTAAACAATTGCTTTGGTTTTATCGACGGGACAGTTAGACCTATCTGTAGACCCGGCGAGCAACAAAGTGCTGTTTACAACGGGCATAAGCTTGTTCGCGCTATCAAGTTTTCCGATGGACTTATTGCAAGCATGTACGGGCTATTTCGTAAGTATGAAGTCAGACAACCCAATAGCCTTATTTCTCAAAAACACCTTTTGAGGCTAACTTTGAAAAATGCAGGCTCTTATATGCGAGTTATTACTGTACTCCTAAATTTAGTAACGGAGCCGTATTAATGACATGGTTTATCTTACATCTCATGCACTGATCATCGTGATCATAATCAATAAAAATATTTGTGAGTATCATCAACAAATATATTTTTTCCTCACATAAGCACATGCCATGACTACATTACCCTACAAGGAACAAAAATGGTTTAGTCTTAACCTTGTTTTAAAGTCATTTGTTTATAGAGGGCACACGGCATGATTCAGGGATGCCAACTGAGTCTGGATTGTTCCCTTTATCTTATCTTCATGCACTGTCTCCAGCAGGGATGCCTATGTGCATTTATGGCGACCCCGCCTACCCTATTAGAGCCCACCTGACTTCACCTTACAGAAATGTTGAGCTGACTCCTCAGATGCGGGCCTTTAGCATTTCAATGAATAAATTTCCTTAAGCTGTAGAGTGGCTTTTCAATGATGTTGTAACATCACTTAAATTTATAGATTTCAAAACAAATTTAAATATAGGCTTAAGCTTGGTAGGCAAAATGTATCTCGTTTGTGCGATCCTTCGAAATGCAATAACATGCCTCTATGGAAATATGACGTCTGAGTACTTTGGTCTAGATCCGGAAAGTTTGCAGGACTACTTTATTTGAAGCAACAATAACAGCTGGCCTAAGCACAAAAGCCAGGTAACAACTGATTAAGCATGTAAAAAAAAATCGGTGTTAAATAATTCTTGTTGAGCTTATTAAAAAAAAAAAAAACAAGAAATGAATCTAATAGTAATAAACGTCAATTATTGGCTTTGCACGTATCGACATTTCAGACAACAGCTGCAAAATAGCATGTTCTGGGTTTGCATCATCGCCAGCATGGCAGTGTGCAGTTTTCTTTGCTCTCTTTGGGCAGTTAACAGTTATTCCTGTGCCTTGACCTGGCGCTCGGATTCGGCTTGACGGACAGCCAGCATCTCTTTAAGAAAATCCAAGGTTTCGCTACCACTACTTCTTGTTTCCTTAGGCTTAAATTCTGTTTCCTCCATCCGTTTTTTAGTCTTCCCGACTCGCTCGCATGCCCTTTTTCTGATGTCTTCATCTGCAGCGCGATCTGCCACGGCTTTCTGTCTCTCTGTAAAACAGTCTTTGGTTTCCGTATCTTCCCACTGTTCAGCTATTTCTTCCAATAGAACATCCAGTTCGCTGTCTTTCACATTCATTCCGCTTAGCTTCGCTTCCCTTCTACGCTTTGCCTTGAATTTTTCAAGCATCAGGTTAAAGTGCTCTCGAACGCTCTTATTTGTCACGGAAAACTTCATCCTGTTTTCCGTCAGGAGATCAGCAATTTTTGCCCACAGTTTCCCTCGTTCAACTGTTCGGGGTTTGTACATCCACGGTTCAGACACTCGTACCAGTGATAGGTGGGCCCTCTCTTCTTGAAGCACCATGTCATATTTGCCTGTACCAGGCCCAAATTTGTTGATGCATAGTAGTGTTTCTGATGTAGGTTAACATCCTTAGCCCTAAACTTAGTGAGGACACTAAATGTTGATTCTGGCAGGTTGGAATGCCCCTTTCCCAGCCCAGGGTCAATGACTTTTTCTGCCTCCCTAGCCCTAGAGAAACATTCTATATCATAGCACAGAGCATGAAAATCGCATTTTAAGACATGGGCTGAATGGTATGCTTCCCCAAGGCATTTTAAATTCTCATAAGAACCATCCTCATCGCTTGGGCATTCCTTACAACTGCATTTCTTTAGAGGATGAAACTGACATGAACCACCTTCCCAAACACAGCATAGTCTCCCTATATTTATCAGAATCCTGTCCTGCCTGAACTAGTGCACAATAATGGTTGCGTTTTGCACTCTGTATAAATGCTGGGCTTATACAACCACAAGATGGTTTATTGCGCGTGGCCACATAAGTGTGCTTCTTCCCAATACAACAACAACTCATTTTCCCCATATCAGGGTAATCTTTTTTGTGGCTGTCAATAAATGCCTTGCTGAATGAAGTCATGGCCTGAAGTTCAATGAGCTTCTTCCCATGAGCCCTTCCCACATGTCCCCCGCACAACATTATTCTGGATTCTTGCTCATTTGAAAATTAGTATCGGAATCCTTTCGCTGATGATGAGTCATCATCCTGCCAGTTAACCTCCAGTTTTAACCCCTCTTGTTTAGCTTTTGCCCACAAAACCTGGGCTAAATGCCCTTCTGCAGCTTTTGAGGTACCCTTCCACAAATCTTCTTCACATATATTATCAGCCCCCCTCATTGACAAATGACCATAATAGAGCAGTCTACCTGTCAAGTAATTTTTTACCACAAAGGTACAGTTTTGGCTAAAATGACCTCGGATCTGCCAACAACCATCACAAGTTGTGACAGCACGAGACCAACTCCCCAACTGGTCGGAAGGAAGGGCTTTCATATACTCCTTCTCCTTCTCACACATTTCATCGAGGATGTCTCTGATGTGAGGGAAAGCAAGATGGATGACGTCCAAAAAGGGCTTATCTGATATAACACCCAAACCCAGCCCCCTCCCCATTGTTTTTCTGTAAGACCCATACCCATGCCCACTTATAAGAAAAGCTAAGGTTAGGGCTAAGGACACCAGTTGACGCCGTGACTCCAGAGCAAGTTCACTACTCTGATAATTGATACTTTCTTGCCAACAGCCATTGCAACTAAAGGAGAACTTCATTGCTCCACCAAGTCCTTTCTTTTCAGTGGCAACAAGGACAAGCTTTCCTGAGACAAAATACATAATGAGAAAGGAATGTAACTACGGGTTTACTGGACATCACAAATGAAACTGGGTCATTTCACAATTTCACATTCTACTGCTCTGGAATTATATGAGATAATATTCTTACCTTTACATTTACCATCATTTGTTGTACACTTGAAATATGTGTTGAACTGGTCAACTAAACCTACTATGCTTGATGTTGTCCCAAGGAACAATCCTTCGGGAATGCTTAGCCTAAAATGAAGGAAGAAATAGTATAGTAAGATTGTAGTTCACTATGCATGTGAAAATGTGAAGATGGCAAGGTAGGAGAGAGAAGTAAATTTGAAAGAAAGTTGTTTCTCATCAAATATCAACCACCAAAAGAATATTGTAAACTAGAAATTCTAGAAGAGAAGATAAGTGCTTCCTCCATCAGAAACCAGAGCCAAGACCATCCTTGACTTTTTACCCCGGCCACCACAAGCAATAGCTATATAAACAGTGCATTTTTGACTGGTGACGTGACTTTCAGAACAGACCGTTGCAAGCCACATTACTAAGAGGCAAAACTTGCAGAATACCCGGCCCAGCCAAAAGCATCTCATTGAATAATAGAAACTATTGTTTTCTACCTCGTTCTTCAAAACACACCGACACATGTAAATAGCTAGGCCGGGTATTCTGCAATCGCTCCGCAATAATAATCGCCCAAATTTAAAAGAAGCTTTGTTATTTCAGTGCAAGATGTTTTCATTTAATAAAGTTCAAAGATGTTTTGAACATCGTAAACAAAAATACTTCTACAATTTTGTCATATTGTCCACGATTTTGCTTCACCGAAATGTTTGGCACCTACTTGCGAATATTTATAATCTACAACTGTAAACTAAAAATACAGAAAGACTCAAAATTTGCGATTCGTTTCTCACTCATTTTTCACTTCATCCGAACGAATTCTTTGCTTCAGCGGTGGCTCATAATCAGGGTCGTCCGAATGTTTGTCGGTCGGCTTTACAGTCGCAATCTCGGTCTCTTCGGTGGTTTTGCTGGTAGCTTCATCTTTTAGAAAACGGTGTAAAGTCCCTTCAGAATCCAGCTTTCGTTTTACATCTCTGGCACTTTTATGTTTGCGGCCTTCTGGGTCAATGAAAGTTAAAAGTCGTTTGTTTCCAACGTCCCTCGAAATAACACTGCAGCCACATTTCTTCAGCTTGTCCGAGTCCAAACGTATTCTTGAACCACTTCCCGTGCCTCGCAAATCGTGAAGGGTTTTCGACCAGCCTGAATTTGCATCACTGGATGCCATGTATGAGTAACTTTCTCTTTTTCTATAAATAAAATTCTCGTTTTCTAAATCTATTGCTTATGACCCGGTATCTGCGTTTGCCAATTTACCTCAAGCGTCTAATATCCGCTCTCAACTCCCCGCCGAGTGCGGTTAGCGAAGGTGCCGTTGCTATGGGAAGGAATTATCTCGTCCTCCGATTGGTTTCGCGGGAATATTCTTGACTCAAACATAGGCATCATGGCTTTATTTGGAGGTTATTTGGAGGGATGTAATGCATTTTACCGCCGGAAATTATGATTGCAGACACTCCAAACATGGCTGACATCTTTCGAAAGAGAAAGAGACAGATGGCAAGCAATTTGGGGAAACTTATGTTGAATTTGAGGATATTTCGAACTCATGGAGTACAGCATTAGGGCACATTTATTGAGTTTTCTTCAGAAGGATTTTTAGCAGAGATTGAAAACTCTGCAGACGCAAACTACATACGAATACGAAAATATCTTCCACAGTACTCACTCGGGAACAAAATAGTAATCATGTGACAGGAATGCACATTTTTCTAAAGTATCTTTTGCGTTTTTTTTTTATTTTTAAAACTTATCAAATCAAAATGAAAAGGTGTACTGCGGTGAAATGTTGTATTTTATCCCATTTAAATTGGGTAGCAAGTATAAGGGCAAAATGTTTTATTCGATATCAGATTTGACCAAAGTTTCAAAAATTATAAGAAATGACCACACCCTAAATATCTTGAATTTTACAAATTCCTTTAATTGCTGGGGAAGATTGTTTTTTTTTTTTTTCCAGAAACTAGTTGAAAGAACAAAGAAGTCACGTAGAAACAACTTCACTCTTATTAATATTGTTTCTGATACAGCCCTCAAAAAAAATTCCCAAAATCGGCCAAGTTAGCCTCCGGTACCACCTTAACTATGTCATCATTACTTATATACTGTGTCATTGAACGCTGCTATTAAACTAACAATTTGTAAGAGCAACGAAGAGGTCTTCCTTAGCATCAAACAACTTGCTGTAAAAAATTAATAATCTGAGCTTTTACTTTAAAAATAGGCGCTCATCTAGTATCTTTTTCACTGCTTACTTTATTTCCGTTGCCAATAAGTAAGGTTATGCATGTTTTGATAATGAGCGGTGAAGCTGCTTTTTTTAGTCAAGATTTCAAGCAGCACATTTTGAATCAGTAATAATGGCATGAATATTACAGCGTAAGATATCAGCATTTTTTAAAATCACAAATCTGTGAGACGCTGCGTGTATTTATGGGGTAGGAAACGCGGGAGTTGTATAATCTTGGGCGCTCTGGCGCACCCCATAAAATAAATTAAAATCCAACCAATTTTTAATCGCGCTTTAGACAGAGTCAGCATAAAATACATTAAGATCCAAACAAGTTTTTAACGAGGTATCACCAAAATCCGCATCAAATAACCCCCAATCACCCCAATCCAAGATTTTTGCGTCATTTTACATAATAAATGTATTGAAAATGATAAAACTGTAATTGTTTATAATGGTGACTACTACCCTTGAAAAGTTAGCCGCATATGTTGTACTTAAACCAAAAATTATTCCCAATAAGGATGGAAATACGATATATAGAATATACAATCCAGTTTACCGAAGAATCCAAGAATTTTACTATCCAGTTAAAATGGCAATATATAAATATCTAAATTGTTAATAATTCCGTTGGGTCAGTTAATTTTTGATGGAAATCCACAGCCGGTATAGGATATGGTTTATCTGTTAATTTTAAATTATCAAGGAATTCTCCATTTTCTGGTAATTTTAGTTTAACAGCACCTGGTTTACTTTCCGTCTTTGGGTCAAATGCAGGTTTACTATCTTTAATTTGCCAATTTGGATCCAACACCATATCTGCAAATTCAAACATATTTACTTTTTAAAGTTTGATCTTTTGAATATCCTTTGGAATTTCTCTAACCATTTCATTCAAGAAACCGGTTTGAATCTCAACCATATCCATTGCATTATTATTCTGAATACCGAGTTTCAAACTTTTGTACTGAACTTCCTCAGCTCTGATAATATCCGACTAAATTCTTCATCTGTAATCTTATCGTTTTATATAGTTTATCTAGCTATCTTAAATTCGCTTTTTCAACAGTGTCAGTAGGTTCCTTGATTTATGTAGCAGGTTCTTCTTCGGCTAGTTTGATGTCCCTGGCAACTATAAATAATCCGCTAAGAGCCCGGCAATATTACTCAATTCTTGTTTCACCATATCGTCCTCATCCTCACACAAACTTTCACAATTATCAATTGGTAATATCTTACTTGTTACAAGTGAAGCAGTATATAGGGCTGAGTCGACTAAACCAGTGGTGACTTGCTTTCCAAGAACAACTTGATACCGATAATAATATTTCTCTATCTGTTTACTGTTTAGTTTCTTAATGTCTCCTAAAGTTAATTCTTGACCTAGATATTCCTTAGTAGACTGAACCTAGACTTGCAAGAATAGCGAGAGTTTTTCTTTGGTTATCAAGAGCCTCTTCGACTCTATCTTTATTTTCTTCGGGCTTATTCGTATTTTCTAAATATTTTTCTACTGACATTATGAATCTATAACAGATGGTATTTCTAGATAGCAGTTAAATGGATATCGTAAACATAAGCAAAATCTACAATATTTTTTGGATCTTCATAATTCG
The DNA here is from genome assembly GCA_949710005.1 of Ricordea florida. NCBI lineage: Eukaryota > Metazoa > Cnidaria > Anthozoa > Corallimorpharia > Ricordeidae > Ricordea > Ricordea florida. The sequence continues at coordinate 17,758,455 of OX453275.1, read as the reverse complement.
ATAAATCGTTGAACAGTTGCCAAATCTAAATTTCCAGAGAAATCTTGGAACAACATTTTAGTCCCAATTTGAGATGGATTATGGAACGCAATTATGGCCACTACATTATCTCGGAATGGTTTGGATATAAACCTTGATGTCGTCCAGAAAACGCTAAACTTATAAATTTATTGCTTTGCTGTTTGACTTCATGACTCGAAGTGCAGTCATTCAAAATTATTAATGTTTCAGTTCCGGAAAATAATGTTTCACAATCAGTTAATATTTGACTAACTTCCTCACTATTGCTGGCATCTGGTGAAGCTACTAAAAATCTCTTATCGTTACGAGCAAATCCACGGTATGTTTTATTCTTAATATAAGTTGGGCAAATAAGAACCATATATTCAAGTGCTTTTCTAAATGGGCCTCTTAACTGATCCACTACATATCTAGCTTTTCCACAATTTGTAGGTCCAGTATTAATTACATGACATGGTAATTTAGACCTTAACTCTTCCATCTATGGTTAAATAGCGAAATAACCGTCTAATCGTTGATTCCGTAACTCCACAGGTTTTAGATATTTCGTTTGTATCTAATGGAATACCTTTTTTTCATTGCTGTAGAATAAATGCAGGTAGCTGCAATGGTTTGAGGTCGATGTTGGTCCATGATATCGTAAGATTCCAGCTTATTTGTGACTTCATCCACGTCATCCAAATTGAGATTGAAATTCCAACAATGATAATCTAGATAATCTGAATAGTATAAGGAGGTTTCACAACTTTACTAACATATCTTGGTTGTATTTTAAAACATTTTAGCTATAATTTTGTGGTTTTCCACATTCACTTAATGCAAAATACACAGAAGAATAAGGAGAAAATACACCGTGGTCGGTTAATATGGGATGATCAATCGGAATACAATATTTAGTGCCATGTAGGGCTTTCAATCGTTCATCGTCAGTTTTTGATATATCACCGTTACCCGCACCAGTACGTAATCTAACTAGATTAAGGTTACTTATTCCTCGACGAATTTTATCTCTTCGGATTTCTGACTCTAAGAAAATATCAGAATACGTTTTGAACAAATCATATCGTTTCGTCTCCTTGAGATATTCACCGCCGTATAGTATTACCATTTCTTTCACTAAATTCCTACATAGATTATTCATAACCGTATTATTCGCATGATCACTGACTACTAAATTAAATACAATAAAAACACTATTTGGAGGGTCATGTGATCAAGCAATGGTGATGGACGCGTAAGAATCCGCTCCGGTAAGGTTTGGCCTCTTTTTCCATCGAAAATGCCTGATAAAGCCAACAAACGAGCAAGAGAAGGTAGTTCTAGCTCTACAAAGTCAGATGAGGCACACTCCGACATTACGTTAAAATCTATAATGAAGAAATTGGAGTGCATTCAAGAGTCATTAGATTCGAACTTTGCCGAAGCCATGAGTGAAATCAATAATTTACGAGCAGATGTAAATGCCCGGCTTTCGATCTTAAAGAGCATCACAGACGATTTAAAAACATCCTTGGATGCTGCCTGGGTAGAAATAGAAACCTTAAAACAACAGGATGAGCAAAATAGGCTTCAGTTAGCTGAATTTATGAAGGAGAATGCACAACTCCAAGCTGAAATGTCTGCTACCAAAGCGAGAGTGATTAAGCTAGATAATTATACTAGAAGAGAAAACATACGGCTTCTCAATGTCCCCGAAAACCAAGACGAAAATTGCAAGGAAATCTTACGCGGGTTGATGGCCGCGGTCAAAATGGAAGGTGCGAACAAAGTTGAATTCCATGCAGTTCACCGTATTGGAAAACAAAGAGACGATGGAAAGCCTCGCCCAATTATTGCACGGTTTGTCAACCGCGAAACCAGAAATGACCTTTGGCATCGACGAAAGGGTCTTGCTAACTCTCCAAATCACCAACATGTCATCCTGGTACCCGACTATGCTTACGAGACTGCGAAGGAGCAAAAGAAACTGTCAATTGCTTTACGAAACGCCAGAAGGATGAACTTTTCCCCAGCATATATCAAGAATGGACGGATCTTTGTTCAGGGAAATTCATTTTCAGCGGACAATATTCCGGAGTGCTTTCAGAGCGATAAAGCTGTTTCAATGGACACATAAATATCCTTTACACTTATAGTAACTTCTGTGCTACCCATGAGTGTTACAATTTAAGTTATTTACGCTTTTTAACTATAGCCAACCTATTGCCGATGACAACCTATTGCTGATAGATATATCTTATGTGCCCTAAGTATGTTATTTTAACTGTCCTGTATCTTTGTTTATATTCTGTGTTGCTAAATTATTTTGATATTTTGTTTTGTGATGTTTCTCTTTGTGCTCTCTGTCTTTGTTCTCTTTGTTGTCTTTTTTTGTTTGATATTACGAGGTCGCCACTCCAGGTCCATCTCCAGCTTTTTGAATCATGTCTTTCAATTCGTCAAATTTTTCCAAAGTAGATAATCTAGTGATATGTTCCTTGAATGTCAGGGGACTATCGAGCGAGGCTAAGAGAAGAGAAACTTTTAATTGGTTAAGGTATAAAAAATACTCTGTTTATTTTTTGCAAGAAGTGCACAGTTCAAAAGAAACGGAAAATCTATGGTTAGCTGAATGGGGGTATAGAGGTCTGTTCAGCAGCCTCTCAAGTTCCAGAGCTGGTGTTTCCATCTTGTTTAGTAACAATTTTTCTTTTGAGATACTAAAGTACTTTTCAGACCCTGACGGAAGATTCATTACAGTTGATATCAAAACAGAAGACAAAACTATAACCCTACAAAATATTTATGCGCCAAATAATGATGATCCGAACTTCTTTCAAAGTGCCTTTAATAACCTTTCCACTTTTGAATGTGAACATTTGGTCTTGGGAGGAGACTTTAATCTAGTACAAAATATTCAAAAAGATAAGAAACGAGGAAATTTTACCACTCATTTTAAATCATTAGAAGTAATTGAAATGTTCAAAGAAAATATGAATTTGACGGACATTTGGCGTGATCTTCATCCGGACTCTCAGCGTTTCACGTGGAGAAGAAATAAACCAGAAATTCACTGTAGATTAGACTTTTTTTTGATTAGTTCAAGCTTATCTACCGATGCACTTGAGGCGGATATTCTACCGGGCTTTAAAACTGATCACTCTCTTATTACGTTGTCTCTTGGCACTAAAACAAACCCCAGAGGACCAGGTTTCTGGAAGTTGAACTGCCACTTTCTAAAGGATCTTGAATATATTAATATTATCAAAGAAACCATAAATGTAGTGTCAAATGATTACAAAGAAGACGAGTCAGTAGACGCGGTGCTTTTATGGGATGTGATGAAAATGCAAATAAGAGCAGCTTCGATTAAATATGCAAAACAACAAAAGGCAAAGCAAAACTGTACTGTGAAGGCTCTAGAGACTGAGATTTTAATGCTTGAATGTAAACTTGAAAATGACCTTTCCGAAGTTGAGAAGCGTGAAATCCGCATGAAACTAGAGATTAAGAAACAAAGCTTAGAACAATGGATCAAATACAAAACTCAGGGTTCGATTATCAGGTCCAGAATGCGTTGGTACAATGAAGGTGAGAAAAATACAAAGTATTTTTTTGAGTTGGAGAAAAGGCATTTTAATAGTAAAACAATAAGAAATCTGAAAATCGATGACAACATCATTTTAAACACAGATGAAGAAATCTTAAATGAAGCGAAACGCTTTTATCAAGCACTGTACGCGTCAAACAATGGCTCTTTTCAAAACGTTTCTGGCGAAGACCTTTTTTTCCAAAAAGAGAACCATTGTACAATAAGTGATGATGAAAGAAAACTTTGTGAAGGTCTGCTAACGGCTGCTGAATGTCTGGAAAGCTTAAAAACTATGGAATCAAACAAAACACCTGGAACGGACGGAATTCCAGTTGAATTTTATAAAGTCTTTTGGAATGACATTAAGCCCTTTTTTCTCTCTGCTATTAATGCTTCCCATGCTAAAGGTCTTCTCTCCATATCACAGAGGAGAGGATTATTAACTTTGATTCCAAAGAAAGATAAATCTCTATGTTACATAAAAAACTGGAGACCCATCTCGCTTTTAAATTGTGATTATAAAATCGCAGCAAAATCAATCGCTAACAGAATCAAAAGAACTTTGCCTTCGGTGATTGACAGTGATCAAACAGGCTTCCAAAAAAACAGGTTTATTGGCGAAAATATAACGCTGTTAAATAGCATTTTAAGCTATACAGATATCGAAAAAATTCCAGGACTTCTCCTTTTCATTGATTTTGAAAAAAGCTTTTGACACTCTTGAATGGTCGTTTATTGAAAAGACTTTAAAATATTATAACTTTGGAGATTCTCTTGTACACTGGATAAAGCTCTTTTATACTGACATTAGCAGCAGTATACAAAACAATGGCTGGTCTTCAGATTTCTTTCTTTTGGGAAGAGGTGTGCGTCAAGGCTGTCCCCTGTCCCCTTACCTGTTTATTTTATGTGCTGAAATCCTGGGGGCAGCAGTAAGACGAGATAAATTAATTCGTGGTATTCAAATTTTGGACAATGAATGCAAAATAAGCCAGTATGCTGATGACACCACGCTCACATTGGACGGTACAAAGTCCTCAATAGAAAGATCCTTCTGGCTACTTAATATCTTTGCTAAATTGTCAGGCCTAAAAGTCAACTACGAGAAGACTGAGGCACTCTGCATTGGATCTTTCAAAAACCGAACAGATAAACTAGAAATAAATCAAAACATCAACTGGAGTTCTCGGAAGGTCAAAGCTCTTGGAGTATGGTTTTCGATTAGCAAGGAAGAAGCTGTCATGCTAAATTACCAGGAAAAGAAGGAGAAAATCTCTAAAATCTTAGGTTGCTGGCAGCTCAAAAGATTAACTCTGCTCGGGAAAGTTACGGTTATTAAAAGCTTAGCTGCATCTCAGCTTGTTTATATCATGTCATCTTTGCCATCCTCGCAGTCTCATCTGAAAGAAATACATCAACTTCTGTACAGTTTTCTGTGGGATGGGAGAGGGGATAAAATTAAAAGAAGTGTGATGTTAAACGAATATAAAGATGGTGGATTAAAAATGTTAGACATTCAATCCTTCAATCAAGCTCTGAAAACCAAATGGGTAAAGAAGTATCTTGATGATAACAATCAAGCAAAATGGAAATTATTTTTTGAATATTTCATTAAACAACATGACGGTAAATTACTTCTGACTGGTAATTTGAAGCAAGCTGATGTAGCTGGTTTAAACATTCAGGACTCTTTTACTAACGAAGTAATCGAATTCTGGTTTAATTTAATCTATGAAGAAAACCCATCACATTTCGCTAATGTGCCAGTTTGGTACAACTCTCTTATAAGAATTGAAAACCAGCCAATCTCTTATTATGATTGGTCTCGTGCGGGAGTTAATCAGGTCAAAGACTTGCTAGATCAAAAGTCTGAATTTTTAACGTATAAAGATTTTAAAACTCGCTACAAAGTTAATACCACTTTTTTAAGGTACTATGGTGTAGTTTCCGCTCTGACAAAATTAAAAAAGTCTTTTCAACACCAGACTACGATGAAATCTGAAGACCAACTTACTCGTAGTCAAAAGTTACTATCGTCCTCAAACTTTTGCAAGGAGGCGTATAAGTTAATTGTCAAAGGAATTACTTCATCACCTGATAAAAGCCAAAGCAAATGGATAGCTGACTGCGAAAATTACAAAAACTTTATAGAATGGGATAAGTCATACATTTTGCCTTTCTACTGCACGAAAGAAACCAAACTTCGGAATTTCCAATTTAAGTTTTTGCACAGAAGAATTGCAACAAATGATTATCTCTATAAAATAGGTATCTCCTTAACAGATATATGTACATTCTGTGAACAAAAAAAGGAAAGCTTGATTCATCTCTTCTGGGACTGTGATTTCGTTCAAACGTTTTGGCAAAATATTCAACACTGGTTGATACAGCACCAGATAAAGCCACAGAACTTTTCTTTGTCCTTACCAATCTGCTTGGGACTAGTTGATAGTACAGAGGATATACTTCTACACCATGCACTTCTCACTGGCAGATATATTATTTATTTATCGAGAATAAAGAATACCCTCCCGAACTTACAAGTATTTTCACAAACTTTGCTTAAGTATCAGGAAATTGAAAAATGTTATGCTTATAAGACAAACACTGTTAAGAAATACAATACAAAATGGAGTCTATTCCAATGAACTATGACTTCAATCCTTTTCATTTTTTTTTTTTTTTAGCAGTTCCCCTTTTACCATTCAAATTTCTTTCTAATTTTACTCTTATTTTTTCAATTCTTATAACTGGACTGGCGGCCTCCTGAGTAGGTTTAAAAGTTTTAGTAGTTTTTGTGTATTTTTAGTGTCCTTGTTCCTTTTCTTTTTTCTCTGTTGTTTCTTATTTGTGGAAATACTGGCTTTTTTTTTTTACTTTTTCTGTGAGTTCTTCGGTCTATTGCTGTAGTATAGTAGTTTTTATATGATTTTTCACTTAGCCTTCAATCTGTTGTGTTCTTTTGTTTTTTCATGTTTTAAACTATTGTAACCGTTTGTAAATAACCATAATAAAGGAAAAAAAAAAAAAAAGGAAAAAAAAAAAAAAAAAAAAAAAAAAACACTATTTGGTACAATTACCATATTCTTAGCCAATTTTGGAATACTCAAATAAATACAGTCTCACCTGGGTTCACTGATAACGGAGGGATTCATTGTAACTCTATGCAGAGTAGATGCCGCTTTTTAAAGCGAAAGGGGTTTTAGATGAAATATTTGAATCTAACTTATCGCTTATAAGGCGTTCCAAACTAAATCTTCCTTTTCCAATTTAGGAAAATTCCGTTAAAAATAGCGAGATCTTATGTTTTTGACCTCGCTATTTTTTAAAATGCAAGATAATGCCTATATTCTGTCGGAATAAATTCACCGAGAAATCAAACTCGCTTTCCTTGGTCAATTTTATGCGGACTTTAAATGGATTCCGCAGCTCATTCACAACTTTAGATGACACAACTATGTCGAAACAAGTCTTGTAAAAAAATTAAAAGTGTTGTTTTATTTCTTTAAGTTATTCCGTAGGATATCTTATATTTTTCCTTTTTTTCTCATAAAATATCATTATGACTTAAGTCCGATTTTTGGACCCAAATTCTTCCTTTTTCTAACTCAGGCACCTTGTTTTGATTGTGGCCGAAGATGGGATTATTTCTTTGTCCGATTTTCGGAACCCAATTTTTTTTCAGTCCAACATTTAAAAAAATTTGGACCCAAAATTTTTCTTTCACCATACCATGTTACAATTGTGGCCGACAATGCTTTTTTTGATCCCGATTTTCGCCCCTTTATACTTACTTTTTTTTATGATGAGGATAACTTTAAGTCTACCGAGAATTGCGGAAGGCGATTTCAGAGCCAGAAATTTCAATTCCTATTGCTTTTGACGCGAAATGCCCATTTTGCCGACGGATAGCCTGGTTGGAATCCGTTTTTCGCAGCCAAAACATTATGTTTCAATTGGCTTACACTAATGGCGTTAACTTCTCCCGAGCCGTTGAGTAAGTGTTTTCGACGACATGAAATTGCAATTGATACCATGAAAAAGGTGAAGCAAATGGTAACTTGAAGCTTGGTTAATTAGTACTAACAGATAAACTTAACACAACCGTAGAGAGAGAAGTTTAATCCCTTGCAATTCTGCATACAAATGATTCAATGCCGAAATAAAGATGATCTAACTTAAGCATTCCACAATGATTTCAACTGACACAGAGTTGAATGTCCTCTCTCTTTAGGGACGGACCTTTAGAAAAGTGAAGGGGGGGGGGGGGTGGGGGATTTTCAGCTTGCACGAATATTTTTTTTCCCTTCAGGGGTTCAGGTGAACCCCTCCGCACGATTTTTTTTTACTACGTGTGAAAAAGTCACAATTGGACCTTCCTTCTGCAAGAATTTTCTTTTGTTTTTTCCCAACCCCCCCCCCCCCCCTTCATCACTTTTCTATTGGTCCGTCCCTTAACAGCTTGAAACTGTTGCGCTCCGCAATTCCTTTGTTTCTTCGGCTACAAAAAACTTTATGCGTTGAAAGTTTTCTCTATCATTGACAATTCTAACACAATTTCTGCCATTTTTGATTGCGCCTTTAACTGAAGCATGACTACGTCAGCCTCGCATTTCCTCAGGTGTAGTAGAGAGAAACTTCGACTCTTTATGTAATGCGAATTGCCACCGCTTGCCAGTGGAGAATGTCTTTAAGATATTATAAATATATACTTTTTCCGAGGATAGTTGTACTTTTGTCTCTCCAATCAGCCTTTGGTGTCGACGGGTCTTCAAATGCTTCTGGTGATGCGCCATTGAACATTTTACTTCGACAAACACCAACCTTCAAACAAATATTTAATATAATTACCTCACGGAATCATGTAAATGTAAAGTACTTTTAAATCATCGAAGCCGCTACCCTTTCGTCCATTTTTTTCGGATCACTCGCCGTTTCTGGGAACGGAGTCATCTTTCTACCGACGCTCAAAAATAAATAAATAGATGCGAAGGCTCCTCGAGACTCGACGAGGACCTCTCGACTTCACTTTATGACCCTACGAGGATTACTCTATAACACACGATGACTCGCCGAGGATGACTCGATGAGGCATCATTACTTGGCGAGACGCGTTGACTCGAAGAGGACGACACAACGAGGGGTGACTCGACGAGGACGACTCAATGAGGGTGACTCGACGAGGGGATGACTCGAAGAGGACGACTAAGCGAGGATCACTCGACGGGGCAAGATGATTCGACGAGACTACCCATAAGTAGTCGGGTTGTTTGTGAGGGACATCTGTTTTGCGCATTGTGTTGACGAGTTTATTTTTTTTTCAATCACTTGAAATGCTCAGTCTATTGTTTATGACATTTATATCCAATCTTATTATTATAGACACATTTCATTTCATTTAGTATAATTATATTGTCAACCTTCTTGCCTGCCAATTTTGTAACCTGAATGATAATGGTGTTGATGGTTTTCTCCATTTTATTTCAAGATCACGAGTTTAATGCAACTAACTACAGGCATAAACATTCATGCGCTTTCTCTCCTTGTGCTCAAATTCATTTTTCCACCTTCTAATGTTTACAAAAGACTTTTCATAAAGAGGGATAGAGAGTAGTAACGGTTATGGGAGCCCCAAAAAACTTGATGAGTTAGAGTCACTATTTAAGAGAGCTGTGTCGCTAAATTTACCGCCAAATTGAGTGAAACAAAATAAAAAAAAAAGCTCAAAACATGAAAAAGCGGGTGTAAATAACAAAGCTATAACATATGGAGTAGAGGAACAGATGGAGAAAGTTGAAAAACATTTATACAGAAGGCAGGAAGGTTTTTTATCTATTGCTTCTGCACCAGAGAATATCTGTGAGATAAGGGTCTGACATTGTTGACGGATTAGGATTACACTTTTTTCCTATAACAATACACTTTATACAGGTGTTTATAAGAATATCGAGCTGAAGAATATGTTAAACCTAAACCCCTGGCTGAGACTTTGAGAAAGATAAAATTTTGTGGTTTAAAACATAGAGTACAGTTAAATATTTTTAACTTATTCCATTCTCCAAGCGGTGAAACTTGCAACAAAATGAAACTGAAAAATTACCCTTACTATAATATATAAAACCCCAATCTATTCAGTTTCTACTCTCGGGTCATGGGCTTTCCTCTTCGCATTTGTGAATTAAATTCAGAATAGACGCATAGACAGTATAATTTGTTTTTCCTTTATTTAGCACTAAGCTTGCCTTAAATTAATCGGCAAGTTAAAATTAGCTAAGAACCTAATGGGGAAAGCTCTTTCGCCATGATACTAACCATTTATTTAAATTAAGACATTTTCTATTTTATTTCACGTTGATCATACAGATGGCATTAGCTGTGCATTCGAAAACTATGATGTAAACTTTGCAAAATTTCCACTTCAAATCAGAAACGCATTATACTGTAACGTTGTTATCATGAAAGGCAACATGCAAAATTGTAACATGTAACATGTTACATGCAAGTTTGTAGCCCGTCCACGACCGGACATTGACTCAGACGGGGTTGAAACTGTTTGGCTGGAAATTCGTTTTCCTAACAATAGCAAGCTCCTAATATCTTCGCTCTATCGTCCACCAAATGTTGAACTTAAAGATCTAAGCCCAAAATTAGAGTGTTTACTTGATCATAGCTCAAGGGAAAATATCGAGACAATGCTACTTGGTGACCTAAATTATGATGTTACTGCAAAGAAACGCTCGCCGGACACGAAGGAACTTTGTAAGCTGTTTAATATCTACCAGTTCACACAACTCATAAAATCTCCAACAAGGATCACTCAGCGCACTTCTACTACTCTGGATCTTATTTTTACCACCAGCACCGAAAAAATAAGGAACTCTGGAGTCTTAAATTGTGCCATAACAGATCATTCTCTTGTTTATGCTATACGCCGGGCTAAAATCCCCAAAGGCCCTATCAAAACAGTTAATTGCCGCAATTATAGAGGTTATTCAACTGAAAACTTTATTGCTGAATTACATTCTGCCTCTTGGGATGGCGTTGACACCTCATTAACAGTAAATGAGTCATGGTCATGCTTCAAAGACACTCTGGTAAACATAGCTGATAAACACGCACCGACCTGTGCCAGAAGAATACGTTCCAACTCGCTCCCATGGGTAACGCCTCAAATACGATCTCTAATTGTCCAAAGAAATTTCCATCATAAAAAAGCCATAAAGTCAGGGTCCATTTATGAATGGTCTAAATATCGTGAACTTAGAAACACAATATCGTCCTCCATCAGAGAAGCTAGGAAACTCTACTATTCTAACCTGATAGAAGAAAACCAGTCGGACTCTTCTAAACTTTGGAAGGCTTTAAAATCGGCTATTTCTACTGATGTGCGCGACTCACATATCCAATCTCTGGAAGTCGACAGTACAATAACAACAGATCCCATGTCGATAGCCTCTACATTTGGGACCTTTTTTAGAACTGTTATTGCGCGTCTTCGTGAAACACTTCCAACTGTATCTATCTCTCCAGTGCTAAGGAATTTACAAGTCAGCCCCACAGCGGTCTTCAAGCTGTCACCAATATCTGAGGAATTTATACTTAAACAGTTAAATGTAATAAAAATCAATAAACCGACAGGCTTTGCCGATATTCCAGCACGACTCCTAAAGGACGGTGCCGAAGCTCTTGCGAAGCCTCTAACTGTTCTTATGAATAGATCAATAGCCGAAGGCGCTGTACCATCTGAGTGGAAGCATGCTATGGTTACTCCAATCCACAAGTCTGGGCCCAGGACGGATCCCGCTAACTATAGACCAATATCTGTGTTACCGGTCTTCTCAAAGATCCTCGAACGGGCTGTGCACCGGATGGTATATGCTTATCTACAACAGCATAAACTCCTGTCTCACCTACAATCTGGCTTCCGTCCTCTGCACTCTACTACTACCTGTCTTACGCATATTACAAACTCTATCCTGAACAATATTGACAATGGCTTACTCACAGGACTTGTTTTTTTGGACTTGAGTAAAGCATTTGACACTCTCGATCACAATTTATTATTAGATAAGCTATCTGCACTTGGCTTTAATAGATCAGCCGTACAATGGTTTAAATCCTACCTTACAGATAGATCACAAAGCATATGCATTAATGGTATTAGTTCTGACCATCAATCGGTCACTTTTGGGGTACCACAAGGTAGCGTACTAGGCCCTCTATTATTTATAATGTATGTAAATGATCTACCTAGTGCCGTTAGCATCTGCAATGTAGAATTATATGCAGACGACACCTTACTTTACTTTGCTAATAAGTCAGTTTCAACTATCGAGAATAATTTAACATTAGACCTAGCTAATGTTATACATTGGCTGCGCGCTAATTTTTTGTCTCTGAATATAGGCAAAACCAAAATGATGCTGATAGGAACACACCAGCGGCTTGCTTCAGTTAATGATTTTAGTATTCAGGCCAATGGTCACAGCCTTGAATGGGTTGATAAGTTCAAATACCTAGGAGTCATACTTGATCAAAACCTTTCTTGGAAAGATCATGTAGAGTACATAGGTAAAAAGATCTCCTCGCGCCTAGGTATGTTACGTAGGGCACGCAAAGTCCTACCTAGACACGCTTGTATCATACTATATAATGCAATGGTATTACCACTTTTTGACTATTGTTGCAGTGTTTGGGACAGCTGTGGATTGGGTAACAAAGCATACCTAGACAAACTCCATCGGCGGGCTGCAAGTATCATTGAAGGCAGAATTGTTGAGTTTGTCGAATTACCGAATATCTTCAGCTGGCCCGACCTGCAAAAGCGGCGGGACTATCTAAAGTCTATCTTAGTTTTCAAATCTATTAATGGCTTGGCCCCACAATATCTCATTGGAGAATTTAGGCATGCTAGAGAAATACACAGTTATCATACCAGACATCGAGACCTGCTGCGCATTCCTCTAGCTAAAACTAGTAAATACCAAGGTAGCTTTCGCATAAATGGAGCACGCACATTTAACACGCTTCCGCTTACTATAAGAAAGAGCATGACTCTTGTAGAGTTTAAAACTAAAGCGAAACGTTTTTTCAAGACTTAGAATGAATTGGGAATACGACTTCAAATTTAATTGTCTTTATATGTAACCTGTAATGTAATTCTTATTTTTTTTTTTTGTATTTTGTAATATTATGTTACACAGGACTCTACTTAAACTAGCCATGCTAAATAGATGTTCCTGTTAAAATATTGAAATAAAATAAAAAATAAAATAAACAAAATTTCAAATTTGAACTCTTAGGGCCTTTTTCATGAAGTTGGGGGACTCCAGGAAGGTGATGTAACCCGCTTGTCTATATAATCTCTCATTCTAATTTGATTAACAATAGAAAGCCACAGGACTAAAAGTTGCAGCAAGAGCAGCAAGTGAGTGTAGAAAAGCCAAAACACGTGGTTTGCCAACATATTTCTTGTTCACATGTTAAGCGGGTAGTAAGATTGCATGTACAGGAGGGTTCTTTTCTAACCCCACCCAGGTGGGGTCCCCCACCTCCATGTACTGTCAAACTCAGAAAAATGTGAAGCTTGGATATTTTCGCGCGCGCCTTATTGGAAATTTTATTGCAACACATTAACATTCCATAAAAATTTCTGCTTTGTGAGTTTCACAGTAGTAGTGACATAATCATCAAAGCCCGATACTTTGAGGTAAAAAGAAAACAAGCTCAGCAAAGTTCTCGACATCATAGTGTATAACACAATCTAGGAAACAGTCGTCATCAAAACGAGAAATAACGACGGGCAAAGCCGTTGGCTCATTGTCACAGTGGAAAAATGGAACCGCTTCTTTGCGTTAACTAATTAGATTATTTAAGCGCACAATTTGTTCATTTGTTTCTTCTATTTTCTATTTTAGTTAATCATAACTACAACAAAATTCTCAAATCGGATTGGCAATCAACTGCCATGATTTCAGCACCAATAGGACAGTACACGCGCACTTAAATGGCCTTTTTTTCACAGCTGGCAAAAAAAAGGTCTTCGAATTTCTTGTGTTTTGATTTAAAAATAGAGCCTTATATTATCACAAATTTTGTTAAAGTTATGATTAATCGGTAGGAGACCTTCATGTAGTCTAATTCGGTCTGTAATCATACTTAACAATTATTGGATGAGGTTTTTGTAACATCCAGAATAATCAAGGTCGAGGTAAAAGTGATACACCGCGGTCATACATGACATGATTACCCGTGACGTTGCCTGTAGATGACGTCTCAGGCGCTGATTTCGAAATCTCACTGCACGGTTTCGGCCAATCAGAAATGAGATTGTGAGTTGAATGTACAATAACAGACCGAATTGGACTCCGCTCGGTCCTCTTCCTATTACAAATTAATCACTCAAGAAATTGGAATGTTTCTTTCCATAATTAAAAAACTGCCAAGCATCATTCTTTTCCATCATTGCCCGCTACATTCTTTGCCTTCTTCCTCCTTTTTCGCTTCTTCTTTGTTTTTTCGTTGTTTTCCCCTGTGAAAAATAAAAAAAAATTAATCTTACATCTCCATATTTAACCGCCAAGGCACGGGTTGTTTCCAAACCAGCTTTCTGGTTTAGAAAATTCAAGCGGAGTGCTTAACGGCTCTATTGCGTGTTCTTGCCTTATTCTCAATTTATTTGGTCTAGTACTTTTGATAAATAAAATGATGACTGTCCTATGAAAGGGGTTATAGGCGACCACCGCTATAAAAATTACTGTAATTTATTAATCTAAAGTACCAGTAAATATTGATTTTCGAGACTGCATATGGTAGGTGTGCATCACATTGGAATACGTAAGAATGAAAGAAGGAAATCCTAGACACGAAGTACAGAAACTCATTTTATTTTTATTTTTTATAAATCGCTCATTTCGTGGCCTAAGCACCTATACTATTACGGCTCTTGACTGTGATCATCAACAACCAGCTACAGCGTAAACAAAAAACAATATTCTAACGAATGTGCTATTTTTGCACGGAAGAGAAATAAAAAACATTTTAGCAACAAATTCCCAGTAACATGTACTGTACCTTTTTCTGTGACATCTGCTTCCCATTTTGGCCTCTTTGCCTCAGATGGACCTTAATGTTTCATACCAAAAAAAAAATTACTATCACCAAAAACTACATATTCGGTTTCTTTACTAGGTAACGTTAGCATTTCAAAAAACGTTGTTATGATGAGGAAAATGGTTTGACTTGTTTTGTTGTACCGTGGGAATGACAGTCAAAGGTATACAGAAAGTTGAATTAACTTAAGTCCATACCTACATCTCGGATGGCATCATCATCCCTTCTTTCATCTACAAATTCATTAAAATAGACAACATAAAAAAAAGTCCAAAGAAAATCAAGTAACCAGAATTTTTAAAAATACACGTCACATAACAAAGAAATTTAATGTGCATGAGTAGACTGTCCAAATTCAGCTCCAACCGAAATATCAGACGAAAATTAAATGGCTCATTGACTTTTATGAACCTTCATCTTTTGACAACCTGTTTATTATTATTGATCTGGGATTGCTTTAAAGTAATGAGATATGTTGTTTTTTTTTCCGCAAGCTCTAAGCTGGGTAACTAAGAACTTTGTAATTTATCACGGAGTCATTTCATGCGTGGGACTTTAAGATTTCATTAATTTCCCCGTCACCACTTCACATCACGTATACAAACGTTAACTTTGGAAGTCCTACCGGGTAAGGTCGAGGACAAATCCTCAGTGCCCTTAGGCAATGATCCTCTTAAGGACACCTGTGCAAAACAAGGACGCAACATCAGCCCATTGTACATGTACACACCGCATAATTTCTATGTGATGTTTCATAATGTAAACATAAATTAGACAAATACTAGAAGGCTTTCTAATACATCATGATATTGTTGTAATCATGGAAAGCAAGTTGCCAAATGTCACATTTGCTATTAATATTACATTATTATTACTATTATTATTATTAATTTAAATATTACATTTTTTGTCCAACGGACAGTTAACGTGCATTGGGGAAGACAACTCAGAGACTTTTCTGAGTACAGTGGTGCTGTACTCCATAGGCCTTAAAGCAATAATAATTTATTACCCCAGAACCAAGGAGCGAAAGCATTTCTTCCTCTTCCTGTACAAGATAATAATCAAAACACTTATAGTTAAGACATGGACTGTTCTTTTGGATGATACATAATTTTTGTGTAAGGGTTAGAAACGTGAAATATATCTTTCTGTGGAATCAGGAGATCATTTAATGATACTTTACTTGGCTTAAATTATTATTGTTCTCTTGCTACCCTCTAGCATTTAATGTCACCCGCATCTTCATTTTCTGACGGTGCTCATGTCCTCCATTGGGGCAAAAAACAACAATAATAATTATAATTTTTTTCGTGTGAAGATATGTGCACTGCACACTGGCCATGTAGATGGGGTAGATACACTGGGTGGGACTTGTTAAGCCTTACAGGCCTATTAACCTATTAGCCTGGATCTTCTATTTTAAAACAAGTCCATCTGTGAAACGGCACCAAAACCCTTATGCTTGGCCCCCTACTGTGTACCAGGATTTGGGTATCTTTGAATAAGTGCGAGTAACTTTAAAAAGAACTATTGTCAATCTGTCATTCAGGTCGAAGGAAAATTTCCAATGCATTTCTGGTAAACAACTCGTTAAATAAATAAGGAGGAAGGATAAACAAATTATCAGCGCTACACACCACGCTTTGATTACATTTGTGACGCAGGATATGGCTCTGTAACATCATTGGCTTTGGATATTATATTATTGTATTATTACATTATTTACAATATTTGTCAACGATTATTGCTACATGTATCTCAAGCAATATATACAGAAGTGGGTAACTTGTTAAAAGGGTTGTTTGTGTCCAGACTAGTTACTCTTCCCAGAAATACTGGTTTGTAATTTCACTCTTCATGATTGTCTCGATTCGTTGTTTAATATTAATACACTCACTCGCTCCTGTAAGTGGAGCACACAGTGTCCTTCAACAGGATCATCTAGTCTTTTCACCCCTCCCCCTCCATGCAGGGTAAAAAAGAGGGGCCGGTCATCCGAGTGACCAACCCAGTCATAGACTGCCTAAAAAAACAACAACAACAAAAAAAGTCTTTTAGCAATTTATCTCAATAGAAGGTTTTTTAAGGAAATTAAAAGAATCTATCTCTTTTAAGTTGAAATTATGGTCATACAACATACATGGTGGATTGATTTGACAGGAGGCAGAGTAACTTGTAACAGTGCCTGTATTTTCTATATTTTAAAAGTTATATACCCAGAGATACATATGAACACTTCAGATTAGCAAGAGCTTGTACCTGGTAACATGATTTCTTCTTGATGTAGCGGCTAACGCGCTCATTATTTGGCATTTTGACAATTATGTGCCAACCACTTTCGTCTTCTTTTAACACTCTTTTGTGCCTTGCCTCTCTAATAGCCCGCTGCAATGGAAATAAAAAGTATAATATTCTAATATTCTTACAGTTTTGAGAGAGTTCCTACTCACGGAACATTTTTTAAAAGAGAGCAGAGCGTTCTACAGGCAAACTCATTGAAATAAAAATACCTTAATTTTGAAAATACAGCTTTCCATGCCCATTATATTCTTAAATGAAAAATTGAGTTCCTGTTTCAAAAAATGAATATACGAATATTTTACTTACCTCTTTACTCATATCTTCCATCTAAAAAAAAACAAAAGACAGAAAGAAACTCAGGTTAGTTATGTGATCTAACCTGTTCCAGGCATTTAGATAGTGGGGAGCAAGTTAAATTGTAAGCAATAAGTGCAAAAGAAACATGAGGGGAAACAAAAAGGAGGGGAAACTGGGGCATTTTTTCCCACGTCAATTTTTAGTCCATGCCCAGCTTCGCCTGCTCTTCCCCTGTCTGGAACAGGCTAAGGGGGATCAAACAATGTCTATATTTCCAGGTTGATTTCTTACCAAAGAAAAGTGTTGGAGAAATTAAAATGACGTGTAAGCTATGCTGTTTAGTAGCAGAAAATATTATAAACCAGTCATGGTCTGTGAAAAAACAGCTCAAAAATTCAATATTAATTTATATACGTGTAGTAATTTATTACATTTATCAAGATGCCATGTAACCTGGTTGCCTTTTCTTAGTTTACTATTTACCTACATTCTTTATAATGTATATTTTTTTGAAGGAGCAAGCTTTTGATCAGTAAGACAAGACAGAATACCAATGTATTATGCCTTGTGCAGGGTAAAAAATAAAATCTTTTGTTGAGGAATTTTTTTTAAATCTCACCTGAGAAGCGATCCACAAGAACTGGATTCAGAGGTGACGTTGATGGGGCAACAACAAACACCTCAGAATCCTTATTGTTGTCCCCAAATTTTTGTTTCACTGGAAAGAAATACAAAATCGTCCACATCAAAAGTATTACATAGTGATAAACTTCCAAATAATATATAAACTAAACTATCACTTGACAGTACAAATTATTAAGTAGTCAAGTCTATGGTCAAGTGAGCATTTGATCATGCTTAAGATCTCTGTTATTCTTCTTCTCATTTTTTTTCACTTATATAAAATCAATTTTTTTCATGCATACAAACTATAGACAAATCCATGGATAGATAAGACACAAAAAACCCTCTTTCCATCATCTCTTTTTAACTAAAAATGGCAGCCATACATTTACAGTTTTACGTGTATTATTTAACGTAGATTTATGTACTTATGATCTGAAGAATTATTTGTTCTATTTTTCACCTGGTAAATACAATTGCAAACAGGTATATCAATGATGTTAATGTAATACAAAATGCTGAGGCACAAAAATTTAACATTGTTTCTTGACGACTTGATCACAACTATACTAATCACCTTGTCTTCCATTTATTGACTCTGCTATCCCCAACCAAAAATAAACATCATTAGCTTCGGAGATGCCACTAAGAAGCCTTTGGGAAAACAAGAAACCCTAGATGTTATGTACACATGTTGAAATAGTATTTTGTGTTTGCGCTTACTAACAATAAGGAACTATAAATTCTCTTTAAGAATGAATAAATAAACAATAACAAATAAACAATGCAAGAATAGTTACTCTAGCAGTGCAAGGTGTCATTCGTTTAACTTATAGTATAGTAAATTTTAATTATTTAGAAAAATACTTTGCAGTACTTGCATGAGGTTGGATGACTAGGTATCTTAATCAAAACCACTATCAAGTTGAAATTCTTAGCCAAGTTATTCAGAAAGAATGACAAAGCTATTATCATTCCAAATGAATCCATTTTTTTTCATTCAAACAGTGAACTAGCTAGATATTATTCAATGTAGTGTAACCAAAAATTTTACGTCTATTTCTATAAATGGGCTTCGCCTCACACCATCCAAGTAGTGATGCCCACCATAAAAGTGACGCCCTCTGTTTTATATCTCTATACGTGGTATGGGTTTTAAATTTATGCAGTGTCACACTCAACATTCTAGTTTATAAAAAGACTAAAATTTTCAGTTAGAATTAGTGTTTGTAGTCACCTTGCAAGATGACTATCGTTTCCTTGACGTGACATTACCACTCAAACAATTATCTTTCCATCTTGAGAAGCTTGTTGGCATATCTACATGATTACAAATTGAAACAAAAAAATAATATTAATATAGTTTAACTAGCCCTTGCCTTCTTTGTTCACCTCAAGGGAAATTAATTTTTGCACTATAATAATAGTGAAACATACGACAACACACTTGGGAAAAGTGAATCTTGACTGACCAGTGCTGGAAACAAAACCAATAATCGGTGACAAATTTGTACTTATTCTAAGTAGCATAACTTCAAAGAACAGACCAATCCACACTATCGTCCATCAGTTGGTTCAGTAACAGGTGTATTGCTGCCATTGAAGTAAATTGTGTACACTGAAACTGCTGGGTTGGCACCAGTCACTCTACATGTGAAGGTCACTGGATCACCTTGTACAGCGGCGTCTCCCGTCACACTAGTTGTCAGTGTTGTACCTCCAGGTTTGTCTGTGGAGGAAGGAGTTGTTGAAATAGCAGCAAAATTGTTCTTCATTAGAACTTCATGGTCCGTTTTGTTTTAAGTCTAGTAAAATCATTCTGTCCAGGTGATTAGATCAACGGCTACAAGGCGGGGTCTCTCTTATGGAGAAACTATAAGCACAACGCACAATACGAGGAAATCTACCCAAACAACGTGGGGAAAAATAAAGAAGAATACCTCTCAAAAGTCTGCTATTACGTATCACCCTGTTTGTAATAAACTAGA
The DNA here is from genome assembly GCA_949710005.1 of Ricordea florida. Lineage (NCBI taxonomy): Eukaryota > Metazoa > Cnidaria > Anthozoa > Corallimorpharia > Ricordeidae > Ricordea > Ricordea florida. The sequence goes on along the minus strand of OX453275.1, from coordinate 17,738,538 downwards.
GTAAGGCAAACTGATCATGTTTGCTTAGAAAAGAGTTTAAAATAGCACAAAAAACTGCGCACTAGACATTAAGATGTCTGAACGGTTTAACTAGTGAGCGCGTAAACAATAAGAAAAACAATACTTGCAAGATATTTTCCCATCTTTTTGAGCGCATTTTCTCACTGCAAAAACGATTATATTACTTTGTTAGGAGCTTTCTTTTTCTTGCGAATTGCACAACAACGTAACCTGTAAGGTCTAAATTAATGGCCTGTCTTAGGAAAAGTTTGGGTTTTCGAGTTAGCTGGTCCTGCCATTCAGCGATATAATAAATAAATAAAAAATATAATATAATTAAATAGTTCATGTCTGTATTACATTTGAAACACTGTCTTTATTAATTTCTCGTTTCCCACGGTCAACCTAATGTAGCTTATGTTTCCGTCACGCTCCTATCAATTTCCTTTTAAGGCTTCAGTTAATAATTTCTCATATTACGCATGAATTATTGTTCACGTGTTTTCAACGGGTTACTACATGTACTTTTCCTTTAGCTGCAAAGAATTGTCGCTCTACTTTTAACTGGCTATTGACTTAAGAGCTTACCAAAGTAAGTGTATGATGTTTTGTAATACGTACCCTCTACATTGTTCGTTAACTCAGTTTCTTTTCGCTCTTATTTGTTTCTATTTGACTTGTAGTTCGAACTACGCTCTATTAAGCTCTGTCAGGCTCTACTACTCTCTATCACTTACTACCGCGCTCTACCACTTGTTACAACTACAGTACCATTAAAATTATTGAAATCAACGGCGTGCGTTCTTTTTATAAAATTCCAAAAGCTAGAAGATATCCTTGTGGTTCCCCAAGGACCACCGTCCGTCCGTAAGAGATACAAGAAAATCGTTTTCCCTCTAAAATTTTTACAACCGAAAGAAATGTACCATGATAACATAAAAAGAGTTAAAAACGTGCGCTACTATCGCTACATAGCTATGGAGGCACTTAGTAATCGAAGGAACAATTAGGGAACAAGGAAAGCACCCAACTGCGGGTCATCCTTCTCGCTAGGCTGCATGTACTATCACGGAATTCTCTTGTGCCTTTAATATCTGGAAAGAGACGCATACTCGCAGTAATATGATCTGGAGCGTTCTGGCGCACCCCATAAGATAAATTAAAATCCAACCAATTTTTAATCGCGCTTTAGACAGAATCAGCCAAAATATATTTAAATCCAAACAAATTTCTAGTGAGGTATCACCAGAATCCGCATCAAATTACCCCCAATACCCCCCAATACAAGGTTTTGCATCGACTGGACATCTATTCTTTATGAATATAATAAGTTGTTTGTGAGATAAATGTAGCTTTTTTGGAGCCACAACTTGCACAAATACATTTTACCATAAATTTCCATCACTTGTTACGATACATTCTTCGCTTCCTTTGATACATTCAGTCACTTTCTTTCTTTTAAACAATAACTCAACATTGTATAAATAATCATGCCTAGTGTCTTTAGATATTAAAGAAATCGATCTTTTTATATTAATTAAGGACAAGACAGCCGAAAAAACATAATGGATGAGCCTGTTCCAGAAATAAATGTGCCAGTTTTGAGGCCAAAACCCAAAATAAAAACAAACCAAAGCATTAATTACGTCGATGAAACTAGATGTATACTGAGAGAACTTTCCGATTGGTTATTATCTTACATTCCACCCCAATCGGAAAAACGTAGATCAAAGAGTTGCAGATTTAAAAAATAGGATAAATCAACTCTACAAAAATTATCCAAATCCGGGTAATTATGCATTAAGAGAACATCGCTCAAAAAAATTATCTTGGGAATTACAGAATTGAAGGAGATACAGGAGATGCTAGATCATTTATGGCTAAGAGTAGACTATCGGATAAGCCCGTCAAATTAAGATTTATATTAATTATATATAACCTGTATATTCAAATTGGACTCACCAACTAGAATACCTGAAGAAACGTTTGCTGGGTTTACTGCCGGCAAGCCTATGTTAATTACTGACCCAGATAATGTAATGGGAATAATAGACCAAATAACCAGAATCATATTAGAGAAAATACCTAAATTCGAAACGGTTGGGACGAGTTGGCAGTGTGTTAATGTTGAACATTTCGATATGCAAGTAGTAGAGGCAGATTTAGTTATCTAAATTTATTGCAAATAAGAAAGGTCTTGTTAATGTTCAAAATCTAAATGATAATGAGTGCTTCAAGTGGTCAGTTACATCAGCAGTATATCAAGCATCTAAAGATCCACAAAGATTAACCAAATATGAGGAAAATTCCAAAAAATTTGACTGGGCCAACATAAATTTCCCAACCACCCCTAAAGATTTAGTAATTGGATACAATGATCAAAGCAAAAAAATTAATACATTGATAAATAATTCTAAACTTCTAGAAAACGATCAGTATATTAATTTATTATTTATTAGTATTGAAAAAACTAACAATGATTGCTAAATTAAAGATTTAAGTAGATTATTATCATCAAAAATTAAAAACCAGCAAGGTAAAATGCTTTTCTGTTTAAGGTGTTCAATTTCGTTTAATTGCCAGCAATCGCTATTTTAACATAATAATTATTGCAGTCAAAAAGAAAAAGTTCATACTACGATGCCAATCAATAAAGATGGATCACCAAAATTTCTTCAATATGTTCCATCTGGATGGTGTTATTTTGTACAACCAAATGATACAGCGATTTGCTAGCCAAAATTATTGCATTATACTGCAAAATTTGAAGATGATGATGTAGCGCATCAATTTTTCCTAAGTTTAGAAAAAAACAACTCAAGAAATTTACAAAAAAATTAAAGACCATTAGATGGTGAAAAAGTCTTGGACCATGGCCACTTAACAGGGCAATATCGATGAGCGGCTCCTAATAAATGTAACCTAAATTATCTAATACCCCATTTTATCCCGATAATTTTTCGTAATCTAACTGGATATGACTCACATCTGTTCATTAAGATATAAATTTAACCGAAGAAAATAGTGGAAAAATAGATTGTATCGTTAATACGGAAGAACGATGTATTACATTTTCCAAAAACATCTTGGTAGATATACGATTTGACAAAACGGCAAAAAAGTTCCTGTATATATTAAACTACGATTTATTGACAGTTTTAGATTTATGGCGGCGGGATTAGATAATTTAGTCGACAATTTGCCTAAAGACAAGTTCGTAAATTTATCCACATATTATCAAGGAAAAAAAAAAAGAATTATTAGAACGGAAGGGGGTATTTTTCTATGACTGGTTTGACAATTATAATATACTTAAATACCCAGAATTGCCAACTGAAGAAAAATCTTATTCCCAGTTAAACAATAAAAATATTTCTGTGAAAGATTACCAACACGCTAAAAAAGTATGGAACGTATTTTGAATGGAATCCATACAAAATTATCACAATCTTTCTTTAAGATCCGACGTTCTATTATTATCTGATGTGTTTGAGAATTTCCGAGATGTAAGTTACATTAGAAGTACTAAAAGACCCGGAAATTTTAGATATTGTTGAGAAAGGTACTCGTGGTGGAGATTCTATGATTTCTATGGAAAAGCAAATAACAAATATATGTAAAATTATGATCCAACTAAACCAAGTCAATATATAATGTATTTGGACGCAAATAATTTATACGGATAGGCTATGAGTAAACAATTACCAACTCATGGATTCCCATTTATGACATCTGCAGAATTAACTAATTGGGAAACCATGCCATGTGTTTTAGAAGTCGTTCTAGCCTACCCAAGGGACTTACACGACTTCTGTAATGATTATCCAATGGCACCTGAACATCTTAAAGTGGATTACGTAGAAAAAAATAATTACAACTTTAAAAGGCAAGAGTGAATACGTAATACACCGAGCAAATTTAAAAATATACCTTGAACACGGCTTAATACTAACTAAAGTCCATCGCGGTGTTACTTTTGAAGAATCAACCTGGATGAAAAATGTATCTACCTAAATACTAATCTAATAGCAAAAGCCACAAACAACTTTGAAAAAAGATTTCTTCAAACTTATGAACAACTCCGTATTCGGCAAGACGATGGACAATATTACAAACAGGAAAGAAATTGGTTAAAGATTTAGATAGCGCCAAAATTTAAATAGCGCAAAAAAGTTTATAATTAGACCAACTATTAAAAATTATACGATATTTAATGAGAATTTCGCTGCTATCCATTTGGGCAAAGAAGAGTTAATATTCGAGAAACCAGTTTACCTCGGTATGTGTATAATAGAACTGAGTAAAACCTTAATGTACAAATTCCACTATGAGTACATTAAACCAAAATGTGATAATGCTTAACTGCTTTTGACTGACACAGATTCTTTAATGTATCTAATAAACACAAAAGATTTCTACTTGGATATTAATCCAGACACAGAATCAATGGGATTAAAACTGGGTTTAACAAGAAAGTAATCAGTAAATTTAAGGATGAATCTGGCTGTGAACAAATCAAAGAATTCATCGGATTATGGACTAAACTATATTCATATTTATTGGATGATGGTGTAGAAAAGAAAAGAAGTAAAGGCATCCGTAGATCCGTTATAAAACGTGAGATATCTCATAATGATTATATCGAGTGTTTATTTAATGAGAAAAAAAAATATAGCAGAATGAATGTTGTTAACAGTAAGGTACATGATATCTACTCAGAGACTATCAATAAAGCGGCCCTATCACCGTTTGACGATAAAAGAATACTCAGAAAAGATACTACCGATACATATGCTATTGGGCATTATAAATCCAAAGATGAATCCGTTATGGTTGATTACAGCTACGATAAAGTCTCGTATTTATAGTAAAATAAACTTGGAAGCAATAGTTAATAATACTATTATTGATGAGCAAATTATTGAAATAAACCCATATAACAGCGGTAAATTTAAAACTCAAAGAACAATAATAATTAATCTAGGAGATAGAAAAATTAACTGTAAGTTCAGTATTCAAAAATTGAACTTCAGTCTTAGTGGGATGCAAATCTTTAGAAGATGGTAGTAATGCAGCTAATATAATCAAACGTAAATTAAACGATGATTCAACTAGTCATGTAACTATATGCTTACCAAATGCGGCAACAAACTGTGGTTATTATATCAATCAAGATAAACTTGTAAAGTTAATGAATACTCAACCCGAAGTTGTTCGGTGTTATTTCGACAAGAACAAGTATTTTGGGGTAGTAATTGTTTATAGGAGTACTACTCGCGATTTCAAGATAATTGTATTTAGACCTGGAAAGATAAATATAACATCAGCTGTTAATAATACACAAGTACAACAAGTATATGAATTTATTAGAGGAATCTGTTGTAAATATTTCAATAAAATTAAATTGCAAGACAATCGTATTAATATATGAGTGAGTCAAGAAATAAAAAAATGTCAACGATGTAACATCCATAGATGTCCAAGTTCTCTTATAAAAGAAGGACGGGAAATGAAACCTTGTTTGAATTGTCTAGATTATGCTAACAAAATACCGTGAAAATAATGAATGCCCACATAAAAAAAAAACAAAGCAAAACAAAATAACAATGAAAAGATTGTGATGGTATCAACATTTGTTTAGACAAAAAACATAAATATAGGTGCATGGATTACAACGGATCACAAATATGTCAACACAAAAAGCAACAAGATAAATGCATTGAATGTGATGGTATAAACATTTGTGTACATAAAAAATATAAATCCAACTGTATAGAGTGTGGTGGATTATACACATGCATCCATAGAAAATGGAAACGTGTTTGTAGAATATGTACATACGAAATTAATGTCAGCAACTCTAAATGGATCAGTAATTGCAAAATATATGATAGAAAACATAATCTATATCACTCTGATCACTTTATAGGCGAATCATTTCTAAGAGGGATAGTTGAAGAGTATAGTCATTGTTACTACACAGATTGTAAAGTTAAGCCTCAATATATTCTTCGTAGATATGATATGGCAACAATAGAACGATTAAATAACAAAATAGGTCGTATTAAATCAAACCGAGTATTGTGTTGTTTCAAATGCAATAATATGTGGAAATCTAATTCATAAGTACCTTCTTTGGAGGAAGCTCTCTGTTAGATTGAATTACCTGCAATTCTTCACGGACCAGTCCTCCTCAAGGTCCATCTTTCATATAGTATAAAACCGGCTATCACTTACTAACAACAATTCTGTCTAATTCATAAACCTCAAGCGACCAATAAGTGTCCGTAGCCCTCTTCCAGCCTCCCTCCAACTCACCATCCGCCAATAAATATCGGACATAAACGCCAATAGGTAACCACGCCTCATCAGTACCGACTGGACGTTTATAAACTCTATCCAAATATAAAGCTTTAATCGGTGCTTTACCTGTTAATCTAGTAGGCGTTTCATTTAAAGTTTTCATAATTCCAGGTTAACGTTTGGCCCAAATGCGAGATCTATCCTCAATCAAAAACTCTTGCAAATATTGGTGTGAAAATAACTTTTCGGCTAAAGTACGATTGGCCCTTTCAACAAGCGCCTGTGCTCTATGATTGTTAGCTTCACTACGCTGAACTAAAACCCCATGCTGCTTCATCAATTTTTCTACCACGCACATAAATTATCGACCGGGGTCTACCACTAATGTCTTCTGCCGCTGTAATTTCCTAGAATACATTTTTTTAAAGCACGAGCCACTTCCTCGGAATTTTTAGTGGTTAATGCTTCGGCATCCTTAAACCTAGGAGCAACATCAACGACTACTAATGCATACTTGTAAGTTTTGCCTCTAAATCTATCGTGTGGCAAGAATAACAAATCGGCTTGATGCACAAAATAAGGTTTATCCACGGTCCATCTCGGCCTTGGTTTATATTTTGGAGGTTCCAAATAGATTTGCCACATCGCTTGTTTTTCTAGCCATTTTCTAGCCGTCTCATTACTAGCATTGGCCTTATTAGCGAATTTTTGAATAGCCAAATAGCTTTTCCGGTATTCATCGGTACTATAATAGATCTTGGATAATTCCATTTAAAGACTTAACCCAAATAATTTTTAAATGGCGAACTCAATAAAAGGCGTTCCAAACTAAATCGTCCTTTTCCAATTAAGCAAATTCCGCTAAAAAAAGGGCAAATAAGCATGCTAGACAGCAGGTTTCCGACAGAATACTGGCTATAGAGGGTTTTCTAAAATAACTAAGCAACACATAGTTGAAAACGAGACTACTTTATTATGTTTCTAGCAGAAAGTACAGTTTTTTTACATCTAAAAGGTTATCATTTTCTGCGGACTGTGTTAAAATGTCATCTTATACATAGAAAACAGCAACGAACCCCTCGGACTTCTTCATAACATTCAAAGAATACAATGTAAAAGCGCTATAAAACGCGGAATGCATCTTTATTCCGCTGTCAGAAGCCTGTATGTCGTGCTTCTTAAGAAATCGAATTTTGTCTTTGTAATATTATTTGAGTCATGTAAATTGCTACAGTAACAGGAAATCAAGCGGTTTTATTTCTACTTTTGAGTACGATTTTCGGACCAAAAATTCCACCCTTTATTTGATGTTTGGACTTTCTCAGCCAGATACGAGATAAATAAATTTTGAGTCCGATTTTCGAAGCCAACATTCTACGTTCTCAGCTGGACACAAATGTCGTTAATTTTTTGAGTCCGATTTTCGGACCCAACATTCTACATTTCTCCGACGATCTCAGCCCAACACACCTTTTGAAAAATTTTCAGTCTGATTTTCCGAGCAAATACTCTACTTTCCTTCGCATATATCTTCCCACCACAAATGTTCATACAGCTTGAGTGTTATTCTCGGACCAATGTGAACTTTGTATTCTGAATTTCCAATATTAATATCTCTAAAATTACGAATGAACTACCTACAAATCTTGTGTGATTTGACTGATTTAGTAACGCTGTCCACAAACGCTTTGTTCGTAAAACGACATGCTGAAGCGAACTATCACTCGAGTTCTAGTCAAAATAAAGACTAGGAAAGGCATGACGCGTAAATATACTTTTTTGATTTGTCAAGAAATCAGCAGACAAAAGTCTTAAAATTTGATTTAAAATCTTATAATCAACATGCAACATCACGGCGTCATTGCCGGTCTTTTAAGAGTTTTTTCAGCATCAATCCTGCTTTAGACGTTTTTGGGACACTTAGCAGCCAGCTATCTAAATGCAACAGTCGCTCTTTCCATTGGTCAACAGCTAATGGAGGCATGAACTCCTCATACCTTCCGCATCAATTGAGAGCAGAGACGGTTGAACAATAGCTGGTACGCCTTCTGGAAGCTCCTATACAGACAAAAAAATGCAGAACTTAATTACTATTATATATGTATGTATAGAGGATATTACACGGTGGCGCGAAGATATGAATTTTATTTTCGAGTGGCAAAACAATATTTTACGAACGAGCCCAGCGAGTGAGTAAAATATTGTTTTTGCCACGAGAAAATAAAATTCATATCTTCAAGCCGCCGTGTAATATTCTTTTTATTATATAGACAAAAAGACATCGATACAAATTTCGGAGGGAAATTACCGAAATTACGTCATCGATAAACCCACGTGTGAGATTATGGAAAATAAACCACTCGGGTCCCGGATGTAGTTTTTTATGAATTTTACGAGTGGTATATTTTCCAGTAAAACACTCGTGTCTATATAATAAATGACGTATATATAATTATATATATATATATATATATATATATATATATATACTTGAAACTTTATAAATTGCAGTGAACTAGATCTACATTTAGCTTGTCCATTCATATATACATTCTAATTGGCCTAAGGTTTCACGTAAACAAGTTCGGCAATAAAGGACGCTACCCTTAACATTGGCCTCCCTTTTTCTTGTACTGTAGACAGACGAACGTAACTGAGTAGCTATTCTGGTGTTCAGATTAAGAAATTGGTTTATCTGGAAAGCCCCTAAGAACATAAAGTTATGTCTGTCACTTTTTGAATTCATTAATATTTATTTAAAAGTTAAAAGAATGCTAACTTATATAAATAACAAAGTAGTGCAAGCGGCATAAGAGTTGGTACGTGATAAAGACAGTTATCTCAAGAAGATTGTACATGTAGTATTGGTCCGGTTTTAAAACCTTGGAGAAACCCCTTTTATAGCATAACTTCTTGTTTAAAAGTAAAAACTGCAAATTGCAATTCACATTTAAGTTCATGGTTAAGTTTTTGTTTCTAAGACGGCTGACAACTTTTTCCTTCTACAATCCGTCCTTCAAATTTTTTAATTAATTCATCAACTCCTGCGTAGTTCTGCGGGTTCGTTGCAAATTCCTGGTGTTGCTTCCCTTTCAAATGTTTATCCAAATCACTGTAGTGTATTTGACAATATTCACAAGATCTTAATTAGGGGCTGTCTTTAACGTGCACGGCATGCATTTGACCCTTTAGTTTAAACTTAAATGGTTAGCCACTTAATAGAGAATATTCTCTTTCAGTGACAACGTGAAAAATAGTAGCTATACGTCTTAAGCGGGCGTTTGAAACATTTAAAATGAAATTCATTGAAAAATGGCGGGAAAACGTTATTGTGCAACTATTCAGTGCTTTTTAGTCTCTGCGTAATTACGCAGTTACTACTGACGAGTCTTAAATTTTCATCAGAATGAAAACAAGGCTACGTTAAGCCTGGAGTTTAGATTTGCCCCCCACGCCGATTAGGTGAAATTTATCGGTAAAGGCAATTACGGCTTACCGTCCATATTACGTTGTTCTTCTGGGTCCAGTTCATCGCCTGAACAGTCTGAATAATCCACTGGTATTGTTTCCTCCATCTCCTCTTCGTCAGAAGCTCTGAGTAAGGTCTCTTGCAGAGGTCGTCCTTCGGGCTCGAACACTACATCATCACTGGGACAATGACCACGAATGATTGTTTTTCCAGTCTTTGACGGAGATGGGAATGAGTCAAGGCTGTCATCAGAGAAACCGAAGAAACGTTAAACCACCTTCCTTCGATGCTTTATTTTGATGGAAACGTTTCGCTGGACTCATGACTCGAAAACCCGATAAAACTGCAGTTTAGACGTTTTTGTTCACCTTCCATCTTTCTTGAAGTTTAGGTAGTGTTACCAAACTCGATCACTGTTTCCGAATTTATAATGATCCCGAGCGGAGGTACTTTACTTATCGTGATTGGCAGATTCTCCAATGTAAAGCCGAACGCACGCAAAGTATGTAGTTCACTGTTATCACAACATAAATCAATGCTCAGTTCACGAAACATGTTTAGTACATGTATAGCAAAAAAACTGCAAGCAGAACACTCCATTTTGTAAATACACAGAATGGGAGACGTAGCACAACGCAGAAATGGAAGTCGTTACTTGAAGGAAGCCATTCTGGAAGAATACAAATCCAGCGTGACCTCGAGACTGATTGCCCAGACTACTGATCAAACAGTCATGGCCTATTAGTGAACTCACGATTTTGAATTTGACATGGTAGCTCTCGTGACCTTTGTCACGTTCATCAAATCGACAGATGTCTGCATGTAGTAATGGTTTGGACATGAAATCGAAAAAAGGCATGTATATTATATGGGGTGAGGTAAGTGCTAAGAAAGGCCGAGCCGTTCACCACTAGCGATCGGGAGAAGCGCACATCTTGTACCATGTATCATCACACCTGACGAATGACGAAATCAAGATCGCCTTTTGCGAACACGAACAGGCAGTTAGTCGTGCGTGACATGATCTCAGCGCCTTACTGAGTTTCCTCATCGCGCACGCAAAATTAATCTACTACTTTTTAAAAAAGAGCTTTCACTACAGAGCCTAAGCATGGCGAGAGAAAAAAAGGCACCGAGCAAGTCACCGTATAAAGCAAATACAAGAGCTATGCAATGTTGCAGTCCACCAAAGGCGACAAATCTATGGTCAATCAAGATTCAAGACGATGAGGCATACTTTTATCAGAACAACGCCCGACTTGCATATTACGGAAAGACATATTCGGCGGTGAAGAACGTTTCCGTCTTTGGACACAAAGTTAGCCACAAAATAATTCAAGCAGTGGAGGTATGTTTTTTTCCGTTTATAGATAATTTTATTTCGACTCAAGTGCCATTTCTTCTTACTTTGAAGCCGTGGGTACCCTTGCAAAATGAATTTCCAGCTTCCTGTTAATTTCTGGAAGTTTCTAGAAATTTCAAGAATATGAAGGCTTCATTCCAGAATCAAATTCTAGCTTTTTTCCAGAAAAGATTTTTCAAGTTCTCGCAAGTTTTGACTTCTTTCAAAATCTGGAAATAGCTAGAATTTTATGCTCTTACCAGTTGCTGCTAGAAATTGACAGTTTTTTCAAGTTTTCATTTCTTGCAGGAAACTGGAATAAACTAGAAATAGTCTAGAACTTGTTACCATTTGGGATGTATGAAAGCTTATGAAAGAAAATTTCAGTTTTATCGAGCTTTCATATTGCATGTTAATTCAAACTCTTATCAAGAAACTGAAGTTTGCTATGCATAAAGAGTTGATGAGTAAGAAACCTTATACCCAACTATCAGTAACATTAGAGTAACTTTCATGTGTTCTTACACATATTACATTGGAGAACCAAAAAAAAACTCTGGAAATCATTTTGGATGTCAGGAAAATATATTTTTCAAGATCTACCGGGAAATTTTTATTTAGACTGATTAGAGGAATCAAAAATAGTGGCTCGTCTGGAACATGCAGTTAAACAAAGCATGCAGTGCGGAAAAATTGTAGTCGGCTGGAAAATCAAACATACAAGCTTGAGTACTTTTGATACTTTTAACCCAAGTAAAGGTGTCTGAAAATTGAGACCTAGAAGCTCACATCAATCACTTTTTTTTATGTGTAAGAACACACGAAAGTGAATCTGAAGTTACTGTTCGCCAATTGGGCAGATTACTACAAAGGATTTTTCTGTTCAATCAAGAGCCAGCATTCACAGAGCCCTTTGGAAATGGTCTGGAGAGTTTCGCTTCCCAAGGGCTCTTCCCATTTTAATTTCTTGAAAACAATTTCAGTACTAGGATTTCTCCCCTGTTGACTTTGTCTTGCCCCAACTTACTGCCTCTGGGTCTCTGAGCATGGGCACAATTACATGTAGACGAGCTGCTTCCTTTACAGAACATTTAATTATGATAACTGTGCAGCCTTTGCTCATTTACTTTAACCACCTAAAAAATAATACGTAACATTACAGTCACTGAGAGCAAATTTTTAAGTGAGTGACTCACTTTTGTGTAAAGTACAGGCAAGTTCATCGACAGTGCCCACAAAATTTTGGAGCCCTAGCCACAAACATGTGGTTTGGGGTGCCAGAAAGATAAATGATTTTCTCAATAATACAGTCCACAGCAACAACAGTATACTTCTCATCTTCACCTGAAACTCTGAGGAGGAGCCGTGGTTTGTCACACACAAGGAAAGGGTTTTCATAATCTAAAATAATACGCTTAACTACAGCAAAAACAATTCTAGAATTGCTCTCAAACAAAAAGTATGCAGCAAATGCCATGTAGTTTCCATCACTGTGCTCTATAAGAACTGCAAATCCGCAATGTTTCTTCATTCTTTCATAAATCCGTGAAAAAATGACATGACCATTTACAATCACACGTTTGGCTTCTAGAAAGACTGGTATGTTGGGGTTATTTGAATTTAGTAATAATAAAGATGCCTGTTCATAGACCTCATTGTTAACTGCCCACTTTTTAAGGGCTCCCGCAACTTGACAGTTTTTTGCACTCTTCACATTTCGCAGGCTTCTCTCACCAGAAAGCATTTGCTCCACAAAGAATTGCACATTCTTGTCTGAAATTAAATGGCATTTGGATCGAAGGGCATTTTGAGCATACAGCATCCAAATAAGTTGACGACACTGATTTCCTGTCCCATGAACACTCTCTAGTAGGGCTCCATTCAAATCTTCAAAAGAAAAACACGACCATGCCCAAAGTGGCCCCCATGCTTGTACATAAGTTGCTAAATGAACTCCAACATTGTGTACATTTAGGCTGCAGTTGCTATCACCATAAAGAACTTGGTGATTCTTGTAGAAATTAAATAAAACATCTCTTGATAAAGCTAGTAAATCTGGTGTTATATTGTCTCCAAGGAGTATGTAGACACCTTCTACTAGGCAAGCAAAATGTTGTAAGTATTTTTCAGGTAAAATGTCAATCAGGCATGGGATAGAATAATAAAGTAGCCATGCTTGTAATTCAGATGCCTTGAAATAAGCACGACTTGTTTCCAGTTGCCTTGGAAGTCTTTGTATAAAGTCAGGCGGCTTCATGTCTTTTAGTCTCTTGTCAATAAGTTTTGTTTTACTTCCAATGAACCAAGGCTTCTTATGTTTCGATCCGGACAACCAAAGGTTAAGGAGTTGCTTTGTTACGCCAAGTAACACACCATGCATATAGTCCGGGACGATTCCCAGCACTAGGTCAAACCAGGGAAGTTTTGCCAATGGTGTAACATCATGAAAACCTTTCACTCTGTCACCACATTTCACAGCAGACAAAGAATCCTCCCGTACTCTTTCACTGGTTCGTAATGGGGCAGGTGGATCTTTGAAAGGATAACAACGAACATGTCATTTTCCTTGCTTAGTGATGAAACCTTCTTCTTCACAGGTAATGCAACCATTGACACCACTGTGGTGACTCATATACATTAGATATGCTTTCCCTTGTAGGTCAGTAGTCCCCAGTGACAGCATAAGTTTTGGATTCAATTTGTCCATGATGGTGAAGCCTTTACACTTCAGTCGGATAAGGTCATCAGTAAACACTTCAAAAAAGGTGGAAAACCTTGGTTTCCCCTTCCCTTACCATAATCCCCACAGTATCATGTTCTTTGCAAACCGTTCTTCTGGAGGAAGTCCATTTACAGCAAGAAAAACAGGCCAAATGTTAACTTTTGAAGATTTGTATAAGGGTATGCCATCTGTGTTAAAAAGTAAAGTTAAATTGGCTTCATCGGTGAGAAACCCTCCACTTTATTTAAAACTTTTGTATACTGTTCCATCAACAATGTCTCTGATATTCGATGAACAGTTAGGTGTGTTTTTATATTGCTGAGTTTTCATCCAAATGCGACTGCGTTCCAGATGTTTTGTCAACTGCTGTTCGACTGAGACAGTCACGAGTACAAGTTTCTGTGGTTTTTAACCTGATTATTTAAACTTCCACGGTAACGCAATCCAGAACATTGGTATCCTCCACTATTTGTTGTGTTACATTGGTAAATGTTCTCATCCTTTGGAAAAAATTGAAAAGCATTTTCCACAATAATCACAGACATTTACAATGCAATCTCCCAGTGTTTCTTTGATGTCACTGAGTGAAAAAGATCGCAAGGTGTTATCTTCTGGCGCAATCAGTTTAAGAAGGTCTAAAAGATCCACAGAAGCAGAGCCACTTAATAGACCCTTCTCCAAAATGGCGCCGGCCGAGAGAGGACTGGAAACTGGGGGTATGAAGTTTCATTATGGCGGAAAGCGTAGAGAGAAATGTGACGCAGAATGGAAACTTCGAGAGATCTATTTTAGAGTGTTCGAATAAGTGGCTCGAAAGCAAGAAGGGAAGGAAAAAAGGAGACAAGTACTACCTGGAAACGTACCTTGAGAATGTCAAGATATTGTTTTCTGAGGATTGCTGCGTCGTAAAAGCAAGATGTTATCGCTCGATGAGGAAAACCGAAGCACCACATAAACTAAGAATTGTATTTGATAGTTTGGAAGAAGACGGCATCGAAGTTACCACTCAATGTTCATGTAAAGCTGGAACTGGGAAATGCCAGCATTTAGCTGCTTTGTTTACACACGTAACGGTAAAATTACACGATGACGACTCTCCAACCTCCCATCTACAACAGTGGCATAAACCTCGAGGTCCTTCGCTAGAGCCACAAAGATGGTTTGCTTCCGAGTTTGTGAAACCACGAATAGATCGAAAGCCTCGCGAAATAGCACCTAAGACTGTACAGGAGTATTTACACGATCCCAGACCTATCGAACAACGGCTGATTACCGAAAGACACGTTCAACAACTTGGAGAAAACATCTCAGTTGAGAGTCCTACCACTTATGCTTCTTGGCTTCAATACTCTAACTCAGCAACACACAAGTCCCTTCCATGGGGGAATTTCTTGGAAGGGTGTCCTTTAGCAAATCAGTTAAGGGATATATATCCACCGGGCTTTGTAGATACTGTTTACAGTGAGGACCTTGAGGCAGTGTTTGACTTTCCCGTAGAAATTACTTTACCTGAACTCGTTAGGAAAGGGCCACCACCAACAGTGCCAGAAGAAGAAAAACCCTTCCTATCAAATGTCATGTTATCTCGAGAAAAAGCGTTGGAAATTGAGAAGAATACGAGAAGTCAGTCCAGTTGCTCAACTTGGTACCAAGAGCGAGCATTCAGAATAACTTCTTCAAGATTCGGTGAAGTTGTTTCTAGAAAAGCACCAGTTAATGATAGGTTCTTACATACTTTATTTTCATCAACAAAGGTGCAGACTGAGGCCATGAAATATGGTCTAGACATGGAACCAATGGTTGTCAAAGAGTTCAAGGAATTATCAGGCCCTCAAGTAGAAGTTTTCAAATGTGGGTTGTTGATTCATCCTGACATTTACTGGATGGGTTGTTCGCCTGATGGTATTATTTATGATCCTAATGAGAATCCATCGGTTGGAATTCTGGAAATTAAGAGCTTGTTTTCAATGAAGGGAAAGTCAATTGAGGAATGTTTAGAACTTAAAAGGGACATTTGTATTCATCGAGATAACAATGGAGAAATAAGACTCAAGCATAACCATAAGTATTACTTTCAGCTACAAGGCCTAATGGGAATATCAGGGTTCTTGTGGAGCAAATTTTGTATCCATTCGAAGGAGGGGTCAGAAAATCTTTTTGTACAAAAAATTGAGTTTGATCCTGGAGTTTTTCACAAAGCCACTTCCAAAGTTCATGAACTTTATTTTTCTCACTGCTTGCCTTATTTTTTGAGGCAATAAGCAGATAACTGATGACCAACAGCATGCAAAGTGTAAATTTGTGTTTTGTACATGCATGTTTTTGTGCAAAATACAAGGGAAAGAAACAGACTTCTGGATCTCTTAACTGTTGTGATTTTACATAATAGAAGGTGTTTAATTTTTTTACAATAAATCCAGGCACTTTATTGACCAGAATGATCAGTCTTCATACTTTTCCTGGTCAATAATTGGGGACTGAAATAATAACAGCATGCAACAGACTGTCCAAATCTGATTTAACGCTCCTGCCAGAGACAGGGGCACAACATTGGTAATGATTTTGTACATTTTGATTCTACTTATAGCCCTTTCCACATGAATGCGAACACTAGCTACTGACTGTGTATTTTCAACTTCTTCCTCGTTAAACTGGGCCTTATCCAAAAGAAAGGGAGGTATATTCAAAGTCACTCCAATTGGTTCCAGTAGATCTTTAATGTTAAATCCTTTATCTGCCATGCAGTCATCACCCTTTTCCAACAGCTCTAGAATTCCACTTTGTTTTGTGATGTCCTTATCTGAAATACTACCAGTGTAAAGATCAGAAATAAATACAGGAGCACCAGAGGGTGCAATTCCTAACAATCCCTTTGCAGTTGTAGTGTTTTTGTAAGAGGAAAAACACTGACTTTGAGCTCGCAAGGATGATGGTTTGCAAATCTTGATTTCTGTACAGTCCAAAATGCATCTGGTGGCTGGGTACCTTTCTTTAAAAGGAATGGGCATAGTTTCCTCAATCAGGTCTCTGCTTTGCCAGATGGGAATGGATCCCAATTCAAAGTACAACAAGTTAATCCAAGAAAGGAATATTCTTGAAACTGTTGCCCTTGATATTTTAAAAAGGTAAGCTAGATGCTCCTCTGGGAAGGCATGTCTTAATCTGACAAGAGTTAGAAAATACTCATCAAGCATCGACAAACTTCGAGGTCTTCCTTGACGTAGCTGATCAGGCTCATGCTGGTGATTTTCATCTGCATTAATGTCAGATCTCCAGTATTTCATACCCTTACATCTACTGACAATAAAGTTAAACAACTGCAAAAACACAGTCCAGTTTACAATACCTGTGTAAAATCGAATTAACTGGTCCTGTTTACGGAAGTTTTCAGCAGAAAAACACACGTGTTTGTCCTCCTTTAAGGCGCCGGCAACCTCTTGCTCTCCCTTTTCCTTTTTGAAATGCTCGAACCTTTCACTAAGTTCTTTCAACTGTGCATTAGTTCCTTCCAGATCACTTTGCAGTCTGTCAATAGCAGCTTGTTTTCTTTCGCAGTGCGGGCAGATCTTTCGTTGCCGTTTCTTTCGTGGCGCCTTCAAAGCTTCACCTTTACGCTTTCCTTTGCTCACAAAAGTACTCCGAGATCGTTTTTCAATAGACCATTTAAAAATAGTTGGAACAGAACCTTTCTTCAGAACAGTTTTCTTTCCTTTTCCTTCTTCGCTAACTGTGTAATCTTCCTCGCAGAAGTGCTTCGAGCAGACTGTGTGTTCTCTGTAACAGCGAAATGATCTCCCTCGTCGCGGCGAATTTTAGCAATCCACTGGTCTTTAAGCTCTCGTTTCTTGGGAAAACGGTGAAATCGAAGGTTCTTATTCTTCTTTGATGTAGTATTACAAAAGGGGACACAACAGTTATGTGGCATTTTCAATTTTTGTAAATCTTCCTACAAAAAATGGCGGAAATCGATCTCTGCGACTCCAGATGTCAACAAACTATACCCCCAGTTTCCAGACCTCTCTCGGCCGGCGCCATTTTGGAGAAGGGTCTATTTATATTTAGCAATGTATGATAAAATAAGTAGGCTCAGTTTTTTTCTCGCTAATTGGTGACTCGGGCATATCAGTGGAGGCATCCAAGACTGAGTTTGATTTGTCCTGTTCTTCCGAGTCTGATTCATCGCTAGATGTTGGCTGATCTGTTTCAGATGAACTGTAATCAGTGCAACTACTTAAAGAACAGTCCAAGTCTGATGTGTAGGCAACATTAATGCAAGTACTATTTGAATCAGAACCTGAATTCTCAGAGCCTGGAAAATGAGTAATAATGCTGTACACACTGTTCTTGTTGTTACAGGGATGTGTGCCTTGTCTTGGGAATTCGGGGTATACATGTAATAATTCTTCTCCTGAAATTGATTGAAAGAAACTTGAAGCAGAGCTCCCTTCTTCAGGTCCAGGTAATTCACTCATTGCTGAGCAACATTCAGAGTTCAAGTTTAACTTTTGCTCGAGAGAAGCAGCAGAAGAAATTTGTTCTGAAACAAGACAGCCATTTGCAGAACGCTTTCTTCTCCACAATGTTGTTCGGGAATTAAGAGTTTGTTTCTGTTTTTGTTCAACAAAGTATGTTGTACCATGAGTCTTAGTTAAATGTGAAATCACTCGCTGCTTTGAAGAGAGAAAATCGCCACACAAACTGCACTTCCACTTAACCAATCCATCAGGTGATGTACTACAGGTGAAATCTGGGTGACTGGCATGAGCAGAGTCCATATGAACATCGAGATTTCTCTTGGACACGAGCGACTTCCCACAAATGTCACACAACCACTTTTCGTTGTCTCCGTTTGCTCCCCCTCGCAAACGCAAAACTGGCAGGTTACCTGAATGAATAAATTCAGGCGCCTCATTTTCTTGCCACGTTTTGTCATCTCCATCATCAACGCTTGTGCAAAGCTTTTCCTCCATATTCAAAAACAAAGCTCGATCGAAGATTGTTTTTACGGAAGGACTGTCACGAAAGCAAGGGTCCACAATCACGTGGTCAGCGGTGAAAGCAATAACGGGTCGCCCTTTTGGTAAACAAACATGGTGGTTTTGCACGTTAGTTTCTAGTAAGGTTTATCTTCTGCGGGAATTGTTTGCGAAAAATGAAAATGGAACCTTTTTATTGATTGTTCAGGACTTTCCTGAACTGCTCAAGAAAGTGTAATGCGTTCGGGACAATTGAAGAGAACAAGTTGACATTCATCCGATCCAGCGATAGCGAAACAAGCTTGAGAAGAATTTCACACGTCTTTTGATGTCGACCGATCCCAATATGTGATATTTATCTCTGACTTTGAAGTCAGCCGCAGCTTTAAAGAGGACCAATACGATCAAAGCAAAACTTCCGCCAGATTTGAATTTGGAAGCGTCGTTTGTGGGCTTCACGGTGTGACATTCATCTCTCCACGTGCTTTCGATTCGTGATCATCTTTGGTGTTTCATCCATCTTCTGTCGAGTAACAATTCCCAAATATGCCGAAATATGTTGTTGTTGATTGGAGATCGTGGGGAATTGAGGCGCAGAGTTTATCAAAAATCATCATTGCTGATCCTTTCGATGTGAGAGAAGGAAATGAGTGTTCATTGCAAGGCAAGGATCCGGCAACAAAGAGACCTATGTTGTTTAATGGACATGTTCTGGCAGTATTCGGTAAGTTTATACACCTACTATTTTTCTCTTTACATCTATTTCGTACTGTAGTGCAACAAAGTTTTGGTAAACCTGCTTCCTTTGGAGTTCTTGCTCTGATAATATAAAAAAACCCTTCACACACTAACCCCCATGATCGTTACATCATAAACTGTTTTTGATCCAACTAGCTCATGAATTTGAAGGGTGTTGATCTCATGGAACCTGATCTCATACTAAGCATCATATTTTATGTCCATGTTCTCTTGTTGATATATTTTTTGTCCCAACTGTCATAAGTCAGATTTCAACCAAACATAAATGGGGCTGCATATTTATGTTGTTCTTATTAAGATTACACTTTGGCCTGGGAAAGAAATGACAAGAAAACATTTTTGATTTAACCTGTGAACTGTTAAACTCTTAAGATCTCTTTAAATTTTCAGGCATAGTACATGTTAAGTTTGTTTTCTTGGGAGTTAACGCCCAATCTTGCTTATGGTCCAATTTTTTACAACACGCTTTTTCCCATTCCCTTGCCTACATGTATAACAAGAACATGTTTTAATGTTTTCATGTAGACACTAAGAAGGAAGCTGAGAACAAGGTAACTGAGCTGGTTAGCCACCCAGAAATTGAAGAGGAGTCAACCACAGATGGACCTCGGCCTCGTCGAGAACCTAAACCATCCAAAAAGAAGCTTGCAGCATTGGAGAATGCTGATGAAAATTCTTAAAAAATGCTAGATCCCGGAGTCATATCTCAACAACAGAAAAATTTGAAAAGAAAAACAGTGGTGGAAAAGGATGGAGACACTGTTTCTGGAAAAGAGGTAAAAGTGTCTCAGAAGCAGAAGTGAGCAATAATGACAATGACATTGTTTTTGGACAAGAGCAGTTGGTATCTCAGAAACAAAAAAGTAAAAGTGCAGAAGGAAATTATGACAAAGAAATTGTAACGGTAGTTAATGCTAAAAGAGTCCAGAACTTGCTTATGCGAAGGCAGCAAATTACTGTGAGTGATGATGAAAGCATTGGTGAAACTGACATAATTGGAGCTAAGAAAGTACATGTAGAGGAAGTAAGTCGGCAGAGATGACATCCGATCACACAAATAGAAAGGCGTTTGTGGAACTATCTCCACCTTCTCATCAATCTCCAGATGGGTACTTCAACTCAACCCAGCACAAGCAATCAATGGGTGTGATTAACAGCTCACCTCCTGCTTCAAGAGAGAACTTTGGTTCAACCCAGTACCAGCAGCCTTCAGGTGTGGTAACCAGTGGCTCAGCTGTGCTGGTCCTCCATCCATCTTCAGGTGCCAACTTCAGCACTCCACAACACCAACAGACTTCAGGTGTAAGTGGCAGCTCACCTTCTCTCCGTCAGTCATCCCCTAACAACCTCAGTACACCAAAACACCAGCAGCCTCCAGTTGTCACTAACAGCTCTCCTTCTCTCCGTCACTCTTCAGGCAGCAACTTCAGTACACCACAACATCGACAACACTCAGATGTCACTGCAGGCAGTTCACCTCCTCTCAATCACTCTTTCAGTAGCAGCTTGGGGACATCACAATACCAGGAGTCTTCAGGTGGAAACTTCAGTACGCCACAGCACCAACAGCCTTTACATGTAGGTGAAATCAACAGCTCACCTCCTCTCCATCAATCCTCTGGTGGATCTAACAGCTCCATCCATCGGGCTTTAACTGTCACCCAAAGTTCAAAAAAAAAAAACAACGTTTTTGCTTTCCTTTTACCCATTTGCCCAGGAGCCGCTCGTAATCGCCAGTGCGGATCCACATCGCTTCTTCCACTTGTAATGTCATCACGTTTTGTACGTTGACTTGTGCAGAGTGAAGAGATCTTTCAAACCCAACCAAAATGAGTACAATTCAGTCAAGGGCGCAAGACAAAAAAAATAACCATGTTACATTGACCTGAAAATTTCCGAAAAAGTATTTTCCTTACCCACTTAAACTCGCATTCTGATTGAGTATAACGTATTTTCTCGATCCCGAGTTTACAGTAAAAACATGCGTATAAGAGCTTAAGTTTTTCCAAGCTAGGCTAAGAAGGTTCTTATAAAAATGTTGCTTTCTGGGATTTTTTTTTATTTTTAAAGGTAAATAAGGTGTTTGTCATTGGTGGGTGTGGCCTGTATTTTGGGCCTATTGTTGGTTGCATGCATAATATGTTACGGCAAATCCCTTATCACGTGCACGCGGGTCTACACTGAAGTAGAAGTACATGTTATGTATTGTCTCATTAAAAGGGATTTATCTTCATTCTCTTACTTCAATTTACTGACTGGTAGAGATTGTTCTATCACTGGACGAGAAAGTGGATTTGCACAAATTTGCTGCTCTTTGCAAATACCGTGAAATAAGTCCTGCGGCCTATATTTTTCAAAGGCACTTTTTGAGGGGTTTATGGAGGGGTTAATCTTTGGATTAGCTTATCTATGAAGGAAATTTGCGTTTCAAAAATCGATTGGGCTAGCCTTAGCCTTTGAGGGAAACTTCCAAGCGGAAAGCCCTCTCGAAAGCTTAATGTTATGACCCTTATTGGAATACAGATAATCAACAGTATCAGTCTCAATGATTGAGAGCTTGGCATTTTCCGTATCATTGAGAAAGATCGCATTGATACTGCGCAACGAATATGTACCGGGCTCGATTATTATGAATGGTCGATTATCATCCTTGAGTAAACCCTGGCGGTCTTTGAAATTCACCAATCGTTTGGGTATCTTACAATCCAGGAGTTGTATCTCCCGAACCTTGTCCAGAGGAGGATCCAAATACACCCTCGTTTCAGACTCGTACATTGTAACGCTCAACATTTTTTGGATTATCCCTTGGACCTCTTTAAATTTTTATACTCAGCCTCTGAGAGGAATCGAGCCTTTGTTATCCCACAGCTGGAACATTTGCACTTCATCATATACGTGCCCTTACAGGTTTTGGTGTATGTTTCACTACCAGGCACGCATTCAGTCTCCTTTCTCTCTTTGATGCAATAGCTCCACATTTATATTCAACGATGCTTCTTCTTTAATTGCTCTACAAAGTACACGACAACCGCGACGATCAATAGCCAAGCGTTCTTCCCCAGGAATGAAACGACCTCTCCGGCAGTCTTGAACAGAAAGCTCACGATCGCTCCCACCATTCCAGGCAATATCTCACCCAGCTTCTTACCGATGGTCTTCAGCCCGTCCTCAACGCCTTTCCCCAATTTCGAGAGCCCTTTGGAAAAATTAGACACGATAACGCTAATGACCACACTAACGGCACTCACAACGGCAAATGCTGTGAATCCATATTTCTTGAAGATGGCTTTTACCCGCTCTCGCAATGACATTCGTTCTTGTATTTGCTCATTCTCCTCCTCCAGGCTACCTATCTCTCTCTCTTGTTCACCAATTTCTCTTTCGAGAGTCTCTATTTGCCTTTCTTCCTCTGGTGTTCTCAGTGGCTTGTCTCGATGGAATCTTAGCCTCTCCTTCAGTTTGGTGAGGGCCCCCTTTTCCCCGCTATCTGACCATCATTAGCTTCCACAACCTCGACTGCGCTTGGCCCGAGACTATTCTTTATAGTATCTGGCAATTTATCATTCACTTCATCGCCTTTGAAGAACTCATAAGGTAGAGAGCCTTTTCTAATCAATTTCACAATTACTTGCTTGAATTGATCCAGACCAGCTGTAAACTTGGAAGTATCAACTTTGGGGAATCTTGCTCTGATCTTATCCCAAGCTTCATCTTGGTCAGCTTCCCTTTCCATCAATTGGTCTTTTTCACCATAATCACCTTCAGTGAATGATGTTTCAGCCATATCAGGCTCAAAACGAGTAGTGGATGTTGTTGTGGGTATCGGGCTCAAATATAACGTTTCATTCCCATCATCACCACCACTGGCCCCTGGTTCATTTAATAAACCCATTTCCGAGTTGCTACATGCCTCAGTTTCATAGCGAGTCCAGGTGCAAGACCATTCAAATGGAAATGATAGAGAATTCTTATGCAAATTAAACTCATTATTCTCTAATTATTCACTTTGATAGCACCCACAGTTGTAATCATCTCATTTTGGTGATGTTTTAGTGTTTGGTCGCCCCTGTCAATTCGAAATTCTAATAGTGCATGGAAATTACCGGAAAGACTGCCATTTCCTCGATCATCATCTCGTGTACCTCTGAGAGCTATGTTGTTTTTTCCGCAGAAAATTATTGTTTTAAAAAGGGATTTCAGAATTTCGCGATTTCTATTGATTTGCTGTTGAAGTAAATTGTTGATCTGCTGATCAATTGGAACCGCTTCTCTTCTCATGTTTCTCAGAAAATTCTCCATTGCGATCACTGCAAAATTATGCATCTCACATTTCCCGCTGGCGTGTTTGGTAAAACGTGAAACGGCGGACGTCCAAAGTGTGAGTGGAGACTTGAACAATTTGTCTAGTTTATTCGTATTTCGCCCACCCTGGACTCCAAAACAAACACACGGTAAACAAAATGCACCATCGACATATTTAGAGTATGCTAGCCAGGGAAATCTTTTCAGCCAGCTCCACAAAATGACGGCTAGAATTCGAACATTCCACTGACGCTGGGAAATCAAATAGCTCACCTGGTTTCCAAATATTCTCTATGAACTTGAACTTGTCCTGGTCCGAATATGAGTTGATTTCCTTGAAAACCAAGCCAACATCATACTGGATCGCCTCGAACCATCATTTATAATTAAAATTTCCCTTGTCTTCCTCCGTAGCAAGTTACTTTACAATGAACTCTGATCGGAGCAAGAACAAACGAGAGACTTTCGGGGAGAGGCTTCGCTTTATATACGATTGTCAGTAGTTTGCACGGTAGTTTGCGTCCTGGATAGCCAATCACAACCGAGTTTGAGTAGTTCGCAAGACAATGCGAGTGATTCTGGCCAATAGAGAAGGGTTTTGAGTGATTTGTGGAAAGATCAATAAACTAACCACTCCCACCCACTGCGTACAAATTTTGTCCGGTCGTGCCTACGAATTTTTTCGTGTTGTTCTCCGAAGTCTCGACAAAGGACGAAAGCGCGCGAACGGAGATTCGTCAAATTCGTTCGGAATGGACTGGGTTTGCTGTGTAATCGACGGTATAACGAGATTCAACGATTTTTTTCTTTTTTTTATTTCATAATAAACACTGCAACAAGAACGATAATTGATTTCTTGAGCTTCAAGAAACAACCTGAGAAATAACAAACCCAGGTTTGGAAACATTTGAGTGAT
This sequence comes from Ricordea florida, assembly GCA_949710005.1. Classification (NCBI taxonomy): domain Eukaryota; kingdom Metazoa; phylum Cnidaria; class Anthozoa; order Corallimorpharia; family Ricordeidae; genus Ricordea; species Ricordea florida. The sequence continues at coordinate 17,713,749 of OX453275.1, read as the reverse complement.
TTCTGGAAATCACTTGAACTACTCTGGATCCGCCCCTGGGATGGATGTACCTTGGGATAATTACTGGTATCGAACTTCTCTTTCACATCTGGGCTGATGTCCTTGTAAAAGTCCTCGGTTTGTATTTCATATGCAAGAAAGTCCGTGTCTGTGAATAACAACTTGGCTTTCTCTCCATACTTATGCTTTATGTAGTTGTAGTGAAAATCGTACATTATCGTCTTGCTCAGGTCCAGAATGGATAAGCCCAAGTAAATGGGTTTATCGAAGACAAGTTTTGTTTTCTTCATGTGAAACGCGGTTAGGTTCTCGCAAAAGATGTTTCTGTGGTGGAAGTTAGGCTTCACGATTAATTTGCGTGCCTGTAGTTCATTCGTGACCAACTGAATGTCCACTCTCTTCCTGATGTTCTCCATAGTCTTCCCGAATACGGAGTTGTTCATGAGTTTGAAGAAATCCTTCTCAAAGTCATTCTCCGCTTTGGCTCTAAGACTGGTGTTCAAGTCGATGTAAGGCTTTAGCCACGCTGACTCTTCGAATGTGATCCCTCTGTGTACTTTGGTCAGGCTTAGTCCGAGGGATAGGTATTGTTTTAGTGCTTCGTGGTGAAGTATGTACTTTGTTTTGTACTGAGGTTCGGGATTAACTTGTCGACTCCGTTTGCGTCAAGTCTCTGGGGCTAAGGGATAATCATTGTGCAAGTCGTGCAATTGGTGGGGATATTCCAAGTCCACTTCCAATATGCATGGATGGTCCCTCCAGTTTAATAAGTCTTGGTCATCCATCCATTCAAAACCGTGAGTTGGTAGGGCTTTGGTCATTGCGTGGCCATACAGTCCATTTGCATCCAAATATGTGATGTATTTTGTTGGGAAGGCTGGATCGTGCTCCTTCATGTATGGATTGTTGGCTTTCCCATACCTGGTGGAAATCGTTGAGATCCCGCCTCGGATGCCCTTTTCAATCATAATCAGCATATCTGGGTCTCTCAATAGCTCTAATCCCACCTTGGTTATTTTCAATGTGGCATCCCATGCTAATCCAGGTGCAGTAAAGTACCATGCGGGGTCCAGCCCATAATTGGTCATACAAACAGATCTGAAGTTTTCAAAAACATCAGCTAATAGGAGTACATCCGTTTTAAGGTATAGGTCGTGATAGTCCCTAAAGGGTTTCATCCCAAAGGTTTCCCACACGGCTTCAGCATGTTAATAATCCTCCTCCGATATATCAACATCATAAAGCTTCGAGTAGAATGCCTCTTTTGGTGGAAGATGTGGCTCCTTTAGCTTACGATACCCATCAAACCAATCGTATGGGAATACGCCCTTCCTAGTCAATAAGTCGAGCTTTTCTCCTTCGTAGGACCTCTCCAGATTTTTCAGGGACGCTCGTGGTAGATTATTCACCAAACTGGCGAGACTGCTCGACATGAACCTGAAACTGTCTATGAATCTAATGTACCTTTTAATTTCAATCTCCTTCCCATCCTCGTTCTTGAAGGCATCGACCACAATCTCCTTTGTGAATGAGATGTACTTCTCGTCGTTGAGGGGAATGCAATTTATCTTGCCCTCTGATACTCCAAGCTTCTTGACGAATAAGTGGCTCTCGTATCCAGACAAATTGTGGAATATGACCGGGAAGAACTTGGGAACCTTGAATTCCAAATTGCATTTCTTATGGGCTGCTCCTCTGTACCTACCCGTGAGGTGACAGTGGTCCAGCAATTGGTCTTTTCCCAGTTCGCCCTCGCAAATGTGGCAGTGAGTCGCATTTTCGTATGCTATTTCGTTTCTCCTTTTCATATTAGGCCTCTTTTTGAATTTGAATTTATTATAAACTTTCTTGATACAAAACTCTAGCTTCTCGTAAAACATCTTGGGAATATCGTCCTTTGAAGATTCTGCTGTGTATTTTACGAGCTGTGGTGGAAATACCTCGTCGTCAAAAAATTTAATAAGAAAACAGAACCCTGATGGCTTGTGTTTCTGGTATTGGTTCGTAAAGCTCTCCTTATCGTCTGGTGAACAAGTGTCTATCTTCTCCGTGAAGCACTCGAAGTCCACGTAGACCACAAAGGGGACTTGCATCTTTCTGTTGCGATTTTGGAAAGTGATGTATTTTGGGCTCCCGTCCTCGTTCATGGGCATTTGTACCTTCACTGCTTCGTGGTTTAGGCAATATTCCATGTGTGTTTCTAATGATTTTTCTGAAGGGAATGATTTGAGACAATTGTCACAATAAAAACGAGCCTCCTTATTTTTATTATACTTAATCAGCCTTGACATGTTCTTAATCCAACAGTAGTGATTTGTCTCGTCTGTTGATATGAGAAGTAAGTTTATCTTTGGTACTTTCAATTTATTACTACGCCTGATTAGGGTTGGCTCGTTGTTCTCATAGCCAAGGACATTGATCCCATAGGGGTTCTGCCTTTCGAACTTGTCAATATGGTTTATCCCAAGTGCTGCCCTTGGGAACTTTATTCCTGACCAGTCGAATTTCTCAGAGTTCTCTCTCATTTCCTTATTCAATCTTTCAGGATGATTCTCGCTGGGGAACACAGCAGACGTTACTGCCCATTTGAAGCACTCCTGGTCTTCCGCGTTCTTAACATTTATGACTGCCTTCTTGGCGGCCAATTTAGCTGGTAGTGGAATATATGAAGTTCCAGAAAACGGTTGAAAAGGATTCATGTGGATACGAAAGTCTATCACGTGGTCAAATACCCATTCAGAGCGCTCGTTCTCATATTTATGGACCATCTCAATCAGACGAGCTGCGATTTTATCGAATATACTAAAGGTGTTTGTTGCGGCTGTTATTGTCTCCACCAGTGAATGAAAGTATCCATCGCTCTCCTCGTCAATACGATTGGTCTTTTTATTCCTCCTTATGAAATGACATGAGAAGATGCACTTTACCTTGAGTGGTTTCCTTTGTTTGTGGATGAGTGTATAGAATTCTGGTTTCACTTTTTTAAGAAATGATGTGGGATCATAACCCTTCCTCCCCTTTATGATAAATGTCTTCAAAAAGCCTTTCAGAGCCGTTTCATGTTCTTTTGGAATGAAATGATCGACTGGCTTATTTAAAATGCTACTTACCTTCTTCTGGAGTTTTTTGAGTCTTTTACTCACAGTCCTCTTGGTTGAGTCTGGGATGTAAGATAAAATCCAATCCGTAAACGTCTTAATTTCTTTCTTTGCCGAATCGACGGCTTTCCTGAATGAGGAGCGAACAGACTTTGTTGTGGGTTTGGGAGGTTTGAAAATTGGGATGTTGATCTCAGATGCTGATGAATCGGTATTTCTAGAGCCTGGCGTGGATCTCACAGCATTAATAAGTTCTGTTTTACGCATCTTAGCATAACCTCGGGTACTATTTTTCTTGGAGATGATTCTTAGTACCCTCACCGGTAAATTCTCTGGCTGAACATCAGATAATATTTCAAGGAGTTCGGCCTTCCTAAATCTAGTGTATCTCTGAACTCCAGCATTTTTAGCGATTGCTCTCAGTTCCTTCACTGGCAAGTTCTCCATGATGTCGCTTAATTACACCACAGAGGCCTTTAAGGTGTTTTGCTAGCTGAGTGGGGCCGATTCCACTTTTTCAAAAAAAAAAATGTGATTCAGGAAAATTGAAATTTGGGATGGTGCAATGAGGGGGGTTTAAAGGTGAAGAATGAGATTTAAATTTTTAGAAATGCACTTTTTAGATTTTGTTCCAGAATCCGCACTTTACAACTACTTATATATATATATCTTTTTTTTAAAGGTGTCCGTTCGCAGGCCAGGCTACCTGGCAACATTACTTCATATGAGTTTCTCGTTCAGGCCTGAGTTTTTTTCAGGCTTTAAAATTCACAGCTGCTTAAGTTGTGTATATAACTGCGATGATCATTTAATGTTATTACATATTAATCCGCAGTTCAAACATATGGTCTTTCATATATTCATTTGCAACATTCTTCTTCATCTACGGGTATATAACGAACTGACAATATGAGCAGAGTAGTAAAGGGGGCCACTATGGAACAAATAGAGGCTTCTGATTGGCTGTTGAAAAATTAGCATACTGGTCAAACCGGTTATGCAAAGGGAAACCGGTTTGACGAGTATGCAAATTGGGCAAACCGGTTTGACCGGTTTGGAATAAATGGAGGCTTCTGATTGGCTGTTGAAATGTTTGGACGGGGTGGACTGGGTTGGAGCGGGAAAGGGGTTTATTATCCCCCCACCATATTTGGAACGAGAGTGTAAATAAAACAATGGTACATTTCATGTTGTTTTTATTAGTGTATTTTTCTACCGAGCCAATTTACAAAAGAGACCGCTGGTTTTGCCCAGGGTTTGCCCATTCTGCTTGCATAGGATCCTTTGCCATATTTTTTGTCCAGTCTTTTTTTGATTTCAGCTACTGAAATTGCTCCACCACGCATGGTGCGTCTTCTTCTTCTTTTAAAGCGTGTTCTTTTCTTTCTTGCTACCATCATCACCAAGTACCAATGAAAGGTGGAGGGCGTCTGTAACGATTAACCAACTTTCCTAATCTGCTTTGTTTGCCTCCGTACTGTCTTGTTCTTTTGAACACTCTTGTTTATCTTTTAATGCGTCGCCTTTTAGGCATTCTCTCAAATGAAGGGACATGAATGGTTGAATGGGTTTAAATGACATTTGAAGGCATTCCTAAGAGATAAAAAAACACACACTATCATATATTTGAAAATCTTTTAATGAATAATAGACATGTTTTCTTTTAGAAGAGAATCGTAATTCCATCTTCTGGCCTAAAATAAAACAAGTTTTGTTATTATTATTACATCACTTGTGGTGATAAAGCCATGTGTTCGAATAAAAGGACATAATCTGGAGCATCAAACATGTGGTCAAATAAAAGGGCATAATCGTGATCATCATCAATATATTCACCCTAGAAAAGAAAGGTGATATTTTCTTATTCTAAGGATAAGACATTGAAATGCCAGAAGAGAGCATTACAACCTTTACAATCACAATAATTCATCTCATCAACCATATGGTAGCAGTAACTACAATCACAACCACAATAACTATATTGATCTACATCTTGTTGGCATTCATCACATTGACATTGTGCTAAATGAAATAACAGTTCACTATCACTATCATCACTATCTTCATCCTGGCAAAAAAAAGAAAAAAACTTATTTGAATTTTCTCATAAAATCAAGCCATAACCTTCGGCTTACTACATCTAAATCTTCACAAATATGTTCAATGAGTGGTACATCTGCATCCCGTAAATTGGGAACACCATATCTATAACGAAGTAAACTTGTACACTCTCCAGGTTTTATATTTTTTTATCTAGGGAAAAAAAAAGAAAAAAACTATAATGTTGCACCATTCGATTCTACTCATGATGAAAACTATGTCAAGATATATCTCCTGAAGACTAAGTTTGGCAACTTGTAAACTTGCTTGATTGTGTTTATCCATAACATATCTTTCACATTCAGCAAGCATGTAATAAATCTCAAAAATAAAAATTAAAATTCATGATGGACGAAAAAAAACCACAAAGTATTAGATAACAAAAATCAAATTTGTATCACGAATCCTCAAGGTATGATAATCACGTGGACTATATCCATTGAAATTACTGTAGTAATCATGCATAACAAACGTCATAAGGTCAACGGTTTCATTCATTATCTGTAATGATAAAAAAATTTTTTTTAATAAGGATCAGTTAATAAACGAAAAGCTATCCTTCTACAATCAAACAGATAATCACGAGTACGTAACAGGTTATAAGCATCAGACAGATCAAATTGAGCCATAGAAGCATCCACTAGTTCTTGATATTTATTAGTTATGTAACTTGAACAAGCATCAATTGATCGAACCATCTGTAAAAAAGGTAAAGAAACAAAAACTATAACATGTTGTGTTCTCTCTTCATGAAAAAGAGGGTTTTTTAAATGGTTTGAGTAAAAATCAAGCACAAGTTCTTTGTGAATATGTAACATGGAATATTCCCATTCACGTATCTCTTTAAATACTATAAATAATCTGTCGATTCCTAGTTGTGATTGATTATAGCGTGTTTCTGGATACATCTGGAAAATATAAAAGACAATTTATAGAGTTTGTTTGTAAAGATTGACAATCTTATATTCATTATTTCCTACTTTCATGGTGACAACAATATTATGAGGTATTTGAATGTCTATCATATTACTCATCACCTAAGAAAGAAAAAAAGTTTAAGTGTATATTCAATAATATTTTTTTAAAGACATCAAGGAGGGGGGGTGGGGGTACCCCCCATCAAAAAAAAAATAAAAAAATAATAAAAAAATACTAAAAAATAAAATAAAAAGTTTTTTTAATCACAATATTGTACATGCAAATGTAAACGAATTTTTTCTTGAAATATACTATCTCAGTGTTTGGGACAACCTGTATGCAAGATACCATATGCTCCATGGTCTGAAAAATCGAAACGGGTTGGCTATAATTCTATTTTGCTGCTGTAACTTATATTTAAGAGTTGACTTTGTAGCTTTTAGTTTGTTCAATGCCTATAGAAAAAAAAGAAAAATTATCAAATAAGCGAATCAAAAAGAACTCGTCTTTCGCAATAATCAAGTGGTTTATAATCATGCCATACATTAAAACTCATACAAAGGGCTTTTTGCAATAACATCTTGACAATCGATTCAATGTTGGTAGTTCGTAAGTTTCGTTCTTGCTTATCCTTGATATACAGAATCAGTTCATTATAACTCTAAAAAAAAGAAAAAAATTAAGGTAAACGAAGAAACACAAACCAACTATGGCTAATAAAATTATTATGATTAATTGTATTCAAGTCAATTCTTACCAGCCGAATCCTTCTTTGAAACTCTGGATCTTGTAAGAGGGCATCCGTGGCTTCTTCAGAGGTCATAATGTACGTGGATGGCAATTGCTTTCGGCAGTGTGGGCAGTCAAACCGTCTGTTGTCCAACCATTAGGGAGTTTAAGATGCGGACGTTCTCGACGCGACGGCGACGTAAAGAGCGATTAGGATTGGGGCGAGTTTAACTGCGCATGCGATTTCCAACATTCCCGCCGACGTCAGTTTGGGAATTTTGCCGTCGCAGTGAAAACGTGAGTATTTATACCGCTATTTCTTTCTTGCACTCTTCATTCCTTGTTTTTTTTCAGTTTCTTTATTAGCACAAACCACCTGGGGATGTGCCAAGTAACTCTAGCGGCTTTTTGTGCTCTCTTCACAGACAAAACTCAGGAAAATGACCGAAGACTCTGAAACTAGTTCAGTGAAGACAAAACAATCTAAGTAAGTCTGTAAAGATAAATAAGCTGTTACGTTCAACGAATTCTTTCTTGTAAAACAATTATATATGTAATACATTTTACTGACTCCAATACATATAGGTTATTTACTGGCCAGGAGGTCCGTATAGGAAAAAACTGTGCCCGAGGTCTTGAGTGGGGCCCTCGGCCTCGGGCCCCACTCAAGACCTCGGGCACAGTTTTTTCCTATACGGACCGACTCTCGGTCAGTAAATAACCTATTTAATTCGACCGATTGAAGCGCCGGAAAATAAACCAGATGTAGGACCTAATGCTGCTTCAGTGCTCGTGGAACTCCTATGTAGCTGTACTAGAGGTTTTCGTCCACCGGTTTTCACAGATAGTGGACCAGGGTCTTGATCGTCAGCTGATCTGCTCAGAACCAGGGACATACGTCGCTGATGGTCCATGGAGGCGGTCTTGTAGGCATCCAGACTTTTCAGATTCTTATGCCCACTTAGCTGAGCTACATAATTGGCTGGCACTTCAGCATCCATAAGGCGAGATATACAAGTTTTTCTAACGGAATGATTTGTGATATTTCCACTTAGACCTGCTCGCTTTGCAGCCATTACCATAAACTTGCCAATCTCATTCTTTCCGAGAGGAGATTTACTTTACCAGATGTTGTTTTCTGGCTTGCGGCGGTGATTTATGGCCAAAAAAACGGAGAATCAGGTCTCATCATTTCTTCAGGTCGGTGGCTCTTGAAAGACTTGTAGTATTTTACCGGACAGCGCTCATTGTGTGTTGCTTGAGCTGTTGGATTGAAAGCCCTTGAGGCATTTCAATGGCGGGTTTTAGAGCCTCTCTCGCCGGCCCAAACAAGGAAATCATTTCCTGTAATTCCATCTGTTATGAGAGAAATATCTCCCCACTTCAGCTTACGACTCTCGTCACGAGCTCGAAATCCAAACTGAAGTGAGAGGAGCCACCACACTGTCCTTTGAACAGCCTCTGGATTGTGGTCACCAAACTCGCCAGTTGTAAACAAGATATCCTCTTCTTCATCAGTAAGCTCCCGAGCAGCTCGAGGACGATTTCCCTTTGCACTGTCTTGAACAAGTTGCTTTTTCTTCGCCAAAAGGACCTCTCTAGATTTGGAAAATTCTTGGTCTTTCAGTATGTTAAGTTTGGAGCCTTTATCGTTCAGATATCTCTGCAAACTTCTCTGAAACGACGTCAAAGTAGAGGGTTCGTATGCACCGCCATCTTTTTTCTTTGCATCCATGAAAAACCGACAGATAAGGATGTTTAGCTCTTTGGCAGGTATGGACTCGATTTCTCTTTCTTCGTTTAGGTTCTTTAGGTATCTCTTCCAAGTATTAACGTCATAGTGGGTTTTCTTAACGGTGTTTTCGGGTCGCTGGCCCACGATAAAATTTTGTACGTCAGTCATCGTAAAATTCGGCTGGTTTTCTTCATTGTTTTCCTTGTTTGTGTTCCCACATAATTCGTCTTCGTAGTAAAATTCACTTTCGCTTTGATAGCTTTCATCGGAGTCCATATTTGACGTTTACTTTGTGTTTTAAGAAAAAGCAACTACTTTCGTAAAATGATTTGTAACTTTGCTTTGGTTACACTGGTTTGGATACTGTGACCGTGGTCAAGAGATAGGGGAATACCGCCCGCTCCCGGAACCAATCAGATTGTAGGATTTTCAAAATTCCGCCCGCTCACAAGCTAAGAAAAAAATAATTTTTTTTATTTCTTAGTAGCATATTGAATCCGAATTTTCTTAGGCGATAAAGAATTTTGGAGTTCTGGAGGCTGCTAAAAAGTGCAGAGATAAATATTTTGTTCTGAATTTTTTTACACTTAGCCAACAAATCCACTACATAGCTCATCAATATGTAAATGTACTCTTTAGGCTTGTATAACCACACTTGAAATATTTCTTCGATGAAGTGCTGTGAATTTAGAGCAATAATTTATGTGGATACGTTCAGTGCGTATTAAACACTGATAACAGTTTCATCCAGCAAATATTCAGTAAATCAATGCAAGGACTCAGTCTGGAAAAGAATGAGAAGTTGTCGAAAATCTTCAATTGCGGCCATGCTACGAACAAAAGCGATTTAATCTCGGAAAGTACCGCCGATGTACTCGACGAAGTCGCGGAAGGCCGTCATGAGAATCTTAAAGCAAATTAATTTTGGCGCGAGAACGGCAACCTCTGGCCCAGTCCACCTGGGCTGTCACGTCGTTGTCACCGCGAAAACGTCCGCATCTTAAGCTCCCTAATGTTTAAGGCAAGGATCACAAAGTGGCTTTTTATAACATGGTGTTGGAGAGGCCACCAGAAAGGTTCGATGGAACATTCCCGCGGATCGAACTCTTATACTTTCATTACCCATGGCCAGACTATTGGGATTTATGGCTTTGAGACATACCGACTCTTCAGATGTGTTACAAGCCCAAGATTATACGGTGGTACCACCTTTTGCCAACCAAACGGATAGATTCAAGATACCTGAAGGGGAACATTGGTTTTAGCTCACCAATGATGATGATGAAACGATGGGAGTGAATCTTCGCCCTTTTATTGAAGCGACTAAGAATGATGTGGACTTTTGTGTTAACAACACCTGGACCCAAAATTGGTTGTCCCATTTTATTGATGTGGATGATTACTATTCTCATCGTTTTCGTATTATTTTGAGGAACCTGACCAAGACTCATTTCTTCGTGGGTATTACTATGAGATACGAGCAAGAAAAATTTCGTTTTGATCTTCAACCAGGAGCCACATTCAGGATTTCGTTACCGTTTGCACGCATCCTGGGATTTTTGGATAACAATGACAACATTACACCACCTTACAGGGATGGACGGTTTCCAATCGATTCGTCTCTTCCCCATCTCATGTTTATTTGTTTACCTCAAGAAGAAGCCTGGACTTTTTATATCGATCCACCTCACGGGGTAAGGAAATATATACCTGTTGCTTATCGACCCGTGGAGTCCGTTTTGTTGAATCCAATTTGAATATTGAACCGTGGTTTGATGGGCGTGGAAAATCACGAGTGTTGCAATGGATCACTCCCCATGAAAATCTTCAAGAAGGAGAACAGGAATGCAAAGTATTTGCCAACATCATTACCACAAGCTTCATGAACAACGTTTACGCGAAATAGAAATTGCTTTAAAGCTTGTTGCAGAGAAAGAAGTTCCATTCTATGCAGGAACAGTGACAGTAACACTTCACTTCAGAAACAAGATTCACGTGGTACCATGACTGAAACGTCTCCATCCAATTTCTATCTTTATCTACCAAGTAACGCAAGTACCAATACGTTTCCCAACAATGGTCCCACCGGTTTTACAGTGACTCTACCCAACACGCTTGAATTGTACGGGGAATGGGAAGTGGCTCTAGCCAGTATTGTTTACCCTCATTCGTGGGACAACATTGCTGCACCCGCTGATGATAAGAGCAAGATTCAACCCAATCATGTGGGAAAAATTATGGCCTTACTTAGTCTGGATCGCCGCCCTGCTAACTACAAGGATAAACCTGGGTACTTCAATGGTTGGGTTCCAGTCTATTTGGCTGGAGGTAACTATCAAACAGTGAGAGATGTCATGAGAGGAGTTGATCATGCCTTACGACAAGAATTTGGAGATGATCTGGTCAATGCAGAATGGCAAATCAAAGAAGTGGATGATCATACGGAATTGAAGATAAAAAAAATTTCAGGATTGGCCTTTAATAGATATCTGTACAAAGCTCTCGATCTTCAACATGCTACAACAGTTCCTGAATCTGCTTCAGGAAATGCATATAATCCAATTGATGAGGATTTTCCGAATCCCAAGACCGGTCAATCCGATGATTTCAATTATATCCAATTCGGATGGGATCACAGTTTTACTGCCGATGATATACCTGATGAGCATGACTACGCGATTTACCGAGTGCCAAACAACTTGAATGAAATAGTGCATTGGTTTATTGGTGGAGAAGAAGGTAGTAGTGGAGGTCTCAGTTTTCAAACCATTCAGATGTGGTGGAAACACAGATCGTGGGAGATGTACGAGCTAATGTGCTTCTTGAGAAGAGGAGGAGAACCGAACGAGATTGTTCATGAAAATTTTCTCAACCTCTTTTACAATCCTGTACGACTCAATCGTATCAAGATCATTGAAGTGCTTTTAAGAGGAGACACAGGAGAACCGATTTCATTCAAAGGAGGTGTTGTGACACTCACGTTACATTTTCGTAAGAAACGAGAATGAATGGGGATGATTTCTACTTGTTTCTTCCGAGTAATGCAAGTACTGACATTTATCCGAACAACAACGGATCCAGTTTTAAAATTGCCTTACCCAACAAATATGAACTTCATGGAGATGAATGGCAAGTGGCGTTGGCAAGTATTATTTATCCGCACACATGGATAAATATATCCCAGCATTATACACCAGAAAGTCTGTTCTTTGCAAGAATTGGTCGTGACAGAAGACCCGACAAATTTAATGATATCAAAAAGTATGAGGATGAACTTTGGGTTCCTGTACATATTCATGAAGGAAATTACAGAACCGCTGAAGATGTGATTCGAGGTATGGAAAGAGGATTGAGATTTACTTTTGGAGATCGATTGGTGGATCAAGATTTCAAATTCACCTACGAGAATAATCATCCCACCATTACCATCCAGAGAGCGTCGGTGCTGGCCATCAATCCTTGGAGCGTCAACAAATTGGAAATTTGCAGAAGTGGTTTGGATTCATCTGATCCTCTTAATACTTTCTTACGTTTGGGTGCTGATGAATATCGTGGGGATTTTACTCATGGTACTGATGCCTATTGATTGGCAACGACTTTGGATAAACCGATTCATTGGTTTCTAACAGCCATTTTTTTTCAAACCATCTACATTTATTCGGATATAGTGGCATCCCAGGTGGTTGGTGATGTGCGTGCCAACATTTTGCGAGCACTGGCTCCCAGAGGTACCCCAGAAGAGATTATTCACCAGAACTTTTTCAATCTCTTCTATCATGATGTACGTTTAAAGTCGTTCAACACCATTGAAATCCTTTTAAGAGGTGATGCAGGGGAACCAATCCCATTTTTACATGGTGTGGTGGAAGTAACGTTACATTTCAGGAAAAAACGATGACGTCTGATGGTAGTTTTTATATGACGCTACCCAGCAATACCAATCGTCAAACCAACAAACCAGGCAATTTTACCATAGAACTTCCTGAGAGACTTTACATGAATCAATATTGGAAAGTGGCTCTCGTCAATCTCATTTATGCCAGTGTCTATAATCAAGATGAAGGAGCTTACTTGGTTTATGCGGAAATGGGAAATCCTGATGGACATTTCTATTCTGGTCACTTTCATCTACCAAGAACAAAACACCTTTCGACCAGTGGACTCATTTTCCAGACCATTCACGACGAACTCGCTACGCTCGCCGATCATCCGGGTATAGATTTGGCTGAGTACATCGTCATACAGAACAATGCGGACAATAAAAAGTTGACAACGATTGAATTGAAAAAGGAAGCAACACTGGGATTCAGTATTCGTCTAGCCATAGCGCTTGGATTTCTTACACCTCAACTGAGTTTCAAGAGTTACCAATACATTCAAGGTGAAAGAGGGGATAAAGCTGTGTTGACTCAAGATCGTCTCATGTTGGCACGACAAATGACTGCCACCGCTTACTATTCACCTCGATCAGCATAAGGTGAACAAAACGGAACAATACAAACCCAATAACATGTATGTTTATACAGATATTGTGGAACCTCATCCTGTGGGAAATATCAATGCAAATCTACTGCGAGTGGTGCCGACCATTTCCAAAGAACCCGTGGTGAATCAAGATTTTGTGAATCCTATGTATTTTAACTTGTCCCAAACACATTTTTCTACCATCAGCATCCTTATAACGGATGACACGGGTGAAGAGATACCATTTGCAGACTCTGTGGTTCAGGTAACGTTACACTTCAAGAGAAGCAGAATACCGCATTGAATTATGAATACTCCATCTTACGCATTCCCATGAGACAAGTAGGAGGATCCATTACTGTGTTTAGAGGGGCGGCTGTACCACATATTGTTCAGCGAGGAGGAGGCATAGGAGCATTTTTGGGACCTTTGTTTCGTGCGGGAGGTCGAGCTGTCCTCAGAACAGCAGTACCCCTTGCCAAAAGAGCAGCCAAATCCATTGCTAGAAAATTTTAAGAAAAGGTGCCACGGCTCTCGGAGATGTGGATATCATTCAATGGGGATGATTTGGATGACAAGAAATGCATTCCGATCAACAATTTCATGCACAGCATCATCAAACAGATGTCCATCAAGCTTAACAATACCTTGGTCACTCACCAACGTCACTTGCCTCGTCAATGAGATAGTTCACTTGCCGAGGGACGGCTTCGGACATGATGCCGAAGATTCCACATTTGCGTGGGGTTTTAAAATAAATAGGTCCTGGCTGAAGCAGGTTACTAGGAATATGTACTTGCTGGGCAAAGTCGAATGAATAGTGGACAGTTGTATCGACTGAGCAATTGCCCCTTCGAAGCTCTCAAAGTTATGTTTTGACTCCGCACAAGTGTTCTTGTAGAAATCTCTTTCTGCCTGGACACAGTTTAAATGCTCTTGTTGAGCCAGGACGAACTCAGATTTCTCCCTGTCGGGAAGGTTCGCAGAGCGAAGAAGTTTCGTTGTGTTTTGTTGGCAAGTAAAACATAAGTCAGTCATAGGCTTGGCGATGATAACGTCAGGATGAAATTGCTGCCATAATCGTTCGAATGTTTTGGCAAACCGTTCGGTAAATTTCATAAACCGTTCGAACGTTTTGGTAAACCGTTCAGAAAATTTCATAAACCGTTCGAACGTTTTGGCAAACCGTTCGAGAAATTTCATGAACCGTTCGAACGGTTAGCTTGCCCGTTCGGAATACTTAATAACCCGTTCAGCCGTTCGATGAAACCGTTCGTAGACCGTTCGATAGCCGTTCGTTTCAGCCGTTTAACGGAAAACCGATAGTGTACGTTTTCGCGTGAAAGGTCACTCATATGCTTACAAAGCTTACATTGAAAATCTGTTGAGTTACGACCCAGCCAGTGCTCAATCGTACCTGACTTGTATCTTGTGGTATATTGATCAATCGGGAAAATTTAACTTGACGGAAACAACTACGGGTCAGCCTGGTGCTGGTATTCCAAACTTGTTGCAAAGACAGCTGTTCATTAATGATAGTAGTGTGGTACAAATGAAAGGGACTCCTGCTCATGCTCTGTTTCACACCGACAAGTACCTGGTGGGGGATGTGAACATGAACATTCGCATTGACATCCACAATGATGCCTTTTGTCTCATGTCAGCGACTGGTGCTGAAAAACTGCAAATCCTGGACTGTGAATTTGTGGTGCGTTATGTGAAAATCAATGATTCTGTGCGCCTACAGCATCTCAACATCATGACAGGAAGAGTGAATGGAAGCCTTCCCAGACCTGCCCTTTACAATTTGGAAAGAGGGAATGTGCAAGCCTACAACATTGCCAGTGGACAATCCAGCTTTCAGAGAAACGATCTGTTCTTGGGCAAAATACCCAGGCGTGTTGTGATTGGCTTGGTTCGAAACAATGCCTATGTGGGAAACATGGGTCAAAACCCTTTTAATTTTCAGTTGTTTGGCTTGAAGACCCTGAAGCTGCTCGTCGATGGCGAAGAATATCCCACATCAGCCATTGAGTTGGATGACAACGAGAACGTGAATGGTTACAATTCACTGCTGTTGGGAAGCGGTCACATGCACCGAGGTCCTGGACTGCAAATAAGCAGAAACAATTGGTTTGACGGATTTGCTCTGTTCATGTGGGATTCAACCCCTGATGGAAGCGGTGCAGCGGTGAATGCAAAGGACAAGTCAGCATAAAAGGGCTGTTCTTAGATCCCACCAACACAGTACTGACGATGATTGTCTATGCAGAGTATGTGGATATGATGGAAATTGATGCTGACAAGAACGTGACCTACAACCTGGCTTAAATCTTGTTATATACCAACAAGTTGAAGACACTAAGTACGAGTGATCCATGTATTGCGTCGACATTTTTGGGCGTGTTTCCTAGTAACCGACTGCCTCGTCGAATACCTACTTATCCTGCCTCTCTTATTGCCAACACGGATCCTTCCAGTCAACCAGGAGAACATTGGATTGCCATGTATTTTCCAGATAGCTATGGATAGCTATGGATTTCCACCCTCGTTTTATTCTACCCATTTTACCAAGTATTTGAGCCAAGGCAAGAAAAGAACCATACGTAGCAAGACATCTCTACAATCCCTCAACTCCTTTGCATGTGGATATTATTGTCTGTATTATTTGTATTTTAGAACAAGAGGGAAGAGTATGAAAGCCATCGAACAATCGTTCACCCCCAAGAATAAGCAAGTCAACGATGCTCATGAAGAAGCTTTTGTCAAGCATCACTTGGTACCTGGTCGTCGCCGTCGTCGTCAGACCATGCGGCGTGACATCGTTCAGGATTGTAATCAATGTAATGTATCAAGAAAGCAATGTTGTAACAATCGTTGTAGAAAGTAAAAAAGATGAAATTGTGAAAGACAGTTCATTTCCCTGTTGGAAAGTGTCACAACCATGTCGTCCATTTACGATGAACCGTTATTCAAGTCACCGTGTAGTATGATTGTGGCGGGACCCAGTCAATGTGGGAAAAAAACCTTCACCAGACAACTATTACAACATGCCAAACGGTTGTTTGATCGAGCTCCCAAACGCATTGTTTACTGTTACGGAGAATCTCAACCGTGTTTTCATACCATGCAAAGACAAGGGATTCATTTTCACAAAGGGATTCCTTCCAACATTCATGCTCTATTTCCTCAAGATCAAAGACCCGGTATTTTGGTATTGGACGATTTAATGCGGGATTGCAGCGAAGATCAACATGTGGTGGATCTCTTTACCAGAGGATCTCATCACAATGATGTGACTTGCATTTACTTGACGCAAAATCTATTTCCACCAGGCAAGTATGCACGTACCATTTCATTAAATTCGCATTATGTGGTGGCGTTTAAAAACCCCAGAGATGCGGTGGGTGTTCGTAATTTGGCACAACAAGCTTACCCTGGACGTGTTGGATTTGTGATGGATTGTTTTCAAGATGCCACGAGTGAACCCTACGGATATTTATTGTTTGATCTTCATCCGTCATCTCCCGATGAATTACGTCTTCGAACGAATGTCTTACAAGGTAACACCATTATTTACAAAGAAAATAAATAACTCGTGTTAGAATAGTCGATTTAATTTGTTTCCTCTACATCGTTATGGCAACAAGGTGGCCCAAGGATGAAGCGGGCAATCTTCGGACTTTGGGTATTGATGATTTCGATGATTTCAGTGCTCGTGAAATCTTGGATGAACAAGAGGAATCGAACCGAACCGCCACTGAATTTGATTCCAACCCATTCCTTCGTAACACCTTTGGGGAATCAGCCGTCAATCGTGTTCAACAACAATGAACTCCTTCTCTAGCTTACGATCCTCTCACCACCTCCATTGCTAGTAGTTTTGGTTATGGTTCTTCTCCTCGCAACACCCCACCTCATCTACGCAATATTTCTTCTATCGGAGTGGGATTGTCATCACCTCCCGCCAGGGTAGTACAACCTCATTCCATTTGAGAAGCAGGTGTGGGATTGGCATCACCATCACCACCAAGCACTCCCAAACCAAGAACCTCAACCCCTGTGGTAAGAACAAGAAGGCGTGTACAACAACAGCAGCAACGACAACGTATTCGGCGACTTCGTCGTAGAGTACGTCCTCCTCCCCCCGTGACAGGTGCTGGAGGAACAGCGACCAGTTCAGCCAGAACCCGCGTCAACCGAGTACGTAACACCCCGCGCACTCAGCAAACTGTACAAAATTTACAACGTCAAGCCGATGAGGCAACAAGAGGAAGACGCATTGCAGCAGTCACGGAAACGAGAACGATTACAACCACCTACAAAGGAGCCAATCAACGACCACGAGTGACTGGAATCTCGACGCGTCAAACGCAATAAAAAATCAAACAGGGTGTGATTCCTTCATTCAGTTACTGCCATGTCTCAAGAAGGTAACAAAGAAAAAAGTTGTCAGACCATGTGTACAGAAGAGATCAACGAAGACAGTGGGTTTAGTGAAGAAAGGAACAACGAAGACAATTGTCAGAGTGTGATACTATCCATGTTGTTGAAGGCAACCAACCCTGTAGAACAACGGCAGGTTTTGAAATCAGCCACCTTTGAAGAGATGGATACGATTGCCTGTTCCTGCATTCATCTCCTCACCATCATCTTTGGTTTGGAGGTTGACATGGCTGAGAAAATCAGCAAATACAAGCAACTGCTCTACTTTGAATGGGATTTGGAAACGTTGCTGAGACATGCAGACGAGCCCAATCTGGATGAAGACTACTTTGGAGATGATGATGAATCCATACCGCAAACATTGCTACCCAAGCCGCCGTCCAGGAAACGTAAAGTTGTCAGTACGGTAGTGAAGAAGAAGAAGAAGAAGAAGAAGAAGAACAAGAAATCAAAGAGTTCAAAAGTCATCAACCCAGAGTAATTCCGTCATTTTATCATGGACCGCTTAGGAAGAAACGCACGTTTTTTACAGACGCTTGTAAAGACCACACCAGCCCTACGTAAACGTCTCATTCAAAAAGCCACCAAGGATCAAATTGACACATTGAGTGAAGTATCTTTAAATCTGTTGAAAGGAAACATCCCATTAAGTCGCGCCAAGTTATTGAGATTGAAAAAAGAAGCCAAGAAAATGAGGGATTTGGCCAAGAAAAAGACCTCTGTCAAGCACAGAAAGAACATCTTGAATCAACGTGGAGGATTCTTGGCCACCCTGGCTTCCCTGCTGATTCCCGCGACCATCGATTTGATAGTCGGTGTCTTCAAGAAACACTAGAGACAGAGTATAAATCAGAAGCATAAAGTATTATCGTCCACATTTTCAACAACACCATGAGTCGTGCAAGACGTATGGCCCTTGTACCAGAAATTCTTCTTGTCACTATGGCCCAAGAAAAAAAAGTCAACACATCACCCTACATTCGTTCTCTGACCAACATGGATCTTGAAATGAAAGCCATCCTTGATGATACCACCATTCCACTGGACAGGAAAATGATGCTTTACGATCAAGTGATGAATCGTTACAGAGGTGTATTGGCACAATATCAATCGTAAGTACCGGCTGTACGCATTATCAAAGAAAAACCTGCCAAGAGACCAAGAAGACTTCCTTTTGCCACACCTCTGGGTACAACCGCTCTTGTACAACCACCAGCTGATCCACAAGGTGAAATCATCAAAAATTTGCAATCCTTGTTTACACCCGCCATCGCCTCCACATCAGGCACAACGTCATCCGCCTTCTTAACTCCACCCGCTACTGTGACACCCAGAAAAGGTCTGTCAAGAAAACAACCCGTCTCCAAACGCATCTTCAGTCCTGCTATGACCAGAGCCAAGACAAAGAAGAAAAAGGAACAGGCTGGAACCGGTATAGTCAATGTGATGAGACGTCATTTGTTGAACTACTAAACAGGAAAAACTGGTAACAGGAAAAAAACTGGTATAACAGGAAAAACTGGTTTCTTTCAAAATGTGTATAAAAGTAGCCACGATGTTACTTCATTTCATCATTTATCATCGAAAGCTGTTAGATGTGCATCTTTGTAGAACCTCCTCCAGGAAATATGTTTTCATACGGTCCTGCAAAACCAGAACAACCACAAAAGCTTTGTGGCTTCTGTAAAAACACATTGACCACCTTCCATGCCAAAACATTTTCCTACACCTGCTACACAAAATGCTACAAAGATGGTAGATGTGCTTTCTTCACCAAGACTCTGCCGTGTTGCTGTACAAAGTGAAACCACTCTACAAGCATCTTCCACCGCTTTGTAGACATGGAGATGTGGCCCTCATGAATTTGGCCAACACCGAGGAAAACCCAAACAGACCTTTTTTCAAATGTGCCTTCAACAAGATGCTGGATGCTCCGTGCAAGTGGGCAGATGAAGATCCCAACTGCAAAACCCTTGAATACAATGGTGGTAGAAGCATTGACACCACAGCCTCTTCACCACCACCGCCACCGCCATCACCAGCCCCAGAAAGAAAAAGAAAACCACGGGAAACCGCTTTTCCTCCCACCAAGATTCTTGTCTTGGAAGTGGATGGTGAAGCCAGAAGATTTGATGGGAATCTCATGCTACCCAAAGAAGGTGAAAAAAGAAAACCCCAACGCGGCAAACCCGGCAAGGTGGCTCGCTATTTCAGAAACGAGTTGGTCAAATACGTGGTGAATGACGAGACCCGCTACCTATATCAAACAGATGTCATTGTGGTAGGACCCCACGTTATTAAAAAACCCAAAAAAAAAAGGAAGCATCACCACTACCAGTCATCATTGAAGAACCCATCACACTCACCAGAGAGGAAATAGAGGCGAAAGAGATTAACAGCGTGGATGATGCCGAACTTGTTCAAATCATGTTACAAAAACTAGAAGAGAAGAAGGAGGAGTAGGAGCAAAAAAAAAAGCATGTTGTAAATAGTTTCATTGATAGTGACGCAATAAAAGGTTGACTCTTCATTGTACATGGTTGTCTTTTATTCATCTTCTTTAATCTTAGTTATAACTAAAGGAAAGTCTTTGTCGTCGCCGCTGCTTTCCGAGCGAATGATTCCACACAGAATATACACATCTTCTTTATCCACTTTGTAAGAAGGTTTTTGCGGTAAGAGTTCACTGTTCCATCTTCTTTTGTATCGTTTGCATCCAAGGACCCAATCAGCAAAAAACCACACGCAACATTTTATCTTTTGCGGTGAGTCCCATGGTATCCATTGTACCTCTTGAAAATATAGGTCCCTCTGCTCCTTCACGTTGATATAATCTTTCTCGATATCTTTTCCCAACAGCTCATTCATCATTTGTTGTTTTAGTTGTTGCACAATCTGATTTCCGTGAGGATGAAAGGTAAGTCTTTGCCACTGACAGTGGAACGAATGAATCCACAAGCGATCTTCTCATCATTTTTGTGGATCCTCAAACACATTGATCTTGTGAGTTTTCTCTTTGGATAGGATTTCTCCTTTCCATTCTCCTTGGTAAAAACACTCACCCCTGCCAAAATCTGCCCAAAAGAACACATTACATGTAATGTCTTTTGTTGATCTTTCCCATGTTCTCCACTCCAGCTGAGAGATATGCATATCCACCATTTGCATGACCACTTTCTCGTAATCTCTTCCCTACCACTCGTACAAATGCAATGTCTCCAAAGCATCTTCCAATCTTCTTTCTCATCCATTTCAATAATTGCTCCATCTGGTGGTGGTAAGTATTTTGTCATATCATCGTCATCCAAGGTATTCATATACCTGTCATATTCATCTCGGGTAATGGCCATACCCTTAAAAATCTTACCGATCATGTCTTGCCTCGTTTTGTTTTCGTCGACTCCTCTTTCATCCATGATGCCTTGAAGGAATAAAACTCATCATGGTCTTCACCCCTTTTATAATCAAAGTCAGGAATTTATTGGTGGGGGGTTACTATGCCCCTTTTCCCGCCAAAACACGCTCCAACCCAGTCCACCCCGTCCAAACATTTCAACAGCCAATCAGAAGCCTCCATTTGTTCCAAACCGGTCAAACCGGAATTGCCCAATTTGCATACTCGTCAAACCGGTTTTTTCTATTTTCATAACCGGTTTGACCAGTATGCTAATTTTTCAACAGCCAATCAGAAGCCTCCATTTGTTCCATAGTGGCCCCCTTTACTACTGACCAGCTCCCAGTTGGCTTGATAGCTCAGTTGGTAGAGCACTGCTCCGGTATCGCAGAGGTCATGGGTTCGAATCCTGTTCAGGCCTGAGTTTTTTTTTCAGGCTTTAAAATTCACAGCTGCTAAATAAGTTGTGTACATAACTGCGATGATCATTTAATGCTATTACAGTTTCCACCATTAGAAGTACCGTGAATGATGTTTTGAAAATAATGTGAATTTTGTGGAAACCGATTTTTCTAATCCTGGAAGTACATCCTAGCAAGAAGATATCCGAGATGCACAAGTAAGAGTGGCGAGAGATCGTCGACGAGTAAGTTTGAATGCCGCAAAAATCAGCACACGGGAAGCGGCGACTCAAAGCAGAGATTGAGAAACTACGTATACGGTTAAGGGACGATAATATAGTAAGAGGCATCGCAGCAAAGACAACAACTGCTCGCTCAAAAAAGACAAAGGAAACAGCAAGAAAAACGACCAGGAATACAATCAAGTTAGATTGGAAATTGAATTTGTTATCGATAGAAACAATCAGACAGAATCAGAAGACGAACGACAAAAGAGATTGCCATATCGTCGTTTAAAAAAGTGCCAGGAAAGGGAAAACAGAAACAAACCGCAAAGAAATGAAAGATTACAGTCACGTAATCTCAATACCGCAATGACAATGCAAGTGGTATTTTTCGTACTAGAACGATAGCTACCATTTTGAAGAAATTCCCAATACAGAGACTGCAGTTGTGATAGCAATTATTTATAGCGGAAGCAGAGCCCCATACTCATGGAATATGGTCAACCTCTTTTCGTTTGGTTGTCACGTGGCTGACCGAGTGTACGTACGTACGTACGCGTCTACAGATTGTACGGGTAGGGTAGGGGAGACTATCAAAAGGAAGGGAGGGGTATCTCAGGCTTGTCTTGGCAAATCCACATCTTTTATATTGGACATTCACAATATGGTCAATTGACAGCTGTCAAAACGGGATAGCCACTGACCAGCATCACATGACCATATTGTGGGCTCATGTGTCAACTCATCGAGGTGACGTGATCTATTTGGAAGCTGTTCTGGTAGCCCGCATATTTTTGGCGGGAAACTGCGTTGACGACTGAAAAAGAAATTTTCAGTTCATTGTCTTTTTGAGACACAATATTACTACTCTACGCTGTTAAAGTTTTACTAAAGGATAAACGAAACAATTTCTATTGCTATGTCAACAAACAATAGCAGAGAAAATATAATTTGCAGAACACAGGGTTCAGGTGAAGAGCAACGGGAAAGAGCGCAAGAATTAACTGAGGAAGAATGAGCGAAGTAGATCGCCAAAGAAGGCGCGCTCGGGAAAGAGAAAGGAGACGAAATTATAGCGAAGAACGCCGACAAGCAGAAAGAGTCCGGGCTCGAGAAAATAGACAAAATGTTAACGAAGAACGCCGAGATACGGAAAGATTCCGTGCTGTGGAAAACAGACAAAATTGTAGCAAAGAATACCGAGAAGCGGAAAGACTTCGTGCTGTGGAAAACAGACAAAATTTTAGCGAAGAAAGCCGAGAAGCGGAAAGACTCCGTGCTGTGGAAAACAGACAAAATTGTAGCGAAGAAAGCCGAGAAGCGGAAAGACTCCGTGCTGTGGAAAACAGACAAAATTGTAGCGAAGAAAGCCGAGAAGTGGAAGGATTCCGTGCTATGGACCACAAATTTGCATAAGTTTTGTCTGCATAATATTTGCTCACTGATGCGTGACTCAACACTCGCACTTTCCACTTTCCCTTAAACTTGACACTTGACTTGGAAAACCGACTTCTAAACAAACCTTCTTCAGAAAAATGATCTTCTGAATGCACTACTTTTGAATGAGAAGCAAACTGATGAAAGATTTCAAATTTTTATGTCCTTTAATCATATAAACATCTCCGCTGTCGACGGCTAAGAAATACTCCCGCGGGAATTTTCTCTTGGCGGTAAATTGCAGAATGTAGCGCTTTCACTGGCAGCTTTTCGCGTTGTCGACGTTGACATTTAGTGTGTCGATTGAGAACTTTGGTTTCAACGCCGTTGTTTTCGTAAAAAATGTTCTTCTAAATTGTAAAATGTCTCAAATGTATGTTAGTCATTCACGTGTTGCGTTGGACCAGGTCTACTTATAGTTCACACTTTTACGGTTATTTATTTCTTTTGTTAAGTAACTACAGCTGATTGTAGTGAATAAATGAAGGCAGTAATTTTTTAAACTTACAATGTAATTAAGAAAAGAATAATTAATAATTATTTTTTCATTCTCGTGAAAAATGTTTTTCGGGCTGGTAGATGTTGGTTACAGCTTGCCCGAAGGGCAATCTGTAAAATTAATTTTCTTTGCACCCTGCTTGGAGTAAACATTTATTTTACCGAGGTGTTCGTTTTAACACGAAAATGACAAGAGTTGTGTCCTGCATTTCCCAGTAGCGTGTACAAATCTTTTAAATGCATTTACGCAAATAGAATGGTTAATTTCATCAGGAATAGAATACAGTACATTGATAATTTGTGTTTTTTGTAGAATATACTCCATGACTTTGTAGGTAGAAAGACCGTACTAATGGCAGACGAAAGTTTAGACAAAAATCATAGCAAGTTAACCGACCTCGACACTTAACTACAGTTAAAAACGTTTGTGAATTCCTTCGCAATATATTAGAATGCTTTTACAGTTTAAAGTGAAATGAAAGTACTAACGGGAGCCCCGCTTTTAGGCTTGGCTAAATCTATATATTAATTATGTGATCTGATATCATTGCAACTGTGAAAATATATTGTAGATTTGTCTGTTGCAGCAGTTATGTTCAGCATTTTCAACAGAAAAGATACTTAACAATTAGGGTGCGTTCGATTGGGAAATCCGGATTTAGATTTTCGATTTGGAAAATCTAAATCCGGATTTCCCAATCGAACGCACCCTTAGTGACTGGTTCTGCAATATTATCAGTGATCAATGTAATTCTTTGAAAATAAAGCAGATGGTATTTATTACTGACTTCTGAGTAGTATTTCTCTTTGCTATATATGTTTGCTACATATATGTATTGAGTAATTAAAAGGTTTTGTTGGGACTGACAAGTTCCATAGCCTTTTGTTAATGGATTTTTACCCTTGAGCTCCAGGTATCCCTGGGAATTACTCTCAAAGCCCCCACACTTTTCCCACAAATGAACAATTCATTTAAGCCATTACTTTGCAAAATTAGGCATAACATCTTAACCTTTTCCTTAATGCTGTTTAATTCATTTTTATGATGTTGCAAATACAAATATTTAACAACAAGTGCAATATACAGTTGACATTGGGAATACTAAAGTTTGTAATGCCAAAATTTTTGCAATCTTTCTTATATATTCATTGCAACGGGTGCTGTATGTAATAACAAGTCTTTAAATTAAGTTTCCTAAAAGCCCTCTGTGCTTTGAATCATGATTTTCCACACTAATTGAGGGCAAGGACTGTGACAGTAATTGCCAGGTATACATGAAACTGAAATGTAAAAAACCATTTTGAAAAGGCTATGGAACCTGCCTTTCCCAACGAAATCTTTTAATTACTTACTACAAATACGTAGCAAAGATATATATATAGCAAAGAGAAATACTACCCAGAAGTCAATAATAACATCTCCTTTATTTTCAAATCATTGCATTGGTCACTGATAATATTGCAGAACCAGTCACTTAGCGTTTGGTATCTTTTCTGTTGAAAATGCTGCATGAACATAGAGATAAGGAAAAACTAATGTACAATATTTTCACTGATGCTCCAATTGTTTTTTGTTTATACTCTATTGTTATCATTGCATGAGAAGAATCTCCTGATTAGATATTTTACTGTCTACTGCAGTCATTATTTCATTCCTAGGAAATCACAATTGAGAGAATTATGAACTGTGCAAATAATATTATTTCAATTTGTGTACTCTCTTCAGTTGCAATGGTGCCCCCAGTGGTTAAGATATAAAAGTTCCTGTTTCCTCAAAAGAGATGCCATATCAACAGTAGCAAAAGTGTGAGATACAATGTCATTACATCAGCAAAAAAAGGGGTTAAACAATTTCACTCTACAGAAACTTTGAATAAAGGTTTGGTAAGTACCAACTGTATATTATGTGGTTGTGCTATTTTTAGGTTACATTATGAAAACAATGTGACAAAAAGTTATTGAAATGTTCATATGTTGAAAACGATTGCCACAGACCTGCTATAAAAAATGTCTAATCAACATCAAGCAGTCAACAGTATACACCACATGACAGTTTAATTGTGCTGTTACGGAGACAGTCAAAATATCCATATCGGCATAGTATATGATTTTGAATATATGAAAAATTTAATTGTAAGAACTGCAGAAGTAAGATTTAATAGAAGGATGGTATTTCATAAGAAAAATCATGGCAGCTCCATGCCGGTATTAAACTTGTCACAGCAAACTTAAACTAAAATGCCAAACTGTGAATTGCACAATACATAACTGTAACCAATGATATATAGTAACAAGAAGCAGTACTTAGACTTTGGTAATAAGAAATTCTTTATTTTTCAATAAATGAAACTACTATTAACAGTATTATACAAACAGTGCTTGTAAAATTTGCAATGTCTTAATTGCGAACTCTGCACTGGAAATCTCTTCATAATGTATAGACAATACCTTTATTATTTAAAAAAAATATTTTATTTATAAACCATGTTTATTTATAAACCATGACACTCCCAGGGGGTGATCAATGTGGTATTTTTCCTTACAAATATCAATATACTTCAGATTATAATTGTCCAATTTGAATGTAGCTCCTGATTCTGCCAGCTAACTTATAACAAATTGATTTGTGTTTAACCCTTTAAGCCCCCAGGGGTCAGCCTGTGACAAGTAAAATCGTCTGGCATTAGCCAGAATAAAATCTGTAAATACAAATTTATCAGGGCTTATAAAGGGTTAATCGGGGGTTTCAATAGAAGCCGGCAACCGGCGAATTTCGCCACCTACTTCCCAAATCATCGCCGCCTACTTTCTAACATTAAATTTCTTTTTGGTCCCTTGAGTTTCTTGAGTCACCTGTTACAGCCGTCTACTTTAATATGGTCAGCCGTCTACTTTAGAACTTATTGAAACCCCTGGTTAATGAATAGACCAACTACTGAGTTTTAGCAAGTGAAAGGGTTTACAATATACCTGTCAACCCAATTTGTTGTTATTTTCCTTATATATTGTACTTTTTGTTATGAGGTTCCAATTACCTGCGTGATTACCAAAGCTGTCTTTACTGCATGAAAATGAATAAGTTCATTATTAAATTAAAAGTGTTGGTAAAGCCTGGATGTGTTGTCTGCTAAGTCAAGTAGTCTTTGTTCTTCCGTCAGTCGTTCTTGCAAACACTTAGACTTACCTATTCCCTGAAGTCTTTGGAATGGCATTGGCTGAATTACTGCATGCTGCAAAGACCGAACTCTTGATGTTGCAACAAAGGTACATCCAGCTGCTCTTTCTGATTTTCCAATGTCTATGACTACTTTATTAAGTATTTGCCCTTGTGACTTGTAAATAGTCATTGCATAGCTCAATCGAAGTGGCAAATGAAGATGAGAAAGTTTAATTCCTGTTGTCATCTTCCCATTCAATTACCAGTGAGGTGGTACAGGTATAGAAAGGGGGTCATCATCTATAAAGGCTGGACCTGTGTAGTGGGGAAAGTGTAAAAGTACAGCTATGGGTAAGCATGGTGGTGGTTTATCTGAGTGAAACGGGAGTTCCTGAACTTTGCCAACTGTCTCAATTTGCACAGTCCGACTTCTTGCCAAAGGTTAGAAGTGAGCATGACAGTTGCACCTCGAGAAAGGAACACTTCAGACTTCAGACTTTGCAGCACTTGCTCCTATACCTGAGGGAACTGCTGGTATTCTTGAAATAGGATTACCAAGTCTGCAGAGCTTCTCATAGTTGTACCTTGCAACGTTTTCTTTATCGTAGAACAGCCGTACCGCATCTTTGAAATCTTCCATGTTTACATTTTGTGGTGCTCTTTCTTGAAGTTTGTGCCAGTCTTCTTCTGTTACTATTCCATCTCTCATCCTCAATAGTAGTTCTCTAAAGTCCTCTGCTTCCGGGTTATTTTCATTCTGTCGAACATTTTCATTCAATACAACCACATTTTCAAACAGAGTATAAACGAAATAGCCCTGTTGTGCTAACACAGTAGCTGCTGGTGGTGAATAAAGTGGTCTATATCTCCTGCAGGTGGTAACTGTGCAAAGTCACCAAAAAGGATTACTGAGTATCCTCCTAGAGGTGTGTTGAGTTTTCCTGAGGCTTAACGTAGACGCTTGTCAACCCATGCCAAAGTTCTCGATCTGTCCAAGCATTGAGAATTCGTCTATAATGAGATAATTCCTCGCGAAGCGAGGTTACTAATCGTGTCGGTTCCGGTGAGACCACGTGGCTCGCAAGCCCGAGTAAATCGAGCCGAGAGTTTTTATATATGTATATATATATATATATTTCCTCGCGAAGCGAGGCCGAAGGCCGAGCGTAGCGAGGTTACTAATCGTGTCGGTTCCGGTCAGACCACGTGGCTCCCAAGCCCGAGTAAATCGAGCCGAGAGTTTTTATATATGTATATATATATATATATATCTATATTTTAAAGGTGTCCGTTCGCAGGCCAGGTTACCTGGCAATAGTAACGCACTTGAGAACTGCTGAATTTCCGCCATTATTCGGTGATGCCTTTTTGAAAGTAATGTAAATTTTGTGGAAATCGATTTCACTCGTCCTGGAAGTACATCCCAGCAAGGTGATCTCCGAGATATTCAAGAAATATTAGCACGAGATCGTCGCCGAGTAAGTTCGAATACCGTGAAAATCAACACGGGGAAAGCACGACTCAAAGCCGGGATAGAGAAACGACAGCAGGGAGAATAACAACAGCCAAGACAACAACTGCTCGCTCCAGAAAAAGGCAAACGAAACAGCAGGGAAAAGGACTAGGAATTCAATCAAGTTAGTTTTGAATTTGAATGTGTTATTGATAGAAATACAGGACATGAGTGAACGATTACATAACGAAATATATTGACGTAGTACATTTAGCAAAACGACTTAGAAGGGACACCGAGTAAGAACGACTTCAACGATTGGAGATTTCTCTGGAAAATATTCTATTAGTCTAAAAACGGAATCGGAAGACGACCAACAGATTACAAGAGAATGTAAATAGGTATTTTTCATAATAAAACGATAGCGTTTCCAGTTTGAAGTAATTCCCAACACAGAGAGTTGCAGTTGTTATAGCAATCATTTATAACGATGTGATCTGATATCATTGCAACAGTGAAAATATTGTAAATTTTCTTGATCTAGCAGTTATGTTAAACATTTTCAACAGAATATATACCCTGTGTCACTATAAAGTACTGGTTCTGCAATATTATCAGTGATCAATGCGATCATTTCAAAATAAAGCAAATGTGATTACTGAATTCTGAGTAGTATTTCTCTTTGCTATATATATATGTATGTATTCTCTGATTGAAAGGTTTCAACAATATTGCGTAGAGACAACAAGTTTCATAGCCTTTTCACAATGGGTCAGTTTTACCTTAGAGTGCAATGACCCCCCCTCCTCTGATAATATCGCTATCTAGAACCTCTGCCCTTTTTTCACAAATGAAATGTTAATTCAAGCCTTAATTTGAAAAATTAGACATAACATATTAACTTTGTTACTTTCTGCTGTTTAGTTTATTTTTATGATGTCAAATATCAATATTTCATAACAACCACAACATGCAATTAACTTTTTACATTGGAAAAACTTTATAAAGAAGAAAATAAATTTTGTAATGCCAAAATGTTTATGATCTTTCTCATATATTCATTGCAAGTGTGCTGTATGTAGTAACAAGTGTTTCAAGTTTCCTAAATGCCCTATGCTTTCAATAATGATTTTCCACACAAACTTTATAGACAAATGACTGCACTAGATTCTAAGCCTTTAAGAAGAAATGGTATTGTTTGGAGCTGTTTTGATTACTACCACCTCTGATGGAAAGCCTATGAAGACGATTTTTGTATTGCTTGCAGTAGTAGAGTAAGAATACCTTTACCAAGATTAAGACATGCATCCCACCCCATAAAAATATATTATGTTTAACATGAAAAATTTAACAATAATAATAATAATATCAATACCAGTAATAATAATAGTAATGATAATAATAATAATAATATAATGATAGTTCTTTTCGTTACTATATGTCATTGGTTACAGTTGAATACCTGGAGCTGCCATGACTTTTTCAATGAAATGCCATCCTTATATTAAATCTTTCTTCTGTAGTTTTTATAATAGAAATTTTCATATATTCAAAATAATATAATCATCTCTTGTTGGGTATGGATATTTTGCCTGTTTCTGTAACAGCACAATTAAACTTTCATGTGGTATATACTTTTGACTGATTGATGTTGATTTCACATTATTTTCTACAGGAGTACGTAGTGCAGCAATCTTTTTGAACATATTAAGATTTTAATAACTCTTTCTTACATGTATTGTTTTTATGATATGACCTAAAAATAGCACAACCACATACTATACAGTTGGCAAGCTATTACCAAACCTTTATTCAAAGTTTTTGTAGAATCCAATTGTTTTACCCCCAATTTTTTTTATGTAATGACATTGTATCTCACACTTCTGCTGATATGGCATCTCTTTTGAGGGAAGAGGAATTTTTCTATCTACCACTGGGGGTACCATTGCAACTGAAAAGAGTACACAAATTAAAACATGCACTATTCATAATGCTCTCAATTGTGGTTACCCGGGAATGAAATAATGACTGCAGTAGACAATAAAATATCTAATCAGAAGATTCTTCTTACAATGAATCTCATGCAGTTATAACGAAGAAACATAAACAAAAAATAATTGGAGCATTCAACTCATCCTCAGTGTAAGAACATATTGTGTTTAAAAGTGATGTACAACAAAGAAGACAAAGCAGTAGAGACTAAGAAAATAAAACTAAAGAAAAAAACACAGGTTTTTACACTGTGGTAAACACAAGCTTTCATATCAACTCTTCAAAATTTCACCTGCAAGAGATTTACAATCATTTTCAATTTGTGTTAAGTGAATATTATTGTGGTACTTCATAGACTCTATTCCCTGTCAAGATAATAAATAATTTTACTTTCATTCCCTCTGGTGCAATCTCAGTGGCAGTGAAAGAGCTAAATGAAGGTCAATTTTAAAGCACTGTGTTGAGCTGTATACTCATCATGTAATTTGCACCAGGTGTCACTAATTGTGTACAAAACACAGCATAAGAAATAAAATAATGGGGATTACGCTGATATAAAAAATAAAATGTAAAATATAAATAAAGAATAAAATATAAAAGCATTGTGACTTCTTCAAAAACTAGCTTCGCGAGGTTTTTGCGGGAGTCGTATTTCTAGTTATATATATGTTTATATATATCTATATTTTAAAGGTGTCCGTTCGCAGGCCAGGTTACCTGGCAATAGTAACGCACTTGAGAACGCTGAATTTCCGCCATTATTCGGTGATGCCTTTTTGAAAGTAATGTAAATTTTGTGGAAACCGATTTCACTCGTCCTGGAAGTACATCCCAGCAAGGTGATCTCCAAGATATTCAAGAAATATTAGCACGAGATCGTCGCCGAGTAAGTTCGAATACCGTGAAAATCAACACGAGGAAAGCACGACTCAAAGCAGGGATAGAGAAACGACAGCAGGGAGAATAACAACAGACATCGCAGCCAAGACAACAACTGCTCGCTCCAGAAAAAGGCAAACGAAACAGCAGGGAAAAGGACCAGGAATTCAATCAAGTTAGTTTTGAATTTGAATGTGTTATTGATAGAAATACAGGACATGGGTGAACGATTACATAACGAAATATATTGGTGTACTACATTTAGCAAAACGACTTAGAAGGGACACCGAGTAAGAACGACTTCAACGATTGGAGATGTCTCTGGAAAATAATTCTACTAGAAATACGACTCCCGCAAAAACCTCGCGAAGCTAGTTTTTGAAGAAGTCACAATGCTTTCATATTTTATTCTTTATTTTTTTTTATATTATATATTTTATTTTTTATATTAGCGTAATCCCCATTACTTTATTTCTTATGCTGTGTTTGGTACACAATTAGTGACACCTGGTGCAAATTACATGATCAGTATACCGCTCAACACAGTGCTTAAAAATTAACCTTCATTTAGCTCTTTCACTGCCACTGAGATTGCACCAGAGGGAATAGAAGTAAAATTATTTATTATCTTGACAGGGAATACAGAGTCGATGAAGTATCACAATAATATTCACTTAACACAAATTGAAAATGATTGTAAATCTTTTGCAGGTGAAATCTTGAAGAGTTGATATGAATGCTTGTGTTTACCACGGTGTAAAAACCTGTGTTTTTTTTCTTTAGTTTTATTTTCTTAGTCTCTACTGCTTTGTCTTCTTTGTTGTACATCACTTTTGAACACAATATGTTCTTACACAGAGGATGAGCTGAACGCTCCAATTATTTTTTGTTTATGTTTTTTTGGTTATAATTGCATGAGATTCATTGTAAGAAGAATCTTCTGATTAGATATTTTATTGTCTACTGCAGTCATTATTTCATTCCCGGGTAACCATAATTGAGAGCATTATGAATAGTGCATGTTTTAATGTGTGTACTCTTTCCAGTTGCAATGGTACCCCCAGTGGTAGATAGAAAAATTCCTCTTCCCTCAAAAGAGATGCCATATCAACAAGTTGGGGGTAAAACAATTGGATTCTACAAAAGCTTTGAATAAAGGTTTGGTAATAGTGAGTGCCCACTGTATAGTATGTGGTTGTGCTATTTTTAGGTCATATCATAAAAACAATACATGTAAGAAAGAGTTATTGAAATCTTAATATGTTCAAAAAGATTGCTGCACTACGTACTCCTGTAAAAAAATAATGTGAAATCAACATCAATCAGTCAAAAGTATATACCACATGAAAGTTTAATTGTGCTGTTACAGAAACAGGCAAAATATCCATACCCAACCATAGAATAGTACATTATTTTGAATATATGAAAATTTCTATTATAAAAACTGCAGAAGAAAGATTTAATATAAGGACGGTATTTCATCGAAAAAGTCATGGCAGCCAGAGGTATTGAACTGTAACCAATGACATATAGTAACGAGAAGAACTATCATTATATTATTATCATTATTATTATCATTACTATTATTATTACTGGTATTGATATTATTATTGTTATATTTTTTATGTTAAACATAATATATTTTTATGGGGTGGGATTCATGTCTTAATCTTGGTAAAGTTATTGTTACTCTACTACTAAAAGCAATACAAAAATCTTCTTAATAGGCTTTCCATCAGAGGTGGTAGTAATCAAAACAGCTCCAAACAATACCATTTCTTCTAAAAGGCTTAGAATCTAGTGCAGTCATTTGTCTAGAAAGTTTGTGTGGAAAATCATTATTGAAAGCATAGGGCATTTAGGAAACTTGAAACACTTGTTACTACATACAGCACACTTGCAATGAATATATGAGAAAGATCCTAAACATTTTGGCATTACAAAATTTATTTTCTTCTTTATAAAGTTTTTCCAATGTACAAGGTTAATTGCATGTTGTGGTTGTTATGAAATATTGATATTTGACATAAAAATAAAGTAAACGGCAGAAAGTAACAAAGTTAATATGTTATGTCTAACTTTGCAAATTAAGGCTTGAATTAACATTTCATTTGTGAAAAAAGGGCAGGGGTTCTAGATAGCAATATTATCAGGGGGGGGGGGGGGGGGTCATTGCACTCTAAGGTAAAACTGACCCATTGTGAAAAGGCTATGAAACTTGTCTCTACACAATATTATTGAAACCTTTCAATCAGAGAATACATACATATATATATATATATATATATATATATATATATAGCAAAGAGAAATACTACTCAGAATTCAGTAATCACATTTGCTTTATTTTAAAATGATCACATTGATCACTGATAATATTGCAGAACCAGTACTTTATAGTGACACAGGGTATATATTCTGTTGAAAATGTTTAACATAACTGCTAGATCAAGAAAATTTACAATATTTTCACTGTTGCAATGATATCAGATCACATCGTTATAAATGATTGCTATAACAACTGCAACTCTCTGTGTTGGAAATTACTTCAAACTGGAAACGCTATCGTTTTATTATGAAAAATACCTATTTACATTCTCTTGTAATCTGTTGGTCGTCTTGCGATTCCGGTTTTAGAGTAATAGAATTATTTTCCAGAGACATCTCCAATCGTTGAAGTCGTTCTTACTCGGTGTCCCTTCTAAGTCGTTTTGCTAAATGTAGTACACCAATATATTTCGTTATGTAATCGTTCACTCATGTCCCTGTATTTCTATCAATAACACATTCAAATTCAAAACTAACTTGATTGAATTCCTGGTCATTTTCCCTGCTGTTTCGTTTGCCTTTTTCTGGAGCGAGCAGTTGTTGTCTTGGCTGCGATTTCTGTTGTTATTCTCCCTGCTGTCGTTTCTCTATCCCTGTTTTGAGTCGTGCTTTCCTCGTGTTGATTTTCACGGTATTCGAACTTACTCGGCGACGATCTCGTGCTAATATTTCTTGAATATCTTGGAGATCACCTTGCTGGGATGTACTTCCAGGACGAGTGAAATCGGTTTCCACAAAATTTACATTACTTTCAAAAAGGCATCACCGAATAATGGCGGAAATTCAGCGTTCTCAAGTGCGTTACTATTGCCAGGTAACCTGGCCTGCGAACGGACACCTTTAAAATATAGATATATATAAACATATATATAACTAGAAATACGACTCCCGCAAAAACCTCGCGAAGCTAGTTTTTGAAGAAGTCACAATGCTTTTATATTTTATTTTATATTTTTTATATCAGCGTAATCCCCATTATTTTATTTGTTATGCTATGTTTGGTACAAAATTAGTGACACCTGGTGAAAATTACATGACTAGTATACCGGTCAACACAGTGCTTAAAAATTGACCTTCATTTAGTTCTTTCACTGCCACTGAGATTGCACCAGAGGGAATAGAAGTAAAATTATTTACTAGAAATACGACTCTCGCAAAAACCTCGCGAAGCTAGTTTTTGAATAAGTCACAATACTTTTATATTTTATTTTATTTTGTATTTTATTTTTTATATCAGCGTTATCCCCATTTTTTAATTTGTTATGCTGTGTTTGGTACACAATTAGTGACACCTGGTGCAAATTACATAATCAGTATACCGCTCAGCACAGGGCTTAAAAATTGACCTTCATTTAGCTCTTTCACTGCCACTGAGATTGCACGAAAGGGAATAGTAAAATTATTTGTTTTCTTGACGGGGATTACAGAGTCAATGAAGTATCACAATAATATTCAGTTAACACAAATTGAAAATTATTGTAAATCTTTTAAAGGTGAAATATTGAAGAGTTGATATGAATGCTTGTGTTTACCACAGTGTAAAAACCTGGTTTCTTTTTGGAGTTGTATTTTCTTAGTCTCTACTGCTTTGTCTTCTTTGTTGTACATCACTTTTAAACACAATATGTTCTTACACCGAGGATGAGTTGAATGCTCCAATTATTTTTTGTTTATGTTTTTTTCTAATAATTGCATGAGATTCATTGTAAGAAGAATCTTCTGATTAGATATTTTATTGTCTACTGCAGTCATTATTTCATTCCTAGGTAACCACAAATGAGAGCATTATGAATAGTGCATGTTTCAATTTGTGTACTCTCTTCAGTTGCAATGGTACCCCTAGTGGTAGATAGAAAAATTCCTCTTCCCTCAAAAGAGATGCCATGTCAACAGAAGTGTGAGATACAATGTCATTACATAAAAAAAATGGGGGTAAAACAGTTGGATTCTACAAAAACTTCGAATAAAGGTTTGGTAATAGTGAGTGCCAACTGTATAGTATGTGGTTGTGCTAATTTTAGGTCATATCATAAAAACAATACATGTAGGAAAGAGTTATTGAAATCTTAACATGTTGAAAAAGATTGCTCCACTATGATGTACTCCTGTAAGAATATAATTTGAAATCAACATCAATCAGTCACAAGTATATACCACATGAAAGTTTAATTGTGCTGTTACAGAAACAGGCAAAATATCCATACCCAACCAGAGAATAGTATATTATTTTGAATATATGAAAATTTCTATTATAAAAACTGCAGAAGAAAGATTTATGATAAGGATGGTATTTCATCGAAAAAGTCATGGCAGCCAGAGGTATTGAACTTGTAACCAATGACATATAGTAACGAGAAGAACTATCATTATAATTATTATCATTAATATTATTACTATTATTATTATTACTGGTATTGATATTATTATTATTATTATTATTGTTATATTTTTTATGTTAAACATAATATATTTTTATGGGGTGGGATGCATGTGCTAATCTTGGTAAAGGTATTGTTACTCTACTACTACAAGCAATACAAAAATCTTCTTAATAGGCTTTCCATCAGAGGTGGTAGTAATCAAAACAGCTCCAAAGAATACCATTTCTTCTTTAATGCTTAGAATCTAGTGCAGTCATTTGTTTAAAAAGTTTGTGTGGAAAATCATTATTGAAAGCATACTTTAGGGCATTTAGGAAACTTGAAACACTTGTTACTACATACAGCACACTTGCAATGAATATATGAGAAAGATTATAAACATTTTGGCATTACAAAATTTATTTTCTTCTTTATGAAGTTCTTTCAATGTAAAAGGTTAACTGTATGTTGTGGTTGTTATTAAATATTGATATTTGACATCATAAAAATAAAGTAAACAACAGAAAGTAACAAGGTTAATATGTTAATTAAGGCTTGAATTAACATTTTATTTGTGGGAAATGGCCAGGTTTCTAGATTGCAATATTATCAGGGGGGGGGGGTCATTGAACTCTAAGGTAAAACTGACCCATTGTGAAAAGGCTATGAAACTTGTTGTCTATACGTAATATTATTGAAACCTTTCAATCAGAGAATACATACATATATATAGCAAAGAGAAATACTACTCAGAAGTAAGTTATAACATTTGCTTTATTTTCAAATGATCGCATTGATCACTGATGATATTGCAGAACCAGTACTTTATAGTGACACTGGGTATATATTCTGTTGAAAATGCTAAACATAGCTGCTAGATCAAGAAAATTTACAATATTTTCACTGTTGCAATGATATCAGATCACATCGTTGTAAATGATTGTTATAACAACTGCAACTCTCTGTGTTGGGAATTTCTTCAAAATGGAAACGCTATCGCTTTATTATGAAAAATACCTACTTACATTCTCTTGTAATCTGTTGGTCGTCTTCCTATTCCGTTTTTAGACTAATATAATTATTTTCCAGAGACATCTCCAATCGTTGTAGTTGTTTCTACTCGGTTTCCCTTCTAAGCCGTTTTGCTAAATTTAGTACGCTAATATATTTCGTTATGTAATCGTTCACTCCTGTTCTGTATTTCTATCAATAACACATTCAAATTCAAAACTAACTTGGTTGAATTCCTGGTCCTTTTCCCTGCTGTTTCGTTTGCCTTTTTCTAGAGCGAGCAGTTTTTGTCTTTGCTGCGATGACGGATGTCTGTTGTTATTCGCCCTGCTGTCGTACTCTTTCCCTGCTTTGAGTCGTGCTTTCCTTGTGTTGATTTTCACGGTGTTCGAACTTACTCGGCGACGATCTCGGGCTACTCTTTCTTGAATATCTCGGAGATCATCTTGCTGGGATACACTTCCAGGACGAGTGAAATCCGTTTCCACAAAATTTACATTTCTTTCAAAAAGGCATCACCGCATTCGAAATGGCGGAAATTCAGGAGTTCTCAAATACGCTACTATTGCCAGGTAACCTGGCCTGCGAACGGACACCTTTAAAATATAGATATATATATATATATAAATATATATATATATATATATATATACATATATAAAAACTCTCGGCTCGATTTACTCGGGCTTGCGAGCCACGTGGTCTGACCGGAACCGACACGATTAGTAACCTCGCTACGCTCGGCCTTCGGCCTCGCTTCGCGAGGAATTAATCTAAAACCGGAATCGGAAGACGACCAACAGATTACAAGGGAATGTAAATAGGTATTTTTCATAACTAGAAATACGACTCCCGCAAAAACCTCGCGAAGCTAGTTTTTGAAGATGTCACCATGCTTTTATATTTTATTCTCTAGTTTTTTTTATATTTTATTTTTTATATCAGGGTAATCCCCATTATTTTATTTCTTATTCTGTTTTTGGTACACAATTAGTGACACCTGGTGCAAATTACACGATCAGTATACCGCTCAACAAAGTGCTTATAAAAATTGAATTGACCTTCATTTAGCTCTTTCACTGCCACTGAGATTGCACCAGAGGGAATAGAAGTAAAATTATTTATTATCTTGACAGGGAATACAGAGTCGATGAAGTATCACAATAATATTCACTTAACACAAATTGAAAATGACTGTGAATCTTTTGCAGCTGAAATCTTGAAGAGTTGATATGAATGCTTGTGTTTACCACAGTGTAAAAACCTGTGTTTTTTTTCTTTAGTTTTATTTTCTTAGTCTCTACTGCCTTGTCTTCTTTGTCTTCTTGGTTATAATTGTATGAGATTCATTGTAAGAAGAATCTTCTGATTATATATTTTATTGTCCACTGCAGTCATTATTTCATTCCCGGGTAACCACAATTGAGAGCATTATGAATAGTGCATGTTTTAATTTGTGTACTCTTTTCAGTTGCAATGGTACCCCCAGTGGTAGATAGAAAAATTCCTCTTCCCTCAAAAGAGATGCCATATCAACAGAAGTGTGAGATACAATGTCATTACATAAAAAAAATTGGGGGTGAATCAATTGGATTCTACAAAAACTTTGAATAAAGGTTTGGTAATAGTGAGTGCTGACTGTATAGTATGTGGTTGTGCTATTTCTAGGTCATATCATAAAAACAATACATGTAAGAAAGAGTTATTGAAATCTTAATATGTTCCAAAAGATTGCTTCACTATGTACTCCTGTAAAAAAATAATGTGAAATCAACATCAATCAGTCAAAAGTATATACCACATGAAAGTTTAATTGTGCTGTTACAGAAACAGGCAAAATATCCATACCCAACCACAGAAGATTATGTTATTTTGACTATATGAAAATTTCTATTATAAAAGCTGCAGAAGAAAGATTTAATATAAGGATGGTATTTCATCGAAAAATTCATGGCAGCCAGAGGTATTGAACTGTAACCAATGACATATAGTAACGAGAAGAACTATCATTATATTATTATCATTATTATTATCATTACTATTATTATTACTGGTATTGATATTTTTGTTATTGTTATATTTTTTATGTTAAACATAATATATTTTTATGGGGTGGGATGCATGTCCTAATCTTGGTAAAGGTATTGTTACTCTACTACTACAAGCAATACAAAAGTCTTCTTAATAGGCTTTCCATCAGAGGTGGTAGTAATCAAAACAGCTCCAAACAATACCATTTCTTCTTAAAGGTTTAGAATCTAGTGCAGTCATTTGAGTATAAAGTTTGGGTGGAAAATCATTATTGAAAGCATAGGGCATTTAGGAAACTTGAAACACTTGTTACTACATACAGCACAATTGCAATGGATATATGAGAAAGATCATAAACATTTTGGCATTACAAAATTTATTTTCTTCTTTATAAAGTTTTTCCAATGTAAAAGGATAAATTATTGCATGTTGTGGTTGTTATGAAATATTGATACTTAACATCATAAAAATAAAGCAAACACCATAAAGTAACAAAGTTAATATGTTATGTCTAACTTTGCAAATTAAGGCTTGAATTAACATTTCATTTGTGGAAAAAGGGCAGGGGTTCTAGATAGCAATATTATCAGGGGGGGGGGTGTCATTGAACTCTATGGTAAAACTGAACCATTGTGAAAAGGGTATGAAACTTGTTGTCTCTACGCAATATTATTGAAACCTTTCAATCAGAGAATACATACACATATATATAGCAAAGAGAAATGCTACTCAGAATTCAGTAATCACATTTGCTTTATTTTGAAATGATCGCATTGATCACTGATAATATTGCAGAACCAGTACTTTATAGTGACACAGGGTATATATTCTGTTGAAAATGTTTAACAGAACTGCTAGATAAAGAAAATTTACAATGTTTTCACTGTTGCAATGATATCAGATCACATCGTTATAAATGATTGCTATAACAACTGCAACTCTCTGTGTTTGGATTACTTCAAAATGGAAACGCTATCGTTTTATTATAAAAAATACCTATTTACATTCTCTTGGAATCTGTTGGTCGCCTTCCGATTCCGTTTTTACACTAACAGAATTATTTTCCAGAGAGATCTCCAATCGTTGAAGTCGTTCTTACTCAGTGTCCCTTCTAAGTCGTTTTGCTAAATGTAGTACGCCAATATATTTCGTTATGTAATCGTTCACTCATGTCCTGTATTTCTATCAATAACACATTCAAATTCAAAACTAACTTGATTGAATTCCTGGTCCTTTTCCCTGCTGTTTCATTTTTCCTTTTTCTGGAGCGAGCAGTTGTTGTCTTGGCTGCGATGTCTGTTATTCTCCCTGCTGTCGTTTCTCTGTCCCTGCTTTGAGTCGTGCTTTTCGTGTGTTGATTTTCACGG
The DNA here is from genome assembly GCA_949710005.1 of Ricordea florida. Lineage (NCBI taxonomy): Eukaryota > Metazoa > Cnidaria > Anthozoa > Corallimorpharia > Ricordeidae > Ricordea > Ricordea florida. Next base: position 17,673,727 of record OX453275.1, on the reverse strand, counting down.
TATTCGAACTTAATCGGCGACGATCTCGTGCTGCTCTTTCTTGAATATCTCGGATATCTTCTTGCTGGGATGTACTTCCAGGACGAGTGAAATCGGTTTCCACAAAATTTACATTACTTTCAAAAAAGCATCACCGAATTCCCAATGGCGGAAACTCAACAGTTCTCAAGTGCGCTGCTATTGCCAGGTAACCACGCCTGCGAACGGACACCTTTAAAATATAGATATATATATATATACATATATAAAAATAGGTGCTCCATGAGCACATGAATCTACGGCCATAAGTAGTTTCACCTCAAGGAATGTTTAGGAGATTCAGTGAGGCAAGTGATTGGCATGACTGGACTATGTTTTGAGTGAAAGTACTTCACTGTAGGACTGTAGCTTCGTTAATGGTACTGGTAACTTGATGAAGTACGAGTCGGGCATGAAATAATGAACTTTTATTGAACAAGTGTAAGTTAAAGTGAACAGACAGTTTTTCTCAGAGAACACTAACTTGTTGGAAATACAATAAGAAGAAGCCTCAATATCGTCATCATTTACATCATCAGCAGCTGTTTCTAATGAAAGGTTATCAGTGTCTAACTCATTTGATTGTCTCACATAGCTTCCACTTGAGTCATCTGCTAGTGTTAGATTTTCCAGACTAGCTGGACGTTTTGCATATCTTTTTATCAAGCCAGAGGCAAAAATATCCTCAGAGTCATCATCAAGCTCGTTAATATAACTTACTGGCTTTAATACCTCTACACGCTCATCCTTGGGAGAGGTATTTATAAAAACAATCTGGCGAGATGCCTTTCGCATGGGAAGCTGTAATATGATATAAACTGCCTCTTGGGCACTAATTTCAACCTTATTTAAAAACGTACTGCCAATATCCCTTACTTGCTGCTTAATTGTTGAATTTTGTTTTCTTGCCTCGACACAAGCTTGACGTAGAAGATCACTCATCCCACTGTGTTTGAAATATAATTCGCCATATAGACAGCACAACCATATACATCTAACAAAAACTGTATATCCATATTTGCTCTCCATGCCTTCACGCAAGCAGGATTGTAGTTATTAATCCTCAACTCATTTGGACTTCGTTTCAAGAAAACAGTTGGGGTATTTAATGATGACTGTATGGCGGAAATATAAATGTCTTCAGTGATATTCAAATTTGACAACAACTTGTTAAAAGTGATATCTAGCCCTTCCTTCATATCATTTAAATACTGTTTTATATTTTTCCATGTATCGACATACAACCCTCTTTGACTTTGGGCAATGTCTTTATCTAGAGGATAGAGAATTGTTGTCTCCTTCATTGGAGGTTGTGGGTAATTGAATCTACAAGCATTTCTCCATTTCTTGTGACATGTATGAGAATGTCTATGGATTTGCCTGTTAACCAATTTTAAAAGATCAGCATCACTTTCTGGCTTTTTGCAAGTGATTATTTTGTCAATAAATAATGTTACCTCTTCATCACTATCTTCTCCGAAAGTGGGCGAATTTTCTAACCATATCAACATGTGAATGTGAGGGGAACCTCTTTGTTGGTATTCAACTCTGTAAAACCAGTCTGAAATTTTTCCTAATGGTTCAGCACCTCTTAATAGAAATTGTCCAAGAAATTGACTTATCTGGTAGTCAAAATGTCTAGCACATGTAACTGGATCAGTTTGAATTAGTCTACACTTTTCATCCCAGTTTAGGTTCTCTATTTCACCATCAGAGTATTCCTTTTGATCAACAAGTTGCCCAAGTATTCTTAGAAGATGCATCCATTGTGTTTCTACAGATGAGAAACTACAAAACAATGAAGCTGGACCTAATTGCCTGATCATTGCACACAGATCTTTTTTGGCTTTCTCAAAATAGGGAGGTGATCCTCTCAAAGCTCTTAAGAATTTAAAACCTTCATCGTGGTGTATCAATCTTTCTAGTGCTCCTTCTTGCTTCAAATTTCCTGCCCGCAAAGAATCATTCTTTCTATTCTTGCATTTTCAAAGAGCAACATTTGACTTTCCCAAAAGAATTTTCATTTGTAACTTTTTGGCTTTAAAAAAAATTATTTCAACATTCATGGCAGCTCTCCTATCAGATCTTCTCAGCTCTGAACAATACTACCATGGATTTTGAGCTGTTTTCCCCTTGGTGCTTGCATAAGTTTTTGAAAAGCAATTCTTGGAGCTAATAATCTGCATTCTAGTTCATTGAGATCAAAGAAAGATGGTTTTTGTGGAAATACCATGCCATTGACAACAGCACATGCTGGCATTTTGTCTTTACTCAAGAACTTTTTGCATGACTTACAAAGCCATTCTATACCATCAACACTTACTTTACCACCAAGATGTTAACAAATTTCAGGTTTAACCTTTTTAAATGTATCAGCATGAACTACACTATGCTTATACCACAATTGATCACAACAACTACATATGTAGAGTGGACCCTTTGAGACTGCTTCATGGAACTTTGCTATATGGAATTCCATGTCACAAATTTGCAATTTTTTAACTGCTCTGTAATTTTTCTTGCAGTTATTATATAGCTCGTTTGTTGCATCTGACACCTTCTCTGCTCTATATTGTTTCATGTACTCTTTCATATATTCATGTTTCTTTTTCTTTTTATCTGCACTTTTATTGTTTTGTTGGTCACCTTTGTCTAACTTTCTTTTCAACCTATACTTTTTCATATATGCATTATGGTTTTTCCCATCACTTTCAGAATAATGTGCAGCACAGTTAAACATGGTGCTTACATGAGAACTCTCATGCACCATTTGATTTTCAATTGTTTGTTGACCAGCTGGTAAAGTAGAAACATAATGCAGCTCACCTATATGTCCAACATATATAGATCTTTCATGTGACAAAGAACTTGCTCCACGAATTACAGTGATTTCAGCAAAATTTTTACTAGATTCTATTATACGAATATTTAAATTCATTGAGTCAGCTACTGCCTGTATAATGATGTTATCAGCTCAAGTTTGAGTCATGGACATACTGCTTAAATATTGCAGCCATGAACTACCAACATAGCTTTCAATAAACCTCTCAGGATTTGCTCTTAAGTACTCAACACCTGCAGTTCTAATTTCTAAATGATGACTGCAGTTCCCATACAACTGATGTGAAACAGATCTAAAAAACAATCACCACTTCCACCAACATCAAGAGGTATTAATCCATGTCTTATTAACCGTATGTTAAGTAGAATAGGAATCTCTGCAGGACCCTGGGTTTAATTCAATGTCTCCCGATAACAAAAGCTCCTTTTCTGACAAGAGGTAGTTGTTATTATCAAACAACTCGAACAAAAATTCTGGATAACATCTATAATTCCTCTCAGAAGTCAAACACTTTCGTTGTTCGAATTTCCTTAAAAAATATCGAGTAAAAAATGACTCTTGTTTATGAGCAAGCTCAACAATCCACAGTTTACCACTGGTAGCCACACTAAATAAAACAGATGAAACGGGAACACTTTTCTTCAAGATATGTTTAATTCTGACTCTTGGTTTTCTGCGTTTAACTAACTTTGAAACTTTACATGGTAATCTAGATGGTTCTCTGTCTCTTTTCCTGCATGCAGTAACTACACGCTTACATCTACCTTGCCTTATTTAGGTGTAAACACCGGAAAGATTGTCTTCCACTCCGACCATTTGCAGAAAAAGTACTATAAGTTACGTATTGCCCAGGCATAGCTTCTGTGGATGTGTTTTCCATGGTCATGATTTCGTTAAATAAAGTTTTTTGTTTCCACTCTACTAGGAGAGTCAATACTCTGTAAGAGGAGCGCTCATGTAATCGCGGTGGAATCGACTGCGTTGTGCGCTGACAACATACCGTATTCTGCATACATGTACATGTAATTCTTCGCATGGGATGCGTGCTCCCTCGAAAGGGTTGAATAATCCCTTGAAAGGGCTGAATAATCCCTGGAAAGGGCTGAACAATCCCTGGAAAGGGCTGAACAATCCCTCGAAAGGGTTGAATAATCCCTCGATAGAGATTCGAGATTCCTTGAGAGGAATGAAGTCCCACGAACAGTAAAGTCGTGATTTCTGCGCCATTTGAAGTCGGCAGAGGATGTAGCTGCCCTGATTGTAGATGCTGTTGTACATTCCTTAACAATATTTCAAAAAGCAAAGATGGATATTTGCTAAACATACTCGACATCGCTCTACGCAGCAAAGACTGCCCGCCATGGTCACTTGCTAATCTACTCGTCGATTTTATGGCGATTCCTCGTACAGATACACAAGAACTGAAATAAACTTTCTTAAAACACATCCACTTAAAGCTATCCCTAGCTGTAAAAGGCAAATTGAACAAACTCAGCTTACAACAAGGCGAACTCTACTCATCAAAACACCGCAATCTTCCTTCAGTTCCTTCCGAGATACTCCTTGAATGTTTTGCAACCAACTCCCTCTTCCGAACATTGACAGGTTTGACTAACGAGTACTAACGAAACTCTACCGTCAAATCAATCACAGTTTTGTTCCTCTCAATCGCACATTCGGTCATTAATCGGGAAGCGATCTTCGCATTTCCGAAATTTGATTAAGTACGAATATTCTTTTGTTACGCGTTTTTGGTTAACGGACACGCTCGATGACATAGAATCTACGACCCTCCGGCCGTAGATTCAAAAACTCTCGGCTCGATTTACTCGGGCTTGCGAGCCACGTGGTCTGACCGGAACCGACACGATTAGTAACCTCGCTACGCTCGGCCTTCGGCCTCGCTTCGCGAGGAATAAAACGATAGCGTTTCCAGTTTGAAGTAATTTCCAACACAGAGAGTTGCAGTTGTTATAGCAATCATTTATAACGATGTGATCTGATATCATTGCAACAGTGAAAATATTGTAAATTTTCTTGATCTAGCAGTTATGTTAAACATTTTCAACAGAATATATACCCTGTGTCACTATAAAGTACTGGTTCTGCAATATTATCAGTGATCAATGTGATCATTTTAAAATAAAGCAAATGTGATTACTGAATTCTGAGTAGTATTTCTCTTTGCTATATATATATATATATATATATGTATGTATTCTCTGATTGAAAGGTTTCAATAATATTGTGTAGAGACAAGTTTCATAGCCTTTTCACAATGGGTCAGTTTTACCTTAGAGTGCAATGACCCCCCCCCCTGATAATATTGCTATCTAGAACCCCTGCCCTTTTTTCCCAAATGAAATGTTAATTCAAGCCTTAATTTGCAAAGTTAGACATAACATATTAACTTTGTTACTTTCTGCCGTTTACTTTATTTTTATGTCAAATATCAATATTTCATAACAACCACAACATGCAATTAACCTTTTACATTGGAAAAACTTTATAAAGAAGAAAATAAATTTTGTAATGCCAAAATGTTTATGATCTCTCTCATATATTCATTGCAAGTGTGCTGTATGTAGTTACAAGTGTTTCAAGTTTCCTAAATGCCCTATGCTTTCAATAATGATTTTCCACACAAACTTTATAGACAAATGACTGCACTAGATTCTAAGCCTTTAAGAAGAAATGTTGTTGTTTGGAGCTGTTTTGATTACTACCACCTCTGATGGAAAGCCTATTAAGAAGATTTTTGTATTGCTTTTAGTAGTAGAGTAACAATAACTTTACCAAGATTAGGACATGAATCCCACCCCATAAAAATATATTATGTTTAACATAAAAAATATAACAATAATAATATCAATACCAGTAATAATAATAGTAATGATAATAATAATGATAATAATATAATGATAGTTCTTCTCGTTACTATATGTCATTGGTTACAGTTCAATACCTCTGGCTGCCATGACTTTTTCGATGAAATATCGTCCTTATATTAAATCTTTCTTCTGCAGTTTTTATAATAGAAATTTTCATATATTCAAAATAATGTACTATTCTATGGTTGGGTATGGATATTTTGCCTGTTTCTGTAACAGCACAATTAAACTTTCATGTGGTATATACTTTTGACTGATTGATGTTGATTTCACATTATTTTTTTACAGGAGTACGTAGTGCAGCAATCTTTTTGAACATATTAAGATTTCAATAACTCTTTCTTACATGTATTGTTTTTATGATATGACCTAAAAATAGCACAACCACATACTATACAGTGGGCACTCACTATTACCAAACCTTTATTCAAAGCTTTTGTAGAATCCAATTGTTTTACCCCCAATTTGTTGATATGGCATCTCTTTTGAGGGAAGAGGAATTTTTCTATCTACCACTGGGGGTACCATTGCAACTGGAAAGAGTACACACATTAAAACATGCACTATTCATAATGCTCTCAATTGTGGTTACCCGGGAATGAAATAATGACTGCAGTAGACAATAAAATATCTAATCAGAAGATTCTTCTTACAATGAATCTCATGCAATTATAACCAAAAAAACATAAACAAAAAATAATTGGAGCGTTCAGCTCATCCTCTGTGTAAGAACATATTGTGTTCAAAAGTGATGTACAACAAAGAAGACAAAGCAGTAGAGACTAAGAAAATAAAACTAAAGAAAAAAAACACAGGTTTTTACACCGTGGTAAACACAAGCATTCATATCAACTCTTCAAGATTTCACCTGCAAAAGATTTACAATCATTTTCAATTTGTGTTAAGTGAATATTATTGTGATACTTCATCGACTCTGTATTCCCTGTCAAGATAATAAATAATTTTACTTCTATTCCCTCTGGTGCAATCTCAGTGGCAGTGAAAGAGCTAAATGAAGGTCAATTTTTAAGCACTGTGTTGAGCGGTATACTGATCATGTAATTTGCACCAGGTGTCACTAATTGTGTACCAAACACAGCATAAGAAATAAAATAATGGGGATTACGCTAATATAAAAAATAAAATATATAATATAAAAAAAAATAAAGAATAAAATATGAAAGCATTGTGACTTCTTCAAAAACTAGCTTCGCGAGGTTTTTGCGGGAGTCGTATTTCTAGTATTTACCCTGTAATCTGAGTTGTAGACGTTGTAAGGCTGCTCCCTGCAAATCTGTTTTGTTTAGAGTGCGTACTGGTAGCTGTAAGGTAGAGTGAAGAGTGTTTACAGCAATGTTGAATCCTGCAATTCCAGTTTCTGAGAGAATACACTACTCTCCCAGAAGGTGAGCCAATGCATTAATTAGAACTGACTTTCCTGTTCCAGCAGTTCCTGTGATAATCATGTGTAGAGGTTCTGTAGGTACATTTTCATTTAGGCGTCTTTTGTGTTGCTGAACAATACTGTATGCAAAATTTTGTCTTTAGTTCAGTGCTGTTAACTCCACAGGTTGCCTTTCCATTTCTTGTATGTTTGCAGCTTCTCTCACTTCATTTCGTTGTTTTGCTATCCACTTCTCTGATTCCTGAAGGAGGTCCGGAGGCATATTTCTTGAGGCAGCTGTCCAGTCAAAATCAGGTGCATTATCGTTAGCTGTGCTGTTACTGAAGTCTTGGTTAAACCTACAAAGCAGCATCCATTCTTCAACTTCTTCTTGCTGTTGGTGCATCATATTCTCATCATCCTCACCATCGTTTTCATCCCGATCATTTTCAATGTTCCCATTGTGTACCATTGCTTGTTCAAGCTCCTGTGCAAATGTTGGTATACACTGCTGTCCAGTCTCAGAATTTAGGACGTTCTTATAGCATTCAATGAACACTTCATCACTTTCCTCAAGTCCATCCTATGCAGAGTCTACAGATTGATTCCATGGCTTGTACTTTACCAGCTGAAATTTACAGTACTTACCATAATTCTTACCAGAAGGATTAGGGGAAAATACTGGAAAGCTTCTGATTATCACCTCCTGTTTTCGTTTTCTTATCTCTCACTTTGTAATATAAAAATCTGATGCAAACTGGAGTAGATTTAGTAGCACAATTCCTGGAACTTGCTCTTGCCACGGAACCCTTGATGCATAATGATCACGCAATGAGGAATCCAAAGCACTGTCACCTTGGTTTACTTCTTCATCTGTCCTCTTCTGCTTCCATCCAGTGAAATGCAGAGAAAGCTGTAAGTACAGTTGTACAAAGGTTTTCCAAGAAGCATTTGAGCTGTTTCCTGAGATCCAATTTCACGTTCTCCTGCAACTTTAATCATTGCTTGGCATAAAGCAGATGATGCACTGTCTGTATGGCGTAACTTATTGATGGCAGATTGGAGAATCTCTGCTGCCTGTTGAGACAATGGCTCACCTTTGGTAGCATACTTGGCCATATAGCGAATGCATTGGTCAGTGTCAACAATTGCTTGCAAATCCACATTTGCTTTCCAGTTCTGAAGCATTAAGCGATTGTGTGAGTTGATGCGGTCATCATTCCTCTTGGTGATAAGTGAAGCTCGTACTCTTGCGTCCATTATCTGCTGCACTGTCAGTTCATCCTGCCCAGCATTATTTCCCTTAACAATAAGCTCAAAGTCAATGCTGGTCTGGTCTGTGCAATCCTTTAGGTAATTGAATCGGCAATGTGGTTGTTGTCCAGGTTTGCTATGTAAACAATATGCTGTACTGCACCTGGTGTGACATTCCACTGAATTAACCAGAAATTAGTAGTCATCATTTTCATTTCCAGTTTCTTGAATGGGTATGGCAGACGGATGTGGGTTTGGTACTGTCCAATTTCCATCTCATTCATGGTTGTGAGAAGCCAGTCTGCATATTGAATAACTCTTGCTTTGGCTTCAATTCCTGCTTCTATAGCTGGTGTGAAGTCATTTACCATTTCTTGATAGTTTGATTCTTCATGTTGCCTGTCCAATATTTGCTTAAGCTTCCACCCTTGAGCAGCTTTCTTTACAAGTTCACAGAGTCCTGGGTCATTCTTGAGCTCTGCACAACCATGTGCATGAATACTCCCCCTAGCTTGCCATTCATAACAAAGCCATTTCCATTCAGCATACAAAACTTCATCGAACCAATGTTTAATGAATTCTTCAAGTCTTGCTACGATCTTACATCTTAGGCACTGGTATGTCTGAAGAGTAAGTCCTTGCACAGTTGGCCATGTTTCTTTACATGTTAGACACTGTCTGTGTTCCAAGCTGTTGATGTTGTTGTGGAAAGCTGCCATGCTACTTTGAACCCATTGCTGCTGGTGCAGTCGCTGTCCTGAATTCATCCATCCATGTGTAAGATATTCCTCTTTTATGGTGTTATATCCCCGCCAAAATTCAAGTTTCACTATTCTACATGCTGATCGTAATTTGCAACCTAAGTCTTGTGTTTGATATTCTTCTTTCACATTTCTTCATTCAAATCTCACAGTTTTATAACCTTGTTTGACAATGCTCCATTGGATTTTCACGATGCGACATTCAAGTTTGATCATTTTATGCCAGTTTGATCATTTTAAACTAGTTTGATCATTTTATGCTAGTTTGATCATTTTATGCTAGTTTGATCATTTTATGCTAGTTTGAACATTCGACTCGCATGGGTGGTTTACCGTTGCTACGAGAAATCGCTGAATACATACACAGAAGGCTCATACTGCAAAATGGCGGATTCCAGAAGAATGTACGAAATTGTTCAAGAGACGATTGCAACCTTAGAAAGTCCATTTGGTTCGTATGAAATAGATGGTATGCTTCTTAGAATTGACTTTATGTGCAGAACTCTCGTGAATATGGATAACAATTCGCAATTAGATGAAATCGTTCGGCTTCTGGGACAAGCCGCATTAAATCTTAGGGATCGAAGTGCACAAGTGAATCATCATAAAGATATTCCTCAAATATACTCGGGAAATCGTGGAAGACCATCATTTGAGATAAAAGAAGAACAGTCATCGTTGCTTGTAGAGCAAGGGTTTCAGGTACCTGTCATAGCCAAGCTACTTAAAGTTTCTACTAGAACATTTTGGACAAACCACGTGACAGTATGAGCCTTCTGTGTATGTATTCAGCGGTTTCTCGTAGCAACCGTAAACCACCCATGCGAGTCGAATGTTCAAACTAGCATAAAATGATCAAAGTAGCATAAAATGATCAAACTTGAATGTCGCATCGTGAAAATCCAATGGAGCATTGTCAAACAAGTCTATAAAACTGTGAGATTTGAATGAAGAAATGTGAAAGAAGAATATCGAACACAAGACTTAGGTTGCAAATTACGATCAGCATGTAGAATAGTGAAACTTGAATTTTGGCGGGGATATAACGCCATACACTTTAGTCTGTTCCTCGTGTTGTCTGTTTAACTGTACTTCCTTCCTACGTGCAGCGCTGCATTGTCGCGACGTCTCGAGTCTCGAAGATCTTGCTCGTCGGTTTCCATCTCTAAGGCGCGATTTGTGTTTAATCTAAGATTATGTATTCTACTGTTACGTTCACTCTGTGATTCTACTTGTAATCTCATTTCAAGTCGTTCTTGGTCTCAGTTTCTGTTCCCCTTATCCTGCCAGTATTTTCACGTAAAATCGTTAATCTGTTTTGTCGTTCGTCTTCTGATTCTGTCTGTATTCTTTTAGCAGTATTTTCACGTAAAATCCTTAATCTGTTATGTCGTTCCTCCTCTAATTCTGTCTGTATTCTGTTACCAGTATTTTCACGTAAAATCCTTAATCTGTTTTGCCGTTCCTCCTCTGATTCTGTCTGTATTCAGCAGTATTTTCGCGTAATATCCGTAACCTGTTCTGGCGTTCGTCTTCCGATTCTGTTTGTAGTCTGTTAGAAATATTTCCCCGCAATCTCTCCAATCGTTGAAATCGTTCGTATTCAGTTTCTGTCCTAAGTCGTTCTGCTGAATTTTGTCACAGTATTTGTAGTCGATGTTGTCTCTGTTCGTTAGTTTCGTTATGCAATCGTTCTGCCACGATTTGTCTAGCTAATGCAAGTCTTCGTTGTCTATCACTAACACATTCAGTTTCAAACATACCTTGGTTGTATTGCCTGTGGTAATCCAGTCTCCTGCTCCATTCTTCCGCTGATTCTTGCTGTCTCCTTTGCCTTCTTTGAGCAAGCAGTTGTTGTCTTTGCTCCGATGTCTGTTGTTGTCGTCGCTACCGTGTTCTCTCCCTCTCGGCTTCAAGTCGCGCTTGTCGTTGTGCTGATGTTTCGGCGCTGAAACGCGCTTGGCGACGATCTCTCGCTCCTCCGCCGCTTGGTTTATTCTCTGTCGGCGATTCTCTCGTTGGGATGTACTTGCAGGACGCGTGAAATCGGTTTCGGCAACATTTTGCATAATTTTCAAGAGAGTAATCAAATACACTCCGGTCCTCAATAAGTGAATATTGAAATACGCCATAACGAAGCACGTAAGCAGTATTTATAACCTCTGGTATGAAACCGGTTCTAACCGGTTCAAACCGGTACCAAAATGCGTCTTTTTGCTAGGTGACCAGCAATATCAGGCGCTGTGCGCAAGCGCGATAATCCTGTTGCCAGGTTACCAGCAAACAGAGACACGTGACCGCAAACGGACACCTTTTTAAAGGTCTTAAAATATCGATATATTTAACAACTATTCACCGAAGGCGAAGTGATTCTTGGTGAATATTCACCGAGAATCACTGAGCCTGAGGCGAATTATTGTTCCTCGCGAAGCGAGGCCGAAGGCCGAGCGTAGCGAGGTTACTAATCGTGTCGGTTCCGGTCAGACCACGTGGCTCGCAAGCCCGAGTAAATCGAGCCGAGAGTTTTTATATATGTATATATATATATATCTATATTTTAAAGGTGTCCGTTCGCAGGCCAGGTTACCTGGCAATAGTAACGCACTTGAGAACGCTGAATTTCCGCCATTATTCGGTGATGCCTTTTTGAAAGTAATGTAAATTTTGTGGAAACCGATTTCACTCGTCCTGGAAGTACATCCCAGCAAGGTGATCTCCAAGATATTCAAGAAATATTAGCACGAGATCGTCGCCGAGTAAGTTCGAATACCGTGAAAATCAACACGAGGAAAGCACGACTCAAAGCAGGGATAGAGAAACGACAGCAGGGAGAATAACAACAGAAATCGCAGCCAAGACAACAACTGCTCGCTCCAGAAAAAGGCAAACGAAACAGCAGGGAAAATGACCAGGAATTCAATCAAGTTAGTTTTGAATTTGAATGTGTTATTGATAGAAATACAGGACATGAGTGAACGATTACATAACGAAATATATTGGTGTACTACATTTAGCAAAACGACTTAGAAGGGACACCGAGTAAGAACGACTTCAACGATTGGAGATGTCTCTGGAAAATAATTCTATTAGTCTAAAACCGGAATCGCAAGACGACCAACAGATTACAAGAGAATGTAAATAGGTATTTTTCATAATAAAACGATAGCGTTTCCAGTTTGAAGTAATTTCCAACACAGAGAGTTGCAGTTGTTATAGCAATCATTTATAACGATGTGATCTGATATCATTGCAACAGTGAAAATATTGTAAATTTTCTTGATCTAGCAGTTATGTTAAACATTTTCAACAGAATGTATACCCTGTGTCACTATAAAGTACTGGTTCTGCAATATTATCAGTGATCAATGTGATCATTTTAAAATAAAGCAAATGTGATTACTGAATTCTGAGTAGTATTTCTCTTTGCTATATATATATATATATATATATATATATATATATATGTATGTATTCTCTGATTGAAAGGTTTCAATAATATTGTGTAGAGACAAGTTTCATAGCCTTTTCACAATGGGTCAGTTTTACCTTAGAGTGCAATGACCCCCCCCCCCCCCTGATAATATTGCTATCTAGAACCCCTGCCCTTTTTTCACAAATGAAATGTTAATTCAAGCCTTAATTTGCAAAGTTAGACATAACATATTAACTTTGTTACTTTCTGCCGTTTACTTTATTTTTATGTCAAATATCAATATTTCATAACAACCACAACATGCAATTAACCTTTTACATTGGAAAAACTTTATAAAGAAGAAAATAAATTTTGTAATGCCAAAATGTTTATGATCTTTCTCATATATTCATTGCAAGTGTGCTGTATGTAGTAACAAGTGTTTCAAGTTTCCTAAATGCCCTATGCTTTCAATAATGATTTTCCACACAAACTTTCTAGACAAATGACTGCACTAGATTCTAAGCCTTTAAGAAGAAATGGTATTGTTTGGAGCTGTTTTGATTACTACCACCTCTGATGGAAAGCCTATTAAGAAGATTTTTGTATTGCTTTTAGTAGTAGAGTAACAATAACTTTACCAAGATTAAGACATGAATCCCACCCCATAAAAATATATTATGTTTAACATAAAAAATATAACAATAATAATATCAATACCAGTAATAATAATAGTAATGATAATAATAATGATAATAATATAATGATAGTTCTTCTCGTTACTATATGTCATTGGTTACAGTTCAATACCTCTGGCTGCCATGACTTTTTCGATGAAATACCGTCCTTATATTAAATCTTTCTTCTGCAGTTTTTATAATAGAAATTTTCATATATTCAAAATAATGTACTATTCTATGGTTGGGTATGGATATTTTGCCTGTTTCTGTAACAGCACAATTAAACTTTCATGTGGTATATACTTTTGACTGATTGATGTTGATTTCACATTATTTTTTTACAGGAGTACGTAGTGCAGCAATCTTTTTGAACATATTAAGATTTCAATAACTCTTTCTTACATGTATTGTTTTTATGATATGACCTAAAAATAGCACAACCACATACTATACAGTGGGCACTCACTATTACCAAACCTTTATTCAAAGCTTTTGTAGAATCCAATTGTTTTACCCCCAATTTGTTGATATGGCATCTCTTTTGAGGGAAGAGGAATTTTTCTATCTACCACTGGGGGTACCATTGCAACTGGAAAGAGTACACACATTAAAACATGCACTATTCATAATGCTCTCAATTGTGGTTACCCGGGAATGAAATAATGACTGCAGTAGACAATAAAATATCTAATCAGAAGATTCTTCTTACAATGAATCTCATGCAATTATAACCAAAAAAACATAAACAAAAAATAATTGGAGCGTTCAGCTCATCCTCTGTGTAAGAACATATTGTGTTCAAAAGTGATGTACAACAAAGAAGACAAAGCAGTAGAGACTAAGAAAATAAAACTAAAGAAAAAAAACACAGGTTTTTACACCGTGGTAAACACAAGCATTCATATCAACTCTTCAAGATTTCACCTGCAAAAGATTTACAATCATTTTCAATTTGTGTTAAGTGAATATTATTGTGATACTTCATCGACTCTGTATTCCCTGTCAAGATAATAAATAATTTTACTTCTATTCCCTCTGGTGCAATCTCAGTGGCAGTGAAAGAGCTAAATGAAGGTCAATTTTTAAGCACTGTGTTGAGCGGTATACTGATCATGTAATTTGCACCAGGTGTCACTAATTGTGTACCAAACACAGCATAAGAAATAAAATAATGGGGATTACGCTAATATAAAAAATAAAATATATAATATAAAAAAAAATAAAGAATAAAATATGAAAGCATTGTGACTTCTTCAAAAACTAGCTTCGCGAGGTTTTTGCGGGAGTCGTATTTCTAGTTTTAGTATAAATACACAGGTGATTATTTCAAAAAAGAAAAGAAAAGCATTTTACAACACGAAAAAGTTTTATTTCATCAAAAGCGCGCGAAGCCATTTTGTTCGTCGAGGTGATTATCGGCTGATAATCCCAGATAGCGAACCAATCAGAGCGCGCGATTTTATATAATCACCTGAGTATTTATACTGAATATATATACATATATATATTTAACAAATAAAGAAGCCTAAGCCGTGTATTACACTGGGATAAAACACGACGGGCATTTGAGAACACGAGTGAAATGTAGAAAACACGAGCCGCAGGCGAGTGTTTTCTACATTTCTCGAGTGTTCTGAAATGCCCGGAGTGTTTTAATCACAGTGTAATACACGGCTTAGGCTTCTTTATTTGCTTTATGATATAGATTTTACATGCCGCGAGTAGAAACAAAAAAGCACGCAGATCGCCAAACCGACGCCATTTAACTAACTTCTCGACTTTTTTCGCTTCTTCTTCTTTATTTGTTCCTCGCGAAGCGAGGTTACTGATCGTGTCGCCTTCGGTCAGACCACGTGGCTCGCAAGCCCGAGTAAATCGAGCCGAGAGTTTTTATATATGTATATATATATATATATATATATATATATATATTTTAAAGGTGTCCGTTCGCAGGCCAGGTTACCTAGCAACATTACTTCATGTGAATTTCCGTTATTGGGTATACCGTGGATGATGTTTTGAAAATAATGTGAATTTTGTGGAAACCGATTTTTCTAATCCTGGAAGTACATCCTAGCAAGAAGATCTCCGAGATGCACAAGTAAGAGTGGCGAGAGATCGTCAACGAGTAAGTTTTAATGCCGCAAAAATCAGCACACGGGAAGCGGCGACTCAAAGCAGAGATTGAGAAACTACGGTTAAGGGACAATAATATAATAAGAGGCATCGCAGCAAAGACAACAACTGCTCGCTCAAAAAAGGCAAAGGAAGCAGCAAGGAAAACGACCAGGAATACAATCAAGTTAGATTGGAAATTGAATTTGTTATCGATAGAAACAAAGACTCATTTTAGCTATACAGCATTCAGAATTTAAGGAAAATTATAGCAACAGCATACAGACAGAATCAGAAGACGAACGACAAACCAGATTGCCATATCGTCGTGAAAAAAGTGCCAGGAAAGGGGAAACAGAAACCAACCGCAAAGAAATGAAAGATTACAGTAGTTTCAATACAGCAATGACAATGCAAGTAGGTATTTTCCGTACCAAAACGATAGCTATCCATTTTGAAGAAATTCCCGATACAGAGACTGCAGTTGTGATAGCAATTATTTATAATTATGTGATCTGATATCATTGCAACGGTGAAAATTTATTGTAGATTTGTCTGTTGTAGCAGTTATGTTCAGCATTTTAAACAGAAAAGATACTTAACAATTAGTGACTGGTTCTGCAATATTATCAGTGATCAATGCAATTCGTTGAAAATAAAGCAGATGGTACCGTAATTTCCGGCAGATTACCCGCGGCAGATTACCCGTAATGTGTTAATTTTTCCGCAAACAGTTGTTGGTGCGAGGTATAGGAAGGTGCGGGTAATGCAATAATTGTTAGAGCTACCGGTAAAGTTTAAAACCGTAAGCTAACCAGGAAAACAGAGATGATAAGATAAGTACTCTTCCCAAGACCCGTGTATTGCCTTATCTACTTCGCCTTCATTGCTTATTGTAATAACAGACTTTTCTGCTCTTGATGAAAGCCGAACAAATTGAACCAAAATCGATAGATAAACAAATCTTTTAACGTGTTTGTGCTATTTCTTTCTTTCCTTGTCCAGCTTGTTTCTTTGTTAGTTAAAAAAAAAACATTCCTCACTTACTGAACTTGAAAATAAATTAATTTTAATGTGAAAAAGCAGGCTTCACAAGCACGCAAAAATGATGCCGACATGTTCATTTCATGGCCACGCCTAAAGCCCCGTCTACACGAGCAATTTTTATGTGGCAATTTTTATTTGCCACATAAAAACTAACACGCCAGCTTTTCAGCAAATACAGTTGTCACATAAAAATTGGTCATTTTTCACCATCTACACGGGCAAATAAAAATTGCCACATAGAAAATTGTCATATAAAAATTGCTCGTGTAGACGGGGCTTAATTAATGACGCGACAAGGAAAGTGATTGTCGGCACGCGTGTAAACAAACATTCGCAGCTCAAAATTTTACAATACCGGAATATTCGACGCATCAGTGAAATATTCTTAGCTATCACTGCCTTGATTTAAGGAGTACATTCCCGTTTCGAGCGATTTCTTAGACTCAGTAGGTCCTGAGATATCTATTTTTTGGAGGACAGATTTTTACAAGCGCTATTATTTCCAATGAAACATCGAAAACAATGGTTGTGAAAACGTACTAATTGCACGCAAAAGGATACCACGTCAACAAAAACAATGAATGAAGTTTTTACCTGATTCAAAACGTTATAAAAAGGTAACTGACAACAATTTACAATCTCCGATCATTTACGATAATTGTAGCCACGTGCCCGGATGATTTTGGAAGTCGCTTTTCGCTGAATAGTATTTCTCTTTGCTATATATCTTTGCTACATATACCGTATGTATTAAGTAATTAAAAGGTTTTGTTGGTACTGACAAGTTCCATAGCCTTTTGTAAATGGATTTTTACCTTTGAGTTCCAGGTATCCCTGGGAAAAACTCTCTTAGCTCCCACACTTTTCCCACAAATGAAAAATTCCTTTAGGCCCTACTTTGCAAAATTCGGCATAACATCTTAACCTTTTTCCTTAATGCTGTTTAATTCATTTTTATGATGTCAAATATTTAACAACAACTGCAATATACAGTTGACCTTTTACATTGGGAAGACTAAAGTTTGTAATGCCAAAATTTTTGCGATCTTTCTTATATATTCATTGCAAGGGTGCTGTATGTAATAACAAGTCTTTAAAGTTTCCTAAAAGCCCTGTGCTTTCAATCATGATTTTCCACACTAACTGTATGGACTAATTCATTTTTATGATGTCAAATAGAAATATTTAATAACAACTACAATATACAGTTGACATTTTACATTAAGAAAACTCTACAAAGGAGAAACTAAAGTTTGTAATGCCAAAATTCTTATGATCTTTCTTATGTATTCATTCCAAGGTTGCTATATGTAATAACAAGTCTTTGAAGTTTACTAAATGCCCTATGCTTTCAATCGTGATTTTCCACTCTAACTGTGTGGACAAATGACTGCACTAGCATGATTGCTGCAGGTCAGGAAATGGTGAGGGAAAAAATTCTTCAAGCAAGGGAAAAGCCAGGGAATTTCGTTTCCAGTAAGGGAAAGTTTAAGTCTTTGCGAAAAGTCAGGGAAAAGTGAAATTTAAGAGTTCTAATTTATTTATTGCCAATTCAGCTATGGTTTGGTGTAATTAAGAATGTGACATGAAATGTGTTGGAGTGGTAGAATTAAATGACAAGCTGATTTTGGATTGCCTAAAAAATCAATCCTTTTTCCATGACTTTGTTACCTTAAGAAACTATCAATCCATATGCACTGTATGTGACGTTCTGAAAGCATATTAAATAAATGAGTGGAAAGGTTGGCTGTGAGGTGGCTTGGAGGCCATTACCAGGACAAATTTGTGAATTTTCTTATTTCGTTGGTAAGGGAAATTTTACATTTGTCAGGGAAAAGTAAGGGAATTTCAAGATCCTGTGGCTGTGGCAACCATAACTAGACTCTAAGCCGAAAAAAAGGAAATGGTATTGTTCAGAGATGAGTAATTTTTACCACAACTGATACAAACCCTTAATTCAGAAGAAAACTGTATTGCTTGTAGTAATAAAGGAACAATACCTTTACCCAGATTAGGACATACACCCCCACCCCATAACAGTATATTATGTTAAACATAAAAAAATAACAATAATAATAATATCAATACCAGCAATAACAATAATAATAATAATGGTAATAATACAATAATAGGCATGATAATAATTACAAGAACTGAGAAAGTAAAAAAAGTGATAATGATATAAGTAAATACATAAATTGGGGTTCTATCCCTCATGGGAAAAACCACCATGAGCCATGAGTTCTTTAAAAACTAGCTTCGCGAGGTTTTGCGGGAGTCGTATTTCTAGTCTTATTATTCTCAGCTTCAAAACTTTCTGCAGAGAACTCCATCATGAATTTCTTCAAAGAAAATGTTTTTCGCCGTCTCTTAGAGAATTGTCGAGTAGAGGTAATATGGCGAAAAACAATAAAACACGTTTTATCTATGTTTTATTCCTCGCGAAGCGAGGTTACTAATCGTGTCGCTTTCGGTCAGACCACGTGGCTCACAAGCCCGAGTAAATCGAGCCGAGAGTTTTTATATATGTATATATATATATATATATAGTTGTGTAGAAAAGAAGGTTTGCCAACGATGACGCTAGTGAGAAGGATCCCAAAGGATACGCGACGCTTACACTCGGTGGATTTAGTAGGAATGAAAGAGGAACAGCGAACTTCTCACATGAGGTTTAATACTGTAGACGTTTCGCCCATTCGGGCTTCTTCAGTACAGTATGTTAACAAGATTAAAAAGATTACAAATACTTGGAATAAAAAAATTATTTACAATATTGGTCTCTTATATATGAGAAAGGAAAGAAAAAAGAAAATTACAAACAATAAAAATTTAAAAAACTAACATCTAATAAAAACCTAATGAATAGGGACTAATTTGTGATACAATTTGTGATCCCTAATTGGGCCCTTGATTAACATATATAGAATAAAAACTTTACGTAATAAGAAGAGTGACAGAGTCACAGACATGAAGAGTCACAGAGAACTCTTCATGTTCTCTGTGACTTCAATTTTACAATAATTGAACAAATTTCCAACCCAAGTGACAATAACAGCCTTGATGAACGTCTTCTAACAAGAGAAGCTTATTGGAGTGCACAACTTTGCACCCTTCAGCCTTATGGATTGAATAAAAGATCTGAATTCAATTCAAGGAATAGAATAAGATTTAACTAACATCTGTCAACGGTTTTGTTTCTTTTCTTTTCACAAGTCTTATTACGTAAAGTTTTTATTCTATATATGTTAATCAAGGGCCCAATTAGGGATCACAAATTGTATCACAAATTAGTCCCTATTCATTAGGTTTTTATTAGATGTTAGTTTTTTTAAATTTTTATTGTTTGTAATTTTCTTTTTTCTTTCCTTTCTCATATATAAGAGACCAATATTGTAAATAATTTTTTTATTCCAAGTATTTGTAATCTTTTTAATCTTGTTAACATACTGTACTGAAGAAGCCCGAATGGGCGAAACGTCTACAGTATTAAACCTCATGTGAGAAGTTCGCTGTTCCTCTTTCATTCCTACTATATATATATATATATATATATATATATATATATATATAAAACGTTTGATAAAGCAAGGACGGACAACTTCTGACGATAAAAAAGTTAAAAAGTTAAAAATTTAATAAACGTTTCGGTCTTAGACCTTCGTCAGTTACAGGAGAAAAAGGACGGAAACTAAGTTGAAATACGGTTACAGTGTGGGAGATTACATACCGAAATGAAAAATACTATCGTGCTATTAATACATCGTGATTAATACAATACAGGGAAAAAAAAATGCAAAGCGAGAAATACAATGCTGTACTATAAATTGCGTCATACAGGGTGATAATTAATAGACCAAACGAAAAAGATACAATACTGTGCATAAATTACATTATAGAGCGTGATAATTGCAGAACTAGGTTAAATTCAACCTAAAAACTAAAATAGTTAAAATAGATAAAACGGACTCTTGCAATGCGGTAAATGTTACGGGAAAACTAGTTTACAAAGATATGCAGAAGAAACCTACGTTTACGCTGGACAAGGTTAATAACAAAATCCCAAATCGAGGCCTTTGGAGCATTAAAGGGTTGACAAACAACAAAATCCCTGGAGGGGCCCTTAAACAATAAGCTGTAATAAGATCCCAGGCAGGGCCTTTGAGCATACCTAACACCCAAAGAGCTGGCAAAATCCAAGGAAGGGCTTTTTGACTGCCTTATGGCGCAAACGCATATTTACACAAGAGAAAGTTAATTATAACAAATTCTGTTTTTGGAGTGAAATTCTTTTCTTTTATTTAAGCCATGGGGAGCCATAGAAAACAGTTGAGCACTCCAATAAGCCTCTTTCGTAATTAAAAACCTATCGATCTCGTCTAAGTCATTAGGGGCCTGCACCTGATCAATGCATTGGAATTCAAACTCATCCAAGGAGTGTGGAATTTTATTGAAATGTACTGCTACCTCACAAGTGGTTTTGTTTGTGAGCATAGCAGACTTGTGGTTACGAAACCTAACCCGAAAATCGGTGGTAGTTGATCCTACGTACTGTAAACGACATTTCTTGCAGGAAACTAAATAGATCACGTTTTTAGAATCACAAGAAAGCCTTGAATGAATGGTGTATTTTCTGCCCGTTCTAAAACTTAGAAATGATTTAGGTTCAACAAAGAAATTTCGACAGAGATCGCATCTATTTCTTTCACATTTAAAGCAGCCATTGTTTGGCTGAATTGTTTGTCCCTCATCGGCGGTTTTAAAACGAGATGGTGCTAATAATTCTTTCAGGTTTTTTGCTCTACGAAAAGATGGTATGATAGAGCCTTGAGGGAAAAGTTCTTTCAATTTAGGGTTGGATTGCAAAATCAACAAATGCTTTCTAATTATGCTACTCACATTAGGCAAAT
>OX453275.1:17631258-17652213 GCA_949710005.1 Ricordea florida | reverse complement strand
AACTAATTTTGATGATGTTAGTCTCAACACGTTTTGTAAACACTCACTTCAACGCACATCGAGGGACATTTGCAATGCGGTTTTACGTGCTTCCCACGAGACGGTTAACCTCCTTCAACGGGAGTTAAGACTTCACAGGGAACAGCTGTTTTCGAAAGTTAACCATGGCACAGCCCTTTTCCTATGGAACGGTCTCAAGAGTGAAAACGCCTCTCTACTTCACACCCTGAAAGAACGAGAAAAGCGCAAGTGGCTCAAGACTATTCCTCTTGATCCTGGATTGGATTCACCCATCGCCACTGACAATCCATCTACAGTCAGACGCATTCGACGGTACAATAAAGGTGCTAGGATTTCTAGGAAGCGCCAGCGTTTTCGTCAAAGGCGCAGATTGCCAAACCCCGTCAATACAGAGCATCTACAACAGCTAGACCCCGTTAACCTTTCTAGTCACCCTATTGGAGCAGACCAGGTTAACTTGCTCCGGAAAGGACCTTCCTTTTGCCCCACGCCCAAAGATATCAACTGGCAGAGCGTGTATGACGATTTGGAGATCTTTGAAGCCCGATTACGGACGGCAGCTTTCTTTATGGATACCAATCCGGATGACGACCTTCCAACCCCCTAGCCATCTACCTCGTGTTCCGAAAGAAAAGAAATGGAGACCTCCTACGTCCAGGTACCCTGAACTTGAACTTTTTTTAGCTAATGTAAGGCGTGATCTTATCAATCCTGAGAACATTAAGCAACCTAGAGATAATCTTTCGCGAAAAGAACGTGTTGCCCTTAAGGAACTTAGAAACTCTAACGTAGTGATTCGGATACAGGACAAAGGTTCCCGTTTTGTTTTAATTGATGATAAAGAGTACGAAGAAAAAATGCTTGGTCAGCTCAACAACCAGCTGCACTATAAATCTTTGCAATCAGATCCTACCTCGAAGCATTTAGCGTTAGTAAGTAGTTGGTGTTCGAAATGGCTTGGAAAGGGTGAGATTTCCCCCGAAATAGCTAAGTGGGTTTTAAATAAGGAAGCGAAACCAGGAGTTGCCTTTGGGAACATTAAAACGCACAAAACGGGCAACCCGTTAAGACTCACTACCTCTTGTTGTGGTACGGCAATTGAGAACTTGTCGGCCTTTACCGAATTCTATTTGCAACCACTTGCTCGTAAATTACCATCATTTATTAAAGAGACCACGGATTTGCTTAACAAAATAGGAGATCTTAACACGAGTGGCCCTTTTCCAACTGGCACCTTACTGGTTTCGTGGGATGTGGTTTCAATGTTACCCAACATCGACAACAAACTTGGTCTTACTGCAGTTAGGAAAGCTTTGAATGCTAGGGAAAACAAAATTCCGTCCACATCTTGCATACTAGAAGCTGTAAAAATCTGTTTGAAAAGCAACCATTCTGTTTTTAAAGAGAATTTCTTTCTTCAGATTCATGGTACGGCCATGGGTCCAAAACATGCATGTAGTTATGCCGATCTAGCCATGGGTGAAATTGATCTTAAAGCTAAGTTTTCCGGTCCGATAAAGCCATCCTTGTGGTGGCGTTATCGTGACGATGTCTTTGATCTTTGGCAGCAAGACCTTCCTACCTTACATCAATTTACTGATTATATCAATTCTCTATACCCTACTATTAAATTCGAGTTAGTTTTTTCTGAACGTGAGCTTCACGTACTTGATCTTACTTTACATCTTGTGGAAGGGTTTATTAGAACTGATGTTTATTCTAAACCTACAGATAGCCATTTATACCTTCCACCCTCTAGCTGCCATCCCAAGCATGTCTTCAAGGCTATTCCTTTTGGAGTAGCGACTAGATTGAAGAGAAATTGCTCTGAAGAAACTTTCCTTGCCGAGAGAACAGTTGAGTACAAAGGTTATCTTGTTAATCAGGGTTATCCCCCAAAATTAGTTGACGATCAATTCTCCAAAGCCTCCACCATTTCTAGGAATGATTTACTACGGCAACGCGGAAAACAATCGAGGAAATTATTTCCATTTGTTCTCACATTTAATCCTAATTTGCCTAATGTGAGTAGCATAATTAGAAAGCATTTGTTGATTTTGCAATCCAACCCTAAATTGAAAGAACTTTTCCCTCAAGGCTCTATCATACCATCTTTTCGTAGAGCAAAAAACCTGAAAGAATTATTAGCACCATCTCGTTTTAAAACCGCCGATGAGGGACAAACAATTCAGCCAAACAATGGCTGCTTTAAATGTGAAAGAAATAGATGCGATCTCTGTCGAAATTTCTTTGTTGAACCTAAATCATTTCTAAGTTTTAGAACGGGCAGAAAATACACCATTCATTCAAGGCTTTCTTGTGATTCTAAAAACGTGATCTATTTAGTTTCCTGCAAGAAATGTCGTTTACAGTACGTAGGATCAACTACCACCGATTTTCGGGTTAGGTTTCGTAACCACAAGTCTGCTATGCTCACAAACAAAACCACTTGTGAGGTAGCAGTACATTTCAATAAAATTCCACACTCCTTGGATGATTTTGAATTCCAATGCATTGATCAGGTGCAGGCCCCTAATGACTTAGACGAGATCGATAGGTTTTTAATTACGAAAGAGGCTTATTGGAGTGCTCAACTGTTTTCTATGGCTCCCCATGGCTTAAATAAAAGAAAAGAATTTCACTCCAAAAACAGAATTTGTTATAATTAACTTTCTCTTGTGTAAATATGCGTTTGCGCCATAAGGCAGTCCAAAAGCCCTTCCTTGGATTTTGCCAGCTCTTTGGGTGTTAGGTATGCTCAAAGGCCCTGCCTGGGATCTTATTACAGCTTATTGTTTAAGGGCCCCTCCAGGGATTTTGTTGTTTGTCAACCCTTTAATGCTCCAAAGGCCTCGATTTGGGATTTTGTTATTAACCTTGTCCAGCGTAAACGTAGGTTTCTTCTGCATATCTTTGTAAACTAGTTTTCCCGTAACATTTACCGCATTGCAAGAGTCCGTTTTATCTATTTTAACTATTTTAGTTTTTAGGTTGAATTTAACCTAGTTCTGCAATTATCACGCTCTATAATGTAATTTATGCACAGTATTGTATCTTTTTCGTTTGGTCTATTAATTATCACCCTGTATGACGCAATTTATAGTACAGCATTGTATTTCTCGCTTTGCATTTTTTTTCCCTGTATTGTATTAATCACGATGTATTAATAGCACGATAGTATTTTTCATTTCGGTATGTAATCTCCCACACTGTAACCGTATTTCAACTTAGTTTCCGTCCTTTTTCTCCTGAGAAAAAGGACGGAAACTAAGTTGAAATACGGTTCTCTCTTCCGTCCTTTTCCTCCGACAGCGACAGGGATTCTTGGCCAAACAACTGCACCAGAAAGCGAACATTCCTGAAGGTCCTTGTGGTTTAGTTGAAGTCGAAACCTTTCAAGCGTCTATTTCAACGGTCTATTCTTCGTCTATTCTAACGGTGGTGAACAACGCATCAATGGTCACTATGTTGATGGCTACGATCCAGAGCGTAGAATCATTTATGAGTTTATGGGCTGTTTGTGGCATGGTTGTAAGAAATGCTATCTCCCTGAGACGATCAATCCCGTAAACGACACATCTATGGCAGACTTGAGGGAAGAGACCACGAAAAAAGTAGAAACATTCAAGAGGTTGGGGTATCAGGTGGAAGTGATGTGGGAGTGTGAGTTCCGTGAGCAGTTAGAAAGTAACGCAGAATTGACTCAATTTATTCAACAACTTACCTTTGACGCGCCACTCGAGCCACGAGATGCTTTCTTTGGTGGGCGAACAAATGCAGTGTGTTTGTACAAACAAGTCTCTACAGACGAGAAAATCCATTACGTGGATTTCACGTCACTCTACCCGTGGACGAACAAGTATGGAACGTATCCCATTGGTCATCCAGAGATTTTAACCAGTGAAGCCTTGTTGAACCGCACCTCAGATGAATTCTATGGCCTTATCAAGTGTGACATACTACCGCTTTCATTCCTGTTTCATCCTGTCCTTCCGTACCGTGCTCAAGGCAAGCTAATGTTTCCTCTCTGCCGTACCTGTGCCGAAACACTACAGCAAACACCCTGTGAACATACGGACGAACAGCGGCTGCTATCCGGCACCTGGTGCTCTATCGAAATCGAAAAAGCCTGGGAAGTTGGATACCGTATAGTCCGCATGAAAGAGGTGTGGCATTTCCCGGAGAAATCGTCTGATCTGTTTTCAGGCTATATTGACACCTTTCTAAAAATCAAACAAGAGGCAAGCGGTTGGCCTTCCTGGTGTGATAGCGACAACAAGAAACATCAATACATCAGCGAATACCAGGATAAAGAAGGCATCGCACTAGACCCTACTAAAGTCAAGAAAAATCCTGGTCTACGTTCCCTCGCCAAACTGATGTTAAACTCGTTCTGGGGAAAGTTTGGTCAACGTGAAAATATGCCCCAGGTGGAGCTAGTGAAGGACCCTGAACGCTACTTTCGTCTTCTGACTTGCCACTCTACACAAGTCAAGCACATTCAATTCGTCAATGAGGAGTGTATTGAAATGCACTACACGTATGGAGATGGATTCGTAACCCCCTCAGACAAAACCAATGTGGTCATTGCGGCCTTCACTACCGCCCAAGCACGACTCAAGCTCTATTCTGTTCTCGAACGTCTCCAACAACGGGTCCTGTACTTTGATACAGACTCCGTCATTTTCACAAGCAAACCCGGTGAATGGGTGCCCCCTCTTGGCGACTACTTGGGCGAGCTCACCAATGAACTAGAGGATGACGATTGCATCACCACATTCGTCTCTGGCGGGCCCAAGAACTATGCGTACCAGACCAAGAACGGTAAAACAACCTGCAAGGTGAGAGGTTTCACCCTGAACTACCGTGGCTCACAGAAGCTCAATTTCTCTACCATGTGTGCCCAGGTCTGTAACCCTCAAGAAGAACCCATCTTCCTGGAAAATCCACATTTCATCAAACGCAACTCTAAAGACAAGACCCTTGAAACTGTAAGTCTAACCAAACAATACAAGCTGGTTTATGACAAACGAGTGGTACATGGATTTCACACCTTTCCCTATGGATACCGTTAATGAACCAGCGTGTAGTGGAGGCTCTGAATGCCTATAAAGGGAGCTTTGGAGGCCGTCATCCGTCATTTCAATCTTACCATGGACTGGTTGTACTTTTCCTTGGTGCGTGGTTGTGCGAAATATTGCATTCCCTATTCAAACAATAATCTGCGTAACGTACCCTACGACCAGTGGTCGTTACTCCTCAAACATGTAGAACCTATACACTGGGGACGGTTATTGAGCTTTTACAGCTACATGGATTACAGCCACGCCCCTTGGAGACAGCAATACACCTTTCATTGCAAGCTTCGAACCTTGTATCCAAGTCATTATCCGTCTGTTTGGTGGATGGTAGGTCAGCTTATAAAAGGTGTGTGCATAAGCTTTCTTTCCATTTTATGTCAGGCAATGGGAAGTGTCGCAAGTCGTCTATGTTCAAGCTCCACACCTACCTTGTCCTTAAGAGGTTTGTGTGAAAGAATGCGCTGTTTAGTTGTCTGTTGTGGCAGCGAAGTACACATTGATTACAGAGATGCTACTGAAGAAAACGAAGAACAACTCAACGAAAAACAAAACGTCACAAAAGACACTTAGCCGTCTGTTGGAGACACTGTATTTTGATTCCAATCGTCCTTCGGCCTTAGGAGGTGTGGACAAGTTGTTTCGAGCAGCACGCCCCTTTGGTATAACCCGTGCACAAGTCGTTACTTGGTTGCAACAGCAACCTGGATATAGCCTACACAAACCTGCTCGTAGACGTTTCCGTCGAAACAAAGTGTTTGTCAACGGACTAGATGACCAGTGGCAAGCTGATTTAGTCGATTTACAGAGCTTAAGTCGTTGGAACCGTGGATACAAGTACCTACTCACCTGTATTGACATTTTGTCCGAGTATGCGTGGTTGGTTCCCTTGAAAACGAAGACGGGTTCAGCACTAGTAGAGGCCTTTACGAAAATCTTTCGGCAGGGTAGAAAGCCAGAAAAGTTACAGGGCGTTTTCCATTTACCAAGAGATTCCGGAAATTCCGGTTGGGATGTAAATGGAACGCACTTTTTTGGTACGTTCCACTGGAAAATTTCCGGAATAAACGGAGCGTCTGAAAAGGTAGTCCCGTTTTCCCGTTGGAAACCTTCCGATGGAAAATGCGTGTTCCATTTACGAGTTTCATGAGGTTTCACCAGTTCCAGACCTTTCACGCGGGTGATTCTTCACTTCCACATCTTCGGTAAAGAGAAATGACAGCTTCTTCTACAGTCCCCTGGGAATGAATGGAACTTGTGTCAAATGGAACACGTTCCTCACCGATGGAAATTTCCCAATAAAATTTCCGGAATTTTTCGGTAAATGGAAAACGCCCACAGACAGATGCTGGTACAGAATTCAAGAACAGAACGTTTCAGACATTTTTGAAGAAGCATAACGTTCACCATTTCGTCACCTATAATGAAACCAAGGCTCAAGTGGTGGAACGGTTCAACCGGACTCTGAAACAAATGATGTGGCGATTGTTTACTGCAAGCAGCTCCTATTACTACTTAGACAAACTGAATGATCTCGTCAATGGCAATTATAATCAGACCATGCACCGATCTATCAAAATGAAACCATCAGAGGTGACAGTCATGAATGCACAGCACGTGTGGCGTACCTTATATGGCAAACACCCTTCCGTGATCAAGTATAAATTCAACGTTGGTGATCAAGTCAAAATCAGTAAGCATAAGCGTGTCTTTGAGAAATCCTACCTCCCGAATTGGAGTGAGGAAACGTTTACAGTGGCACAGAGGTTACGAAGAGATCCTCCTGTCTATCGTTTAAAAGAACACGACGGTGATTGGATAGAAGGAACATTTTATGAGACCGAGCTGCAGAAAGTGATTGAAAAGTCGGATCATCTGTTTCGCGTGGAAAAAGTGCTACACCGTCGCGGCAAAGGAGCGCAAGCAGAAGTCTTGGTTCACTGGAAAGGCTGGCCTAAGAAATACGATAGTTGGATTCCTGCTCGTCAGTTGGTGTCTCTACAATGATTCAAGATAACGATTTTTACGTGATGCTTCCCAGCAATGCTAGTACGAATCTATTTCCTACCAATTCCAAGTCTCATTACCGTGTGGCCCTACCCAGACAAATACGACTGAAGGATGAAGAAGACTGGGAGGTTGGTTTGCATTACGCGGTTTACCCGCTGTCGTGGTTTGACATCCCCAAGAAATGCTTGCATTCCCATATCATGCTTCAACGCTCTGGCGATCTTGAGTTTTTCACT
Source organism: Ricordea florida (assembly GCA_949710005.1). NCBI lineage: Eukaryota > Metazoa > Cnidaria > Anthozoa > Corallimorpharia > Ricordeidae > Ricordea > Ricordea florida. The sequence continues at coordinate 17,644,868 of OX453275.1, read as the reverse complement.
TTACCAGAGGGCAGGTATCAAACTGCTTTGGACGTTGTAGAGGGAATGTTACAGTGCCTGAACGCATGTAACCCTCCACCTCAATACAAGATCATTGCAGATGAGAAATGGAATCTTACCTTTATATCTCCTCATGAGTTGTTATTGATCACCGAGTCGGTAGCTCAAGCCCTTGGTTGGATTACAGAGGATAATAGCACAAGACCTGGTGTACATTTGGACATGAATGTCTGTCTGATTCCAGCCCCTAAATTTGACCTCATGTGGTACGCCATACCACCCAATACATCTATTGCATTCCCTGGAGGTTTCATTATTCCACCTGCCGTTTCTCTTTGTCCATGCAAACACAGAGTGGTTCAAGTCCAAACCAATCTTGTGGAGCCCTGGCAAGTGGGTGAGGAACGTTTACCATTGTTGCATGAAACGGTGCCTCGAGGTGTGTTTCGCGAAACAGTGCTCGAGGAGAGAGAGCACGTATATTACCTACCACTACGAACAAAAACGTTTCAAACTATTGAGATCTATTTAACAAACGGATGTGGTCAATTGCTGTCATTTCTGGACGGTATCGTGAACGTGGTACTTCATTTTCGGCGCCAAGTGCAATGACCAACAGTTTTTACATCGTATTGAACAGCAATGCAGGTAGGGAGCAACACCCTGATAACAAAGCAGCAGACTTTAAGATGCCTTTACCGACTCAAGTACATCTAAGTCAAGACTGGGAAGTGGCCATGACGCATATCATCTACCCCTACACCTGGTACAATGTTCAGGACTATCAATTATCGTACACTCTACACTGTAAAACGACTAACAACCCGTGGAAGCTACCCATCAATCTACCACGTGGCATCTATCGTACCGTTAACGATGTAATTCATGGAATGTTGACGGGACTGCGTAATGCCCTAAAGGACATTTACATCCGAAGTGATCACAACATCACAAGCCTTGGAGGAAACGACTGTTTCTACATTCACGAGAAAGCTCAAGATTATTTTGAACTTAAACTACCTTCTGGTTGGTATGTGACGCTGCCTAAAAATCTGGCTCGTTCCTTGGGATATTTAAACTACAAGTATACTCTTCCTGATATGTACCAGATCAAAGCATCCGGTCTCGTAGAACTAAATGAGGATCATAGCGTTACTCTTTTTGCTACCACGACCATTCTCTCTAGAAAAGATGATTTGGTGTGGGGTATGCTATCTTCACAAGCGTTCCAGACCATGTACGTGTATTCAGATTTGGTAGAGTCTCAAGTAGTTGGGGATGCTCAAGCGAACGTGCTCCGTATTCTAGTACCTCGAGGCCAACCTGGAGACCTAGTTGCAGAAGAGATCAAACTACCTACCTACCATCGTCTTCGCACTTCTGTATTTTCATCCGTAGCTATCAATATAAGAGGCGACACTGGAGAACTCATACCATTTGCCTCTGGAAACGTTCGAGTAACGTTGCACTTTCGTCGTAGAGCGCTTTTCTGAGATGATACTTCCAATGAATCATCATTTCTACCCTTATCGGAGACAAGTGATGCCTTTTCCGCAAGGAGGAAGAGGAAATATCAGCATTTTTGGTGGTTCTTCTCCGTATGGACAAGGGGGAAACGGTCTCGGTGGATTGTTTCGTGGCCTCGTAAGGACAGCCACACCGTTTCTAAAAACAGCAGCAAAGAAAGTAGGCAAAAATGTTCTGCAAACAGGCGTCGACACTGGTCTGCAAATTATTGGGGACATTATGAGTGGTCAGCCGTGGAAGAAATCTGTGACATCAAGAGCCAAAGCAGCTGGTAAAAATATGCTTAAGAGTACCATCAGTGATCTAACACAACAAGGCCGAGGTCGACAAAGAGGTCATAAACGTAAACGAGAAGCTGTACCAGTCAGTTCAACACAGACCAAGAAACGGAGAACATCTCCTGCGAAGTTCAAGACCATTTTCGATTAAGTAACATGGCAGCAGCACACCCTCGTTCAGCCCCAGGTGGAAATTCAAGCCTTCAATTGTTTGATGCACCCGTCACAGATGTGTCCATTTTCAGTAGCAAGTGGGTAGACTACGAACCAGTGCAAACAGGGACCAATCCTATTGAGTTTGTCGTCAAACCCTTGGCAGACTATATCGACATTAACAAGACAGAGTTACGATTTGTGGTGAAAATAACCAAGGAAGATGGATCACCTACAGGTGACGGAAAAAAGTATACTTTGATCAACAACGCTCTACACTCCATTATCAAACAATTTACTATCAAGATCAACGAAACGTTGGTGACGGAACAATCTGACACTCAAGCTTACAATACTTACATCAAAACCCTGCTAAATTTCACAGACCAGGCTAAAAAATCCTATCTGACCAAGGCGTTGTACTACAAGGACACAGCGGGATACATGGATGAAGTGGATAACGCAGCAGACACTAATGTTGGTCTTAAGAAAAGAGCGACATTCACCAACAATGGGGCAGAAGTGGGACTGGTTGGAGTCCCTCTTTGTGATCTGTTCAACATTGATAAGTTACTGTTGGATGGTTTGGAAATCAAAGTCAAAGTGGATCTGAATAACAATGCATTTGTTCTCATGGGTGGTGAGAATCCAAATAACTGCAAGTTACAAATCATATCCAGCACTCTCCGTGTCCGTACAGTGCGTGTTGCAGACAGTGTTAAACTAGAACACTTAGAAATTATGCAAGGTCAGAAGGGCCGCACTGCTCTGCCTGCCATCTACACCTTGACCAGAACCCCAACACACGCAAGAATCATCCCTCAAGGTGTGCTGAATCATACAGAAACGGATCTCTTCAATGGTCTGATCCCCCAGTGTCTGATTTTTGGTATGGTACGGAATGATGCCTACAACGGACACATAGCTAGAAATCCCTTCCACTTTCAGCTGTTTGACCTGCGAGATGTTCGCTTGACCGTTAATGGTGAAGAAATGCCTTACTCTGCCTTGGACCTAACGGGTGGCAAAAAGATCGACGGCTACAACACGTTGTTTTCCGGGAGTGGAGACATGAACTGTGGTCACGGTCTCGACATTGATAGAGAAGACTGGGAAAACGGATATGGTCTGTTCCGTTTTGATTTGACACCCGCAGGCAGTGGTCATCCCGATTATTTAATTCCTCACCGTTCTGGAAACGTGAATCTGTACCTGAAATTTGGAAATCAGACGCCAAGAGTGCTCAATTTAATTGTGTACGCGGAATTCCAGAATCAGTTGGAGATTGATCGCAACAGACGCGTGGTGTACGATTTGTCTCAAGGCTCGTAAGATGCATACAACCCTCGACCTGTGGCACGCCTGCCTTCGCGACCCTAAGTTGGCAACATTGATGAAAGGTGTGTTTCCAAGTGACAAGCTACCCAACATCAAAACCTACCCTGCAGGGCTTATCGCAAATACAGACCCTCACAACCAGCCAGGAACGCATTGGGTTGCCATGTATTTTACATCACCACAGGAAAGTGAATTCTTTGACAGTTACGGATTTTCACCAAAGATATACGGCATGGATGATTATATTTCACGGAATGTAACATTGTACAATGATGTTCCATTGCAAGGACTTACTTCAGATGTGTGCGGAGACTATTGTGTGTTTTATTTACTTCATCGTGCAAGAAACAAGGATCTAAACACTATTCTATCTAAGTTTAGTAAGAATGACTCTCAGTGGAACGATGCACAAGTAGCTCAATTTGTACACCATTATATTTCCTCTTTAGAAACAGTAAAGAATGCACCAGAAATGCATTGTCAGAATCAATATTGTGAAACCTTTCAATGCTGTCGTAAAAAGATAATAAAGTACGTTTGAAAAAGGAAATCTGCGACTTCTATGTATCTTTTCTATATATCAAACAAACGAGTGCAGGACACGTCATTATACCATAGGCGAGCTTGGAGTGAACATGACCCAATTCAAATGTCCAAGTAGTATCATGATCGCGGGACCAAGTCAGTGCGGTAAAACAACGTTTACTAAACAACTGTTAAAACACGCTGGTGTGCTGTTTGAAAGACCCATCCGAAAAATTGTGTATTGCTATGGTCAATGGCAAGACTGTTTCAAAGACATGACCGATCAAATACTGTTTGTGGAAGGCATACCGGAGGATATCCCTAGTTTGTTTCCACCGACCTGTCGACCAGGGATTCTTGTGTTGGACGATTTGATGAGACATTGCAGCGACGACGAACGTATCGTGGATCTATTCACAAAAATATCTCATCATTGTGATGTGACCTGTGTTTACTTGACGCAGAATCTATTTCCACCTGGAAAATTTTCCAGAAGTATTTCGTTAAACGCGCATTATATCATTGCATTTAATAACCCTCAAGATACGTTGGGTTTGAGGACCTTGGCCCAGCAAGCATTTGCTGGACAAGTACCTTACGTGTGGGAAAGCTTTCAAGATGCTACGGAGCAGCCATTTGGTTACCTGTTGCTGGATTTACATCCACGTACTCCAAACATACAACGACTCAGAACAAAGATATTACCGACCGAGCGCAACTTTCCAGTGGTTTACGTCAACAAGAAAACACATAAAACACACACCCCTTTGTCCGTTGATGTTAGTTGTTAATATGCCAGCGTACACAACACATCAAATTCTCACGGACACAGTAAAAAAGAAGACAAAGCATCACCGAAAGAATCAACGTGGTGGCAATATGACATTACGTTCTGGGAAAAATATGGTGTCTAATGATCCTAGGAAAAAAAGCCCAGCATTGAAACGTTCGAAGATAAAGTCACATTTACCGTTTTTGTGTACATGCTTTAAAAGTCGTGGAAAACAGCGACGCGACATGATTGCAGTGGCTAATAGAGGGCAAATGGAGGCCATCAGTGAGATTGCATTAAATCTCCTTAAAGGAAACATCATTCTACCAAATCCGTCATTTCGGCGGTTGAGACCACACAAGGCAAAGCTCCTCTTTCTGACGCATAAAAAGCCAAGTCTCAAAAAGAAGAAGCAGATTATCAATCAAAAAGGAGGATTTCTACCAGCACTTGCTTCAATAATTGCGCCACTTGCCATCGATTTACTCGGTAAATTGATGAAATGAAGCACGCCCAAAAGATGGTGATGATTTCTGAACATTTAATGCAAAGTATGGAAACGGAACATCGTTTGACAGCTCCTGCACAGTTACCTACGTTAACACGACTGGATCAAGACATGAAACATATCATGGATTCTCAGATGCCAGAAGATCAAAAAATGGTTTTATTAGAACAACTCATACAGAGATAACAAGGACTGACTAAACAGATGAAGAGTGATTCGACAACTTCCCAACCTGTTGTCCTACCACCTCCCAGAGAACCAATTCCTGCTACACCTTCAACGTCTCCCTCGGAAGAAAGGACACTTACGACCCTACCAAAGTCCAAACTTCCTCGACCTGCTGCCAGATCTGTGACATCTCGTAAACCGGAAAAAACTGGTTTTGAAACACCTCTGCTACCTGAGCATCCAATTCTCCTCGAAACACCCCTGACCACACCCAAAAGGAAAAAGAAGACGAGAAGAACGCCTTTGGTGGCAAGGTTACGAAGCAACAAACGATGGGAACCTTACTAAACAAGTTTCTTGGAACCTTACTAAACAAGTTTCTTGTACGCTGGAAACCTATATAAGCCATAAGACGTAAGAGGAATCTACACTCCACGTTAAGTGCTTGCCATGGCTCCTTACTGTGTTCAAGGTTCCCATTATTCATGTGAAACCGACGGTACTGATGAGAAAGTCCAACAAGCCTACTGGATTTGTTTGACCTATGTAGCGTGTCGTGGAATTAGAAAATCGGCCCGGCTAAACGATGCTCTGACACACCTGGATAAACATCGAGAGTTTGCGTACTGGTTATGGCATGATTTATTAGACATTCTTGATTTAACAGCGCCTGATTGTCAAGACTGGCTTGATGCCAATCCTCAGGAAGAAAGACAATGTATTTTACAAGTCATGACCCATCCTGAACCGTTCAGTGATACCTGTTGGTACTGGTTGGACCGAATCTTTAATGAAGAGCACCAGAAGGAAACAGGTTTTTAAGCCTCACTATATAAAGATCTGTCGCTTGCACACTTTCTCATCACAATTTCGAGGATGAGCTACTCCAAGTGTGAACTCTGTCTGAAAGATCTTGAAGTTATTACACCTGCCTCGGGTGAACGTTACTTACGTTGTTTGGACTGGAGACAATGTCCCTTTTTCTGTCATGAAGATAATATCCACAGTTATCATCTATGCCTGAGAGATCGCGTGATTCCTGACTACAAGCTACAAGCGGGAGGTCAGGTACCTCTGTGTCACCACAAGGAAGTACCAACCATGAGAGTATCAAGATCAGAGAAAAATCCATTCAGACCCTATCTTACCTGTCGCAGAAGAGATAGTTGTAAATACTTTCAATGGGCCGATGAAGAACCTCATTACAGCTTCCATTATCAACAAAGTCAGCCACAAGTATTTATGAAAGCCATGAACTATCAGCCAAGAAGACCCAAGCTGCAAAGACAATGTGTCGTCATAGAAGATGTCAAAAAGGACATGCCACCATTACAGCAGGCAATAGATGAGGATTCGGGTGTTTCATTTTACTATAATTGACGGACATTCTTTAGTTTGTCAGCGGATTGTACTTTAGTGTGTGTAAACAATAAATCATTTTTAAAAGTGACAGCATGCGTTGTGTGGTTAATGTAGTTAACACCTACATGGCGAGAAACTAGAAACTACTGAAGTTAATGTATGCGACCTGGGAGCAAACCGATCTGGCTTACGAATTTCCATACCTGTTTATAAACCAGTTTTCTGTATGTTTTTACATATCTATACAAACCTGTATCCGATCTTCAAGAAACCTGTTTGTCTGGATCCCAAAAGAACTAACTTATTCATACATTCATAACGTCAGTGATTTCTCATTGGTTGATGATGATGTCATCGTTCTCTCATTGGTCGATCGTGATGTCATCGTTCTCTCATTGGACCAAAGCTCTTTCCATTGTTCTCGATAGCTATATATTTGCGATACCACCCGGATGGTTGGGCGGACACGTAACAGTATGATACAACACACTTCTCTCTTCAAAACTCATTAAATATTCAACACTACTACTAACCTCATTCACTATTCAACATGGCAACCTTAAAGTCATATATTCCATATGGCCATCATAACGTAAAACATTCAATATGGCGGTCATAAGGTCATTCAATGTGACGACCAACTCCAAACCGGTTATACACTACCGGTTATACATTTGCATATGTCCCTGTTCTCCCTACTAGGCCCAAGCCCCGCTCTCTGGACTAGTCATCTGTCTATAACTACTTACTACATGGCAAATGCTAGCAACTGATAAGATGCAAAGGGCCCTCTTTTATCAATGTCAATGAGTTTGTTAGTCTTCGTATAAAAACACTGTTTACTCAGATCTGGAAATCAACAGTGGAACTGTTAAGTTATAATAAACTGACGCGTTAAATGGCATCTTGAAACAATTTATAAGACGTAAAGGGCCATATTTTATATTGCTAATGAGTTGTTAGCCTGTTTCAAAACACAGTTTAACTCAGAACTCAGGTCTGGAACTCAACGGTGGAACTGGAACTATAAACTGAAACTTGGATGGCATCTTGCAACAAGTGCAAAGAAGATGTAAAGGGCCATCTTTTATACTCCAAATGCATCAATGTCAATGAGTTTGTTAGTCTCTATCAAAGCACAGTTTAACTCAGAACTCAGGTCTGGAACTCAACGGTGGAACTGGAAGTATAAGCTGAAACTTGGATGGCATCTTGGAACAAGCACGAAGAAGATGTAAAGGGCCATCTTTTATACTTCAAATGCATCAATGTCAATGAGCTTGTTGGCCTCAGTATCAAAACATACTTTAACTAAAGGCATATTTAACAGGCATTCAAGTACTTCATCTGATGAATTGTCATGTATTCCAGCGAGAGTAAACATTTTGTTTACTATTTGCTTGCCAAACACATTGAGGTGAATCTTGCTTGTTGGATCTTCTTGATTCTGGACATAGATTTTAAAGTACCATTGCAGATCACAAGCACTTGCTTTTTGTGACATCTTACAGTGACTGCAGAAGGCCAATGTCCCTTTGATGGTTACCTTTTTGAGACAATTAGCACAGGAATGGTACTTGTTTATGTTGCTTATTCCAAGGATGCAAGCGATGAGGTCTTCAGTTAGTAGTTGCCACTTCATCCAAAGTGCAGGGAGGCTGCTCAAATGGAGCAGCAAAATCAATGGTACACTCATTTTCTTGCTTGGGGATGTTCAAGTATTTCTGACCTTGATTGACTTTTACTCTGACTTTATTGAAAAAATAAGTATATCCCTATTGTAGAGTGTCAGCATGTCTATCCCAGAGTATGATTTTGATATGGCCTGATGGATCTGTTATGTAGCCTTCTTGTATTGGAACTTCAGAGCCTTGTATAATGACTTTCTTTATACCACTCAGGTGGGCAAGGTATCCTTTTATTGCAATAAGCTGTTCTGGAGCAATATGCATGTGCCAATGAGGAAATTGAAAGGTCATCTTCTTGGCTTCTGTACTCGAAGGGAGCTTGGGTTGGTTCAATAGTGGTGTTCTTGTCAATGACTATGTCGTCCCTTTCATATTTAGCACTAATTTTTAACTTGTTTATCTTCAATGGGGATTTCTGCTTTGCATAAGTCTCAACAACTTCTTTCCTGTCAAGTGCAAAGCACACACCTCTTTGGACATTATTTTCAGTCTGAAGACTGTAATTGAAGTAGCTTGTTCTACCAGACTTTTTGACGGGTGATACGGAGTGTACATAGCAGCTGATTTCTGGTGGTGTATCTATGAAGTAGAAGTAGGAACTATGTCAAAATGGGATAAGAGAAAATTGGGTGATGACAATAAATAAAGTTGTACTGAAGAAATTACTGATTGAAGTGTGATTCAGAAAAGCAATTTTATCTTGACAGAAATTATTTCTAACTCTTAGAGCATTTGGACTACATACAACAGAGTAAAATGACAATTTGTACTTACCCCTAGGGCTGTCTTTATTATCTGATGACATTTTTGAGGCTGCAAAGATCAAAACGTTGAATTGCCAATATGCAAAAATTAAACTACAAATTTTGGTCGTACATATATTATTATGTCATTATACTGTATATTTTTTAAGTGCCAGGAATGAATGCACAATCTAGATCTGAGATCTATAGCATATGGCAATAATAAGATTGGTCTTACTGTAAATTATTGTAAAAAACATATATAAGAAAAAAGGGAAGAAAAGAAAAGAAAGGGGATAATCTAAATACTTACCAAGGGAAGGAGTTTATAAAAATAAGGACATACAAGATTTGTAAAACAATGAGATTTAAAATTTAATTCTGCATGACCTTCATATTGCTTAATGTTTTTTGGTGTGATTACATAGCAAACGATTTCAGTTTAAGCCTGATTTGACGCAGTGCATGTTGATTGTGCTAAGTGATCTAATATTGCTTCTTCAGCAAGTCTGTATTGTAAGGTTGCTGATGACTTTATGCTTGTTAATCTTTGAAAAGTCATTGGTTCTATAAGGGACGGACCATTAGAAAAGTGTTGGGGGGGGGGGGGGTGGAAAAAAAAACAAAAAAATTCATGCAAGGGAAAATGCCAAGAAAAAAATTTCATGCAAGGAAGAAGGTAAAAAAAAATTCGTGCAGAAGGAAGGTCCAATTGTGACTTTTTCACACGTAGTAAAAAAAATTCGTGCAGAGGGGTTCACCTGAAAAAAAAATTCCTGCACAAGTAGTGAGCGAAAAAAAAAAAGTCGTGCAAGCTGAAAATTCCCCCCCCCCCCCTCACTTTTCTAATGGTCCGTCCCTAACAAGAGAGGACCAGGTGAAGTATGGAGCCTCGTTCTCATGCTCTTCGCGCGTGATTCTTCCCTAGTAAAATTCCTTGTATTTAATCAATCACAATGGGTTGTTTGTTTGGATTTGTGCCTCAGTGGGCTCAACCACAATGGATAGATCAGTACTTGACACCCTAATGGGTGTTTGGTTATTGTTTTCTGCCTCGCTGGGCGATTGATTTGTCGAAGTTTTTGCCTCGATGGGCGACGATTGGTTTGACGTAGTTGTTACCTCAATCGGTAAACTGTTTCTTTGAGCATCAATTGGCAAAGAGCAAGCTCTGTCAGGCAAATACATGAAAAACCACGTATCTGTATCTGGGATAATTTGTGTTTCAAAGGCGTTTAAGTACATTTTATCTCCTTCAAAAAGAATTTGATCAACAATGGCGTCAGTCCAGCTTTCGATCGATAATGTCTGGGCCCATAGTAGCGCCGAAAAACTCATAAATGAACATTGTCGTCCTCGTCAAATGTCACTAAATCGTTCTTGACCTTGATGAGTGCTTCCAGCAACAAATAATTTTGAGCTGGACATTGTGAGAATTCGAAAAAAATACTTGTTCTGATTTCTTCAAGCGTGCACCAACAGGACCAACAAGACACAAGACCTAGACCAACGAAGTTCCACGTGCGTTGTGTGCGTGCAGCACGTCACGTACATCCATGATCGATAACGCTGGTTATACTGACTGTTTGCTGTCGAGGTGCTCACACACACAATGACAGACACAGGAGATACAAAATCGAGATTTTTCATGGCATATAGCACACAGGAGTGTAGCTAAATGTCGTGGGTCGTGGGTCGTGGGTAGAAGTCGTTGGTCGTGGGTGTGGGTGTGGGTAAATGTCGTGGGTAAAAAAAAGTAAAGAAAAAATAAAATGAAATAAATAAATAAACAGAAAGAAAAATGATAACATTCATTAAACGAAATCTCCACATATACACCAGTATCATTCCCCTTTCCCGCGGTCAGCAAAGCAAATAAGCGAATCCTTAAGTACAATACAGCAAAAATGTTGTACACGAAACATTTCTGTTTATTTCTTTATTTCATTTTCATTTTATTTTTTCTTTACTTTCTTTTTACCCACGACATTTATCCACACCCACACCCACGACTTCTACCCACGACCCACGACTTCTACCCACGACCCACGACCCACGACTTCTACCCACGACCCACGACCCACGACATTTAGCTACACTCAGCACACAGGGTTAGTGTTGCTGCTCGCCTATCGGCTCGCAGCAATAGGCCCTTTGCAGCTGGGGTCACGTGACCAAATTTTTCCGAGAAAATTTTCATATTATGGGCTATAACTTTAAGAATGCCAGAAATGGAAGGGCGCATCGAAAATAACAAAATGGCCAAGTTTGAGGCCCCTGGCATTAAAGAGTAAGTTTATACGACAGCTTGAGTTTTCGGAAAATTTAGAGGATTTGTATGGAAAATGTTGCTGGAGAGCAAGACCTTGCTCTCCAGCAACATTTTCATCTAAATTTCCTCTAAATTTTCCGAAAATTCAAGCTGTCGTATAAACTTACTCTTTAATGCCAGGGGCCTCAAACTTGGCCATTTTGGTATTTTCGATGCGCTCTTTCCATTTCTGGCATTTGTTAAGTTATAACCCATAATTTTATGAAAAGTGGGTCACGTGATGGCTTAGCTACAAAGGGCCTATTTAAGGGTGTCCGTTCGCAGGCCAGGTTACCTGGCAACATTACTCCATGTGAAATTCCGTCATTACGAATTCCTTGAATGATGTTTGTGAATTTTGTGGAAACCGATTTCACTCGTCTTGGAAGTACATCCCAGCAAGAAGATCTCCGACATATACAAGAAAGAATGGTGAGAGATCGTCGTCGAGTAAGTTTGACATTGCCGCAAGAAATCGGCACACGGGAAGCGGCGACTCAAAGCAGAGGTTGAGAAACGACGGTAGGGACGATAACAAGAAACATCGCAGCTAAGACAGCAACTGCTCGCTCAAAAAAAGCAAAGGAATCAGCAAAGAAAAGGACCAGGAATGCCATCAAGTTATAATCAAGTCAGATTGGAAATTGAATTTGTTATCGATAAAAACAAAGACTCGTTTTAAGTATCCAGGACATGAGCAAGCGATTACATAACGAAACTAGCAAAATGACTTAGAACGGAAACCGAGTAGGAACGACTTCCAGCATGCAGACAGAATCAGAAGACGAACGACAAAACAGATTACCATATCGTCGTGAAAAAAGTGCCAGGAAAGGGGAAACAGAAACCAACCGCAAAGAAATGAAAATGACAGTCACGCAGTATTAATACTGCAATGAGAATGCAAGTAGGTATTTTTCGTAGTGAAACGATTGCTTTCCATTTGAAAGAAATTCGCAATACAGAGATTGCAGTTTTGATAGCAATTATTTATAATTATGTGATCTGATATCATATCAACAGTGAAAATATATTGTAGATTTGTTTGATGTAGTAAGTTATGTCCAGCATTTTCAACAGAAAAGATACCAAACAATAAGTTACTGGTTCTGCAATATTATCAGTGATCAATGCAATTATTTGTAAAGAAAGGAGATGTTGTTACTGACTTCTGAGTAGTATTTCTCTTTGCTATATTTCTTTGCTACATATATGTATTACGTAATTAAAAAGTTTCGTTGGGACAGACAAGTTCCATAGCCATTTCAAAATGGGTTTTTACCTTTGAGTTCCATGTGTTCCTGGGAATTACTCTTTTAGCACCCACCCTTTTCCCACAAGAGAAAAGTTAATTTAAGGCCTACTTTGCAAAATTAGACAACATCTTAACCTTTTTCCTTAGTGTTGTTTAATTCATTTTTATGATGTCAAATACAAATATTTAATAGCAACCACAATATACAGTTGACCTTTTACATTGGAAAAACTCTACAAGGGAGTAAATAAAGTTTGAAATGCTAAAATTTTTAGTGATTTTTCTTCTATAATCACTGCAAGGGTGCTGCATGTAATAACAAGTCTTTGAAGTTTCCTAAATGCCCTATGCTTTCCATTGTGATTTTCCACACTAACTGTATGGACAAATGACTGCACTAGCATGATTGCCACAGGTCAGGAAATGGTAAGGGAAAAAAATTCTTTAAGGTCAGTGAAAAGTAAGGGAATTTCAAATCAAGTCAGGGAAAAGTGAAATTTAATACTACTAATTTATTTCTTGCCAATTCAGCGATGGTTTGGTGTGGTCAAGAATGTGACATGAAATGTTTTGGATTGGTAGAATTAAATGACAAGCTGATTTGGGGTTTCCAAGAAAATCAATCCTTTTTCCATGAATTGGTTATCTTAAGAAACTATCAATCCATGTACAGGAGAGGTTGGTTGTGAGAGGAGGTTGGAGGTTATTACCAGGACTAATTTGTTACTTTCCTAATTTAGTTGGTAAGGGAAATTTTACATTTGTCAGGGAAAAGTAAGGAATTTTAAAGATCTTATGGCTGTGGCAACCATAACTAGATTCTATGCTTAAAAGAAGAAATGGTATTGTTCAGAGTTGAGTAATTTTTACTTCCTATGATACAAACCCTATTCAGAAGAAAAACGGAATAGACCCTTCTCCAAAATGGCGCCGACCGAGAGAGGACTGGAAACTGGGGGTATGAAGTTTCAATATGGCGGAA
>OX453275.1:17608758-17626258 GCA_949710005.1 Ricordea florida | reverse complement strand
GAATATCACAGTGGGATGTAAGGATTTGTATCAGACTGCAGCCTTGACATTGGCCCAAGGTTTCAGAAGACTGATAGGGTATAGATTTCTTGCCACAAGATGTGCAGGCTCTTATGTTTGTTATATCCTTGACACCACTTAATATACCAGTAATAGAAGGTGTATCAATAACTTGCTGAGGTTCAGGCAATGGTTTTTGGAATTGGTCTGTTTCAGTGCATTTAAACTCTTCATCCCTTGGGGTATTCAGATACCTCTGGTCATTGTAAACTTTCACCTTGAGGTTTTCAAGGTTGTATGTTTGACTAGGAACAAGGAGATCTACATGCTGTTCCCACAGAATAAGTTTCATTGTTCCTGATGGATCTCTGAGCATTACCTCCTGTTTTCTCAGTGGGCCATGATTTTAAGGGTGATCATCACTTTAACAGGTGACATGTGGGTGACTTGTGCCTTAAGGCTGATGATCTGTTCTGGCATGACATTCATCAATGCTGAAATACTGGTGACATCATTCACAGTAATAACATCTGACCTGGCAAATGGAATGTTATCAAGAGGTGACAAATGTGACTTCTGGTCAATGATAATGTCATTTGTAGCTGACATTTTGTAATTCTGCAACTTCACAGGACTCTTGGTTTTTTCCAAAGTTTTCAACTCTGCTTACTTCTGAGGAGAGAAACAAACTCCCCTTACAGTCTCATCCTTCTTTTGTAACGAATAATTGAAGTACTTCTTCTTGGAAGAGTTTGCAGTCTTCATGGGAGATAGAGAGTGTATGTACCCCTGTAGTTGATCTGGCTCTGAAATACAAATAATACTTACATAAGACCATATCCGAAAGACCCATAATACTGCATACATGTAAAACAAAGGAAATATTTTGATCTGATACTAATTATTGTTATGTGCCCTTGAAACAAACTGACATCGAAGCTATATTTTCATTTCATTTTTTAAGCTTTGTTCACAAATAGGACTTCATTTCGAAATCAGAGGACAAGCTTCTGTCCACCTTGTGACATCAGTGATAAAAGTCCCTGGAGGCCCTTAAATGAGTAATGTGAAGCAATAAAAATTACCTGTAATAATTTTAGTCTCCTCCATGTTTTTTGTATAGTCTACAGAAAAAATAAAGATAATTAGTGGTAAGATATATTGACTAACGGATGTGCATGCATTACAAAAAATGCTCTAAAATTTACATGTTAAACTCAAATATGGAGCCCCGTTGTCATGCTCATCATACATGATATTTTCTTGATAAAATTGCTTGTACTCTATAAACCAAAACTGGTAGTGTTTTTTTCCACCATCGTTAGATCAGTGCTTGTCACCCAATTAAGTGATTCAGTATTATCTGCCTAAATAAGCGAATATTGATTATAAGTTTGCGATTCTGCCATACAAATAAGCGAATCGTCTTGATTTGCCGTTGAAGGCAAATAATTACTGTTCGTCTCCAAAGACCAACATGCCACATTAGGCAGTTGAGTGATAACACCTCTGCGTCAGGGATGGACCTGCTTCGTAGAGCATTCAGACAGAGTCGATCTCTTTCCACGAGGATCTGATCTACCGTCACTGGCGGCAGTCCACTGTTCTATTACTAAATTCCGAGCAAATAACAGGGCTGAAAAACTAATAAAAGAACGTTGCCTTCCCCGTGAAATGTGACTGAAGCTTTGATGGCCTTGATGAATGCTTCCAGCAAAGTATAACATGGAATCTGACATAATTTTACTGCATATATATAAAGAAATTCGAAAGACTTACCTCGTTCACTGAATTCCGCAATCGAAAACGTGCTTTTGACTTGTCAAAACGTTTGCTCTCGTGAATTCCGCAATCCATGTAAACTGCAGTTTATCAATTTCCGAGCGTGGACGGAAGACACGTCAATCGAGGTCGTTCTTTGTCCGACCATGTTCCGACTATCCTCCGAAAAATCCGGCACGACAGACGGCGTGGTGCTCAAATTCGAGATTTTTTCCCCATACAATGCACAGGGACCCCACGTGTAGTGACTGTTGCGCCATGATTAGTGTTGCTGCTCGCCTTACGGCTTCGCAGCAATAATAATAAGTAAATACATAAATTGGGGTTTTATACCTCATACGAAAAACCATTAGGAGTCCTTTAAAAACTAGCTTCGCGAGGTTTTGCGGGAGTCGTATTTCTAGTACTCTGATAAAACATAGGTTTTTGACCAATATATAAGAGCGCGCGTAAGAACGTAGCTATATTATAAATACATATACATATATAAGAACTCTCGGCTCGATTTACTCGGGCTTGCGAGCCACGTGGTCTGACCGGAAGCGACAGATGAGTAACCTCGCTTCGCGAGGAATAATATTTTAAAGGTGTCCTTTCGCAGGCCAGGTTACCTGGCAACATTACTGCATGTGAAGTTCCGCCATTACGAATTCCGTGAATGATGTTTTGAACATAATGTGAATTTTGTGGAACCCGATTTCACTAATCCTAGAAGTACATCCCAGCAAGAAGATCTCCGAGATATACAGGGAAGAGCGGCGAGAAATCGTCGTCGAGTAACGATTTCATTTTTGAAGAATACGACTATTACCAGGGATGGGTCGCTGATAAAAGCGTTCCGTTTTGCGAGCCACATCCAGAAGTGACAGGAAAAGGCGCTATGAAAGCGGAGGAGAAGTGCGTACAAAGCTACACTGATAAAGATTCTTGTTTGGTGGTTTGTGCCAGAACTCTCGGCGTCCACATTTAATCATATTTAATCAATCATTAACCGTGTCTCAATTCTCTCCTCACTGAATTCGTTTCGGCAACATTAAGTTCGGCGTCTGAATGAATTCAGCTGGAATCAATTAATTTAGGTCGGCCTAAATTTCAATTCGATTCGGCGCGGCTGAAGTACGGCGTCTGAACTGGGCCTAAAATATAAAATATAATAATCACAAGGCAAACAACAATGAAAACAGATTCAGAATTTAAGGAAAATTGTGGCAACAGCGTACAGAAAGCATCAGAAGACGAACGACAAAACAGATTACCATATCGTCTTGAAAAAAGTGCCAGGCAAGGGAAAACAGAAACCAACCTCGAAGAAATGAAAGATGACAGTCATTTAGTATTAATACTGCAATGAGAATGCAAGTAAGTATTTTTCGTATTAAAACGATTGCCTTCCATTTAAAAGAAATTCGCAATACAGAGATTGCAGTTGTGATAGCAATTATTTCTAATTATGTGATCTGATATCTTTGCAACAGTGAAAATATATTGTAGATTTGTCTGATGTAGCAGTTATGTTCAGCATTTTCAACAGAAAAGATAATAAACACTAAGTGACTGGTTCTGCAATATTATGATTGAGCGATGCAATTATTTGAAAACAAAGCAGATGTTATTACTGACTTCTGAGTAGTATTTCTGCTTGGTATATATCTTAGCTACATGTATGTATTAAGTCATTCAAAGGTTTCATTGGGACAGACAAGTTCTATACCCTTTTCAAAATGGGTTTTTACCTTTGAGTTCCATGTATCCCCGGGAAATTCTCTCTTAGCCCCTGCCCTTTTCCCACAAATGAGAAGTTAATTTTAAGCCCTGCTGTTTAATTCATTTTTATGATGTCAAATACAAATATTTAATAACAACCTCAACATACAGTTAACCTTTTATCTATAAAGAAGAAAAAAACTCTATAAAGAAGAAACTGAAGTTTGTAATGCCAAAATTGTGATGATATTTAATGGATTGTCATTGCAAATGTGCTGTATGCAATAACAAGTATTTGACGTTTCCTATTTGCCCTATGCTTTCAATCATGATTTTCCACACTAACTGTATGGACAAATGACTGCACTAGGATGATTGCCACAGGTCAGGAAATAGTTAGGGAATACACATTCGTCAAGGTCAGGGAAAAGTGAGGGAATTTTATTTTGAGTAAGGGAAAGTTAAAGTCTTTGAAGGAAGTCAGGGAAAAGTGAAATTTAAGAGTGCTAATTTATTTCTTGTCAATTCAGCACTGGTTTGGTGTAATCAAGAATGTGGTATGAAATATGTTGGAGTGGTAGAATTAAAGGACAAGCTGATTTTGGGCTTCCAAGAAAATCAATCCTTTTTCCATGACTTTGTTACCTTAAGAAACCATCAATCCATGTACACTGTGTGTGACTTTCTGAAAGCATATTAAATAAACGGGTGAAGAGGTTGGCTGTGAGGGGAGGTTGGAGGCCATTACTAGGAATAATTTGTGACTTTTCTAATTAGGTTGGTACGGGAAATTTTACATTTGTTAGGGAAAAGTAAGGGGACAATCAAGGAATTTCAAGATCCTGTGGTTTGGTAACCATGACTAGATTCTAAGCCTAAAAGAAGGAATGATATTGTTCAGAGTTGAGTAATTTTTACCTCTTCTGATACAAACACTATTCAGAAGAAAATTGCATTGCTTGTAGTAGTAGAGGAAAAATACCTTTTCCCAGATTAGGACATACAACTCCAGCCCATAGCAATATATTGCGTTAAACATAAAAAAGTAACAATATCAATAACAGTAATGATAATAATAATAATAATAATGATAATAATTCCAAGAAATTAGAAAGCACACAAAGTGATGATGATATAATAAGTAAATACATAGACTGACGTTTTATCCGTTATAGGAAAAACCATTACCGCCAATGTTTAACAAAAGATAACCACAAAACCGCGATGGTTGCAACTCAACCAGAACGTTTTATTCACTGGCAAAACCGAAAACCATGGGAAAATACACGTGCCGACATTTAGACCAATCAGTACACGGCATACCAGCATGTGCACACACACGGTAAAAGTTCCCACGTGAGTGGGCTTTGGGAGTAAGTACACTAAAGAAATGAGAGAAGTACAGTTTGGGACAAGTGGCTGTACACATATACTGGCATGACTTCTTTTCTTCTTCTTCGTCTTCTAAGTCTTTAATCGGCAATGAGAGGAGTGCACTACGATAAGGGGAGAAATGTGAGTCATATTATTGCCATTTGAAGTGACTGGGATTCGTTACACCCACGCACAGACAAATAAGTGTGGCACATAGTCCTTGTGCCAGGCTGGTGGTTTCCTAGGGCAGTCAGGCAAAGCCCTCTTGGCTGGGGTCACTAAGGCACGTGGTGTAACTGTAGTAGCCGGGGTAGTGGTTGGCCTCGGGAGATGTGCCTCCTCTTCTGGAGGGGGGAGTTCTGGGACCGCATCATATTGGGCAAGAGGCTCCACACCCTCAGGCGGTGAAGGGGTGGCGACGATGTCAGGCATATCATTGGCTACTGTCGGTGGTTCACCTTTCTCATTATGGTCATCATCTGTGTATCCTGATGGTGATAAGGGTGGGACTTAGCGAGGTACAGGATAGCACTCACGGGTGGCGACGCTATAGGTGCGGTCGCGAAGTTGGATTCCTGTGAACTTCTTCAAAGAGCACCAGCCATTATCACATTGGGTGACAAGGTATCTGGGTCTAGCCGATGTCTTGTTGCGGTCGGAGTTTACATAGACTAGGGTGCCAGGTGCTATGTCTGGGACTAGGGCAAATGGTGCTCTGGGTGCCTTGGAGGAGGCACTGAGAAGGTGGTTGGCCTAGCGGAGTTCATGTTGTTTGGAGATGATGACGTCATCTGAGAATGGTAGCTGTTGTCCAGTGAACTGGTCACGCTGGAATAGCGCCTCAAGAGCGGACAGGGCCATGATGCCGGATTCGGCCATTGATGATGGCAGTTGCCAAGGCCAGTGCTGATGGGCTAACAGAGCTACCTTCTGAGTCTTTCTTTTGCAATTCAATCCTTAGCTCCTGTTCAGCTCTCTCTGCAAAAGGGTTCTTGTTAATGTTCTTGGGATCACCAATTTTCAGTTATAAGAGGGCCTCTTGCATGGTTGGGTCTAAGCGTAGTGCCATGAATCCTGGGCCTGGGTCACAGCAGATAGTGGCAGTGGGGCCATCGGCCAAATGGATTAGAAGGCAGGCGGCAATGAGGACCGGTTTAAGGTCTTCCGCTCGCTCTGAATCGATCAGGCAGGTGGTAGTGTAGGGGGTTGTACACTCTCGAACAACTTGCAAGTGTTGGCGGCACCTTCGCATCACATCAGCTGCAAAACAGGACCCTATGTGTGGAGGGGGGTCCTGGGAGGTGAACTGGGGCCGAAGATGCTTCGCTTTGATGAGTGGTGCGCATGAAGCACATGTATCGGTTACTGTTACTGTCTGAACAACCGCGTCACAGTCACGTAGAGAGAAGTAACACTGAATCAGTTGTTTTAGCTGGTGGGCTGTTGGATGGCTAAGTCTAAGGTGAACAGCAGTGAGGAGGCCATGTGCCACTTGGCGCGGGACAACGATACGTGGTCGGCCGGAGGTCAAGGCATTGATGGGAGGTGCAGTCTAGAGGCCGTCACTCAACGACGGCAGTCTGCAGGTAACGCTTGATGTCACGGATATTAGTTTGTTTTCTGCTTGGTCTAGTTCCTTGGTGCAGGTGGGCCTTAACTATACGTAGTTCCGCGCAAGAGTTCTGGATGTTGATCCATGCTGGGCGGCTGGTGAAGACTGGTCCGTCTAGGGGATCCTCCACAGGAGCATGTCGTAACACTGGAGTGTTGATCATACTGTGAACAAAGTCACAGACTTGACTCTTATCCTCTCCGCACTCAGTGGGATGGCGACTGACAAAATCAGCATGGAGGTTGAGGTATCCACTAAAGTGGTGTACGACATTGTTCCTACTAGCGGTGCTGATGAATGAAGCCACTAGGGGGACTGTTAGAGAATTCGCCTCTCTGTAACTTTTGAAGGGCCTGGACACATGGTTTCGAGTCGGTCAGAACATGGGTCTGTTTGGCGGATTGGATGATGTAAGGTGAGTAGTGTTGCAGGGCAACTGATATGGCAAGGGCTTCCACTTCACAAGGTAGCCACAAGCGCTGGTGGATTTTTAAGCGAGTACTGTAGCAGCCTGCAAGGGTCAAGCCTTTCTTGGTCTTAATGTACATGTTGGCTGCTATCCCTGTTGGTCTCATAGCAGCATCAGGGGCTATCCACAGCTCATCTGATGGGGTTGGGAGTCTTATGGTCTTTCTGTACTTTATCGCCTCCTGTGCGTCATAAAAGGCACGGGTGGCCTCATCAAACCATACCAGCGGGACTTTGGGCTCACCGTTCTTGATGGCATCGTCCAAGGGGCTCAGAAGAGACGCACATCCCGGGATAACTCTTGCTATCGCCTTGACAGATCCAACAAAGGACTTCAGGTCAGTGGTGGTCGTCGGGAGTGGGCCTGTGGCTATAGCTAGGGTGTTGGCCGTATGAGGGGAGGCCGCAAGGGTGCATTCTTCCTCAAGCCTTCCAAGGATGGTAACGGATCTTGGACAGATGAAGGTCTTGGCAGGGGAGAGGCGATGAAAGGACTTGTCCAGGGCCGTGAGTACCAGTGACCAATTATCAGCTAGCTCGGTAATGGTTTCTCCTCCACAATACAAGTCAACAGCGAGTTTGGCTACTCGGTTTTCCATGAGAAGGTCCCCCTAACACAGGGGACATCAGCTCCTCCAAAGCTGTCCCACTGCCCGGCATTCCCATGGCACAGCGCTGATAGACCCGCACACCCTTAAAAGGGGTGACAATTCCACAAAATGTTTGGGACTTTCTCGACAGCGGGATCTGGTGGAAGGCAGATGTGAGATCAGTGACGATAAGGTACTTCCACTTGGAGATGATCCCAAGAGTGTTGTTGACATCTGGCATGAGGGACGGCTGGGGTTTGCATTATTTGCGACCTCTGAGAATGCAGTGACTAGACGGTGGCTACCATTTGGCTTAGTAACTAAGAAAGATGGGTTAAGGTACTCGACAGAGACGCCCACCATTTCGAGCTTAGCGATAACGCCAGCCTCCTCGAGCTGATCCAGCTTCTCCTGGAGAAGCACAAGTTTGTCACGACTGTATTGCGGAACACGGCCTTTCCACTGTTGTTGCGACTTAACGAGAACAACGCTTTATTCACTGAAAAAACCGAAAACCATGGGAAAATACATTTGCCGACTTTTTAGACCAATCAATACACGGCATACCAGCATGTGCACGCACACGGTAAACATTCCCACGTGAGTGGTCTGTGGGAATAAGTACAGTAAAGAAATGTGAGTAGTACAGTTTGGGACAAGTGGCTGTACACATATACTGGCGTACGAGTTCTTTAAACTAGCATCGCGAGGTTTTGCGGGGGTCGTATTTCTAGTACAGTATAATACAGTAATATTATAGAATAATACAGTAATGGAACAATTTTCCAGGATTGCGGGAGAAAAAACACACAAACAAACTACACGTTTATCCCTACAAGCCTGTTTCGTGGTTGCCCACTCGTCAGGGGATTTTTTATATATATTTTATAGATACTTTTTTATATTTTATATTTTTTATTTTTTATATTTTATATGTATATATATATATATATATACATAATTGTTGCGGGAGAACAATACACACAAACAAACTACACGTTTATCTCTACAGGCCTGTTTCGTGGTTGCCCACTCGTCAGGGGATATGATAAGAATGTCCTTTACCATCGCTTATATACAATATAGTTAAATTTACATAATAATAGTGTTCATTAAGTTTCAGGTATATGCGCCATATAACAGCTCAAGCAAAAGATGTAACCTCTGCCTCTAAGAAAAATTCCTAATCATCTGCCCACCCGAACTACCCACGCTAAACAAACGTAATGAGCTTGTGTCTTCTTGCCGCCACAGAAACAAAACTCTCTTACGCAATACCTGAAACTTAATGATCACTATTATTATGTAAATTTAACTATATTGTATATGAGCGATGGCAAAGGACATTCTTATCAAATCCCCTGACGAGTGGGCAACCACGAAACAGGCAACAACCACTTCGCTCTACCGTGACGTTCACGTATTGAGCAATGTTTTACGTTAATCAACTTTTACACTTTATATATATACACTTTATATATATATATATATATATATATATATATATATGTAAAAAGTTAAGATGCCTCGAGCCAACAGGGATGCCACGCGCCAGAAGGATCCAAAAGGATTTGTAGTCCAAACCTCGAGTAATGAAATTTGTAGGCTATTGTGGAAAACGAGGACGGACAACTTCGAGCGAAAAAATATATTACAATTGTAATTTCTTATTCACTTGCACTGCAACTGATGAAGGTCTTTGACCGAAACGTCTATTTTTATTAAATTTTTAAACTTTTTTTAGATTTTTTACTGTATATATTTTTTTCGCTCGAAGTTGTCCGTCTTCGTTTTCCACAATTGCCTAAATATATATATATATATATATATATATATATTATATAAAGTTATGATGCTTCGAGCCAACAGGGATGCCACACGCCAGAAGGTCCAAAAGGATTCGTAGTCCAAACCTCGAGTAATGAAATTTGTAGGCAATTGTGGAAAACGAGGACGGACAACTTCGAGCGGAAAAAAAAAAAAAAAGAAATATATATATATACAGTAAAAAATCTAAAAAAAGTTTAAAAATTTAATAAAAATAGACGTTTCGGTCAATGACCTTCATCAGTTGTAATGCAAGTGAATAAGAAATTACAATGTCCTTAAATAGGTTTACAGTATAAAAGATGACATAATATAACAAAGATGATTACATAACAGGGCGTGGTAACACATGAAAATGAAAAAATTAACCAATGATAAACAATCGGTGATTACTAAGCGAGAAACTATGACAATGCGATACAAAACTCAAGAAACGCAAACCAAATATGAATAAATAATCGGATATAATACAAATAAGATTAATGTTAGAAAACTATAACATGATTCGTCAAGTCAGCCAAAAGTGTGAAGGGACCCGCGTGTAAAATATTCACAGTATTCATAAAAGGCCATCCTAGGAAAAACTTGTAATAAAAACCCCAAACAAAGCCCTTGAAGCTATGCCGCGGCAAGGCACAACAGGCGCCCTGAACAGGGCCCTTAAACAACAATAATGTAATAAATTCCCCGATGGGGGCCCCTGAGAAAACCTTGCACTAACAAAGCTAACAAGATCCAAGGTCAGGGCCTTTGAACACCTGAACTAAGATAACCGGCAAATTAGCAAGTTATTTTTACGCTAGTTGTAGTTTATTCTTTTTTTCGAGTGGAATTCCTGACGTTTATTCAAGCCAAAAGGTGCCAGAGAGAACAACTGTGCGCTCCAATATGCCTCTTTAGTGATTAAAAGCTTTTCGATGTTACTTGTATTGTTTGCATTTATCTGCACTTGATCAATACACTGGAAAGAAAAATCGTTTAAGTCGTGCGGTGTTCTGTTGAAATGAACCGCTACCTCACAAGTCTTTTTCTTGGTCAGTATGGCAGACTTGTGGTTGCGAAATCTAACTCTAAAATCTGTTGTTGTAGAACCAATGTATTGTAAGTTACATTTCTTACACGAAGCCAAATAAATGACATTTTTTGAATCACAAGAAAGTTTCGATCGTATCTTATAGCTCTTGCCTGTTTGAAAACTTTGGAAAGAATTTGATTCGACAAAGTAATTGCAACAGAGATCACATCTTGTTCTTTTGCATTTAAAGCAACCCCTAACCTCAGAAAGTTGCTAAAAACAATTCCGTTAGATCAGGAATTACTTTCATCCAGTAACACCATAGATCCACCCACTATAACTGCCACACAAAACCGTCGTTTCCACGGGTTACACAGGCTACTGAGGAAACGAAAACTTTTTCGTCGAAAGCGCAGGAGGCCTGTTACAACGACTGCTAACGATTCACATCAGTTGGATCCCATCAACCTTTCAAGCCAGTCCATCAATCATGACCAAACCAATCTACTCAAGAAAGGACCATCTTTCTGCCCCATGCCAAAAGATGTTGATTGGCAGCGTGTATATGATGATTTAGAAGCTTTTGAAGCCCGCTTGCGGACAGCAGTATTTTTCATTGAAGGCAATCCTGAGGATAGCCAAGAACCACCTAGTCACCTTCCTCAAGTTCCAAAGGAAAAGAAATGGAAGCCACAGCCATCAAGGTATCCAGAACTTGAACATTTTCTAGCTAGCGTTAGGCGTGATTTGATAAACCCTCATAACATTAAATCAGCTAGAGATAATTTAACCAAAGGGGAACGGGTAGCGTTAAAGCAATTTAGAAATTCTGATGTAGTAATTCGTATACAAGATAAGGGTTCTCGTTTCGTCTTAATTGATAAAGGGGAATACGAAGATAAAATGTTTGGCCAGCTTCATAACCAGCTCCATTATAAATCCTTACAGGAAGATCCTACATATAGGCATTTAGCTGTAGTTGAGAGTTGGTGCAACAAATGGGTCAGAAAAGGTGAAATTTCAGACCAATTAGCTAATTGGATAATTAACAAAAAAGCCAAACCAGGGGTCGCCTTCGGTAATATTAAAACCCACAAAGCAGGGAACCCACTCAGGCTTATCACATCGTGTTGTGGTACGGCTATAGAAAATCTTTCAGCCTTCAGTGAATTTTACTTGCAACCGTTGGCTCGTAAGTTGCCATCTTTCATCAAGGATACGACCGATTTACTTAACAGAATTGAGGATCTTAATAGAAGTGGCCCTTTCCCCGAAGGCACCCTTTTAGTTTCTTGGGATGTTGTGTCAATATTCCCCAACATAGATAATCAACTCGGTCTTACTGCAGTCAAGAAGGCACTGAATGCTAGAGAAAACCAGCTTCCATCCACTAATTGCATTTTAGAAGCAGTAGAAATTTGTTTGAAGAGCAATCACTCGGTTTTTAAGGAAAACTTTTTCCTACAAATTCATGGCACAGCCATGGGCCCAAAGAACGCCTGTAGTTACGCGGATCTTGCCATGGGGGAAATAGATTATCAAGCTAAATTTTCTGGCCCCATAAAGCCGGCCTTATGGTGGCGATACCGTGACGATGTTTTTGATCTCTGGCAACAAGGCCTCCCTGCACTGCATGAGTTTACTGACTTTATAAATTCTCTATATCCTACCATTCAATTTGAATTAGTTTTTTCTGAAAGCGAGCTTCACGTGCTAGATTTAACTCTACATCTCATCGGGGGTTTCATTCAGACAGACGTTTATTCAAAGCCAACTGATAGCCACTTGTATCTTTCACCATCAAGTGCTCACCCCAAACACGTTTTCAAGGCTATCCCTTATGACGTAGCAACTAGGTTACAGAGAAACTGCTCTGAACAAGTATTTCTTGCCGAGAGAACAACTGAATACAAGGGTTATCTAGTCAATCAGGGTTATCCCACAAAACTAGTGGAAGATCAATTTTCTAAAGCCTTAACTACATCTAGAACTGACTTACTTAGAACTCGTGCCAAAGCTGAGAAGAAATTGTTTCCATTTGTAACAACATTTAATCCAAATTTACCTGATGTTGGTCGCATCATCAGAAAACACCTAGGTATTTTGGAATCCAACCCCAAATTAAAAGAATTTTTCCCGCCAAATTCCATCATAGCCTCTTTTCGAAGATCTAAAAACCTTAAGGAATTGTTAGCGCCATCTCGTTATGGCTCTAACATTGAAGTTGAAGAGGCTATTGAGGTTAGGGGTTGCTTTAAATGCAAAAGAACAAGATGTGATCTCTGTTGCAATTACTTTGTCGAATCAAATTCTTTCCAAAGTTTTCAAACAGGCAAGAGCTATAAGATACGATCGAAACTTTCTTGTGATTCAAAAAATGTCATTTATTTGGCTTCGTGTAAGAAATGTAACTTACAATACATTGGTTCTACAACAACAGATTTTAGAGTTAGATTTCGCAACCACAAGTCTGCCATGCTGACCAAGAAAAAGACTTGTGAGGTAGCGGTTCATTTCAACAGAACACCGCACGACTTAAACGATTTTTCTTTCCAGTGTATTGATCAAGTGCAGATAAATGCAAACAATACAAGTAACATCGAAAAGCTTTTAATCACTAAAGAGGCATATTGGAGCGCACAGTTGTTCTCTCTGGCACCTTTTGGCTTGAATAAACGTCAGGAATTCCACTCGAAAAAAAGAATAAACTACAACTAGCGTAAAAATAACTTGCTAATTTGCCGGTTATCTTAGTTCAGGTGTTCAAAGGCCCTGACCTTGGATCTTGTTAGCTTTGTTAGTGCAAGGTTTTCTCAGGGGCCCCCATCGGGGAATTTATTACATTATTGTTGTTTAAGGGCCCTGTTCAGGGCGCCTGTTGTGCCTTGCCGCGGCATAGCTTCAAGGGCTTTGTTTGGGGTTTTTATTACAAGTTTTTCCTAGGATGGCCTTTTATGAATACTGTGAATATTTTACACGCGGGTCCCTTCACACTTTTGGCTGACTTGACGAATCATGTTATAGTTTTCTAACATTAATCTTATTTGTATTATATCCGATTATTTATTCATATTTGGTTTGCGTTTCTTGAGTTTTGTATCGCATTGTCATAGTTTCTCGCTTAGTAATCACCGATTGTTTATCATTGGTTAATTTTTTCATTTTCATGTGTTACCACGCCCTGTTATGTAATCATCTTTGTTATATTATGTCATCTTTTATACTGTAAACCTATTTAAGGACATTGTAATTTCTTATTCACTTGCACTACAACTGATGAAGGTCATTGACCGAAACGTCTATTTTTAATAAATTTTTAAACTTTTTTTAGATTTTTTACTGTATATATATATATATATTTTTTTTCCGCTCGAAGTTGTCCGTCCTCGTTTTCCACAATTGCCTATATATATATATATATATATATATATATATATATATATATATATATATATAGGCAGAATAATATGGTTTGCCCAACGATGACTTCCAGTAGAAGGATCAAAAGAGATACCGTGCTTCAATGTGAATTTTAGTTAAGTGTAAAAGGAGGCGTCATGAAGCAAACTTCTAACTGTTCCGGCTTTTAATCCGACGTTTCGGCCTTCGGCCTTCTTCAGAGTGGAACAATGTACACGTTAAAAAGTAAACAGTAAAAAGTTAAAAATACTAGTAGGTTTACAGATTCGCATGTATTTATATAGGATCACAAAAATGCAATTATAATTACAAAATGCTATACCAACTGAAATAAAAGATTACGTAACAAAGCTAATGGCAACTTAGAAGAACGCACAGATGATAAAAATTCCAACAATGTATCTGCGAGCGCCTAAAAGTACAATAGTTAGTCTAATTAGATATTGTAGCGGACGCGATTTTTAGACCTAAATTCGCGTCTTTTATTAAGACCATGAGGGTAGAGTGTAACTAGCAGATCACAACGAGTACAGCATTTGAAGCACATTTGCACATTTGCTTCAAATGCTGTACTCGTTGTGATCTGTGCAAAAACTTTTTAATTCAGAATTCCAAGTTTAAAAGCTTTTCCACAGGCCGAGTCTATAAAATAAATCAAAAATTGTCTTGCTCTTCCAAAAACGTTGTATACTTGGCCTCGTGTAATAAATGCAAATTGCAATATGTAGGTTCTACCACCACAGAATTTAAAGTACGCTTTCGCAATCATAAATCGTCCATGCATACCAACAAAAAGACGTGTGAACTTGCGGTCCATTTTAACTGTACTAGGCATGACATTTCTGAAATTAAGTTTATTGTCATCGAACAAATTTCTAACCAAGGTGACGTTGCTTATATTGACAAGTTGCTATTGACGAGAGAGGCCTATTGGACCCCCGAGCTAGTTACACTCTACCCTCATGGTCTTAATAAAAGACACGAGTTTAGGTCTAAAAACCGCGTCCGCTACAATACTTAATTAGACTAACTATTGTACTTTTAGGCGCTCGCAGATACATTGTTGGAATTTTTATCATCTGTGCGTTCTTCTAAGTTGCCATTAGCTTTGTTACGTAATCTTTTATTTCAGTTGGTATAGCATTTTGTAATTATAATTGCATTTTTGTGATCCTATATAAATACATGCGAATCTGTAAACCTACTAGTAT
Organism: Ricordea florida; assembly: GCA_949710005.1. NCBI lineage: Eukaryota > Metazoa > Cnidaria > Anthozoa > Corallimorpharia > Ricordeidae > Ricordea > Ricordea florida. Next base: position 17,611,255 of record OX453275.1, on the reverse strand, counting down.
TTTTAGCTTTTTAATTTTTACTTTTTAACGTTTACATTGTTCCACTCTGAAGAAGGCCGAAGGCCGAAACGTCGGATTAAAAGCCGGAACAGTTAGAAGTTTGCTTCATGACGCCTCATTTTACACTTAACTATATATATATATATATATATATATATATATATATATATATAAAAAACGGTTATAAAATGCCTCAAGCCAACAAAGAATGCCACTGCGTCAGGAGGATCAATGAAGATTCACAGTCCAAGCCTCACCACAAAAATGAATTTAAAAACGTTAGATAAAGCAAGGACGGACAACTTCTGACGATAAAAAAGTTAAAAAGTTAAAAATTTAATAGAAAAAACGTTTCGGTCTTAGACCTTCGTCAGTTACAGGAGAAAAAGGACGGAAACTAAGTTTAAATACGGTTACAGTGTGGGAGATTACATACCGAAATGAAAAATACTATCGTGCTATTAATACATCGTGATTAATACAATACAGGGAAAAAAATGCAAAACGAGAAATACAATGCTGTACTATAAATTACGTCTTACAGGGTGATAATTAATAGACCAAACGAAAAAGATACAATGCTGTGCATAAATTACATTATAAAGCGGGATAATTGCAGAACTAGGTTAAATTCAACCTAAAAACTAAAATAGTTAAAATAGATAAAACGGGACTCTTGCAATGCGGTAAATATTACGGGAAAACTAGTTTACAAAGATATGCAGAAGAAACCTACGTTTACGCTGGACAGGGTTAATAACAAAATCCCAAATCGAGGCCTTTGGAGCATTAAAGGGTTGACAAACAACAAAATCCCTGGAGGGGCCCTTAAACAATAAGCTGTAATAAGATCCCAGGCAGGGCCTTTGAGCATACCTAACACCCAAAGAGCTGGCAAAATCCAAGGAAGGGCTTTTGGACTGCTTTATGGCGCAAACGCATATTTACACAAGAGAAAGTTAATTATAACAAATTCTGTTTTTGGAGTGAAATTCTTTTCTTTTATTTAAGCCATGGGGAGCCATAGAAAACAGTTGAGCACTCCAATAAGCCTCTTTCGTAATTAAAAACCTATCGATCTCGTCTAAGTCATTAGGGGCCTGCACCTGATCAATGCATTGGAATTCAAAATCATCCAAGGAGTGTGGAATTTTATTGAAATGTACTGCTACCTCACAAGTGGTTTTGTTTGTGAGCATAGCAGACTTGTGGTTACGAAACCTAACCCGAAAATCGGTGGTAGTTGATCCTACGTACTGTAAACGACATTTCTTGCAGGAAACTAAATAGATCACGTTTTTAGAATCACAAGAAAGCCTTGAATGAATGGTGTATTTTCTGCACGTTCTAAAACTTAGAAATGATTTAGATTCAACAAAGAAATTTCGACAGAGATCGCATCTATTTCTTTCACATTTAAAGCAGCCATTGTTTGGCTGAATTGTTTGTCCCTCATCGGCGGTTTTAAAACGAGATGGTGCTAATAATTCTTTCAGGTTTTTTGTTCTACGAAAAGATGGTATGATAGAGCCTTGAGGGAAAAGTTCTTTCAATTTAGGGTTGGATTGCAAAATTCAAAATTCAAAAAAATAAGCTAAAACAAAAAAATACAATGCTCTACTCACATTAGGCAAGTTAGGATTAAATGTGAGAACAAATGGAAATAATTTCCTCGATTGTTTTCCGCGTTGCCGTAATAAATCAATCCTAGAAATGGTGGAGGCTTTGGAGAATTGATCGTCAACTAATTTTGGGGGATAACCCTGATTAACAAGATAACCTTTGTACTCAACTGTTCTCTCGGCAAGGAAAGTTTCTTCAGAGCAATTTCTCTTCAATCTAGTCGCTACTCCAAAAGGAATAGCCTTGAAGACATGCTTGGGATGGCAGCTAGAGGGTGGAAGGTATAAATGGCTATCTGTAGGTTTAGAATAAACATCAGTTCTAATAAACCCTTCCACAAGATGTAAAGTAAGATCAAGTACGTGAAGCTCACGTTCAGAAAAAACTAACTCGAATTTAATAGTAGGGTATAGAGAATTGATTTCTTGTGATTCTAAAAACGTGATCTATTTAGTTTCCTGCAAGGCTTTCTTGTGATTCTAAAAACGTGATCTATTTAGTTTCCTGCAAGGGGCTTTCTTGTGATTCTAAAAACGTGATCTATTTAGTTTCCTGCAAGGCTTTCTTGTGATTCTAAAACGTGATCTATTTAGTTTCCTGCAAGGCTTTCTTGTGATTCTAAAAACGTGATCTATTTAGTTTCCTGCAAGGCTTTCTTGTGATTCTAAAAACGTGATCTATTTAGTTTCCTGCAAGAAATGTCGTTTACAGTACGTAGGATCAACTACCACCGATTTTCGGGTTAGGTTTCGTAACCACAAGTCTGCTATGCTCACAAACAAAACCACTTGTGAGGTAGCAGTACATTTCAATAAAATTCCACACTCCTTGGATGATTTTGAATTCCAATGCATTGATCAGGTGCAGGCCCCTA
>OX453275.1:17514273-17608558 GCA_949710005.1 Ricordea florida | reverse complement strand
GGCTGCAACTTGGGCTGGGGGTGCCTGAAGTCATAAAACCTGGCAAGTTATACCCCATAAATGTCCAGATAAAAGAGCCTCTGAAACTGACGTGTAGTCTGGTGGATAGTAAATCATCCTATATGGATAGTGGTAGATTCGACTCAGTGAGGCTTTCCCCCTCATATGTACTTGCCAACATACCATCACAGAACTATGCGGCTTTACCGACTCAGAAATTAAACAGGGCCATAAAATACTTCACTCTAAGCATCTTGGATAGTGAGGGGGAAAAATTAGATCTGAAGGGCTCTCCCATCACCGTTAGTTTAAGATTCAGATAACATTTTAAAAGTACGTGAAAATCGTAACTAAACATGGATGAGTATAACAGAATCTATCCCGAATTGCCTCCAACAGCGCCTCCTCCTGATGGTGCCACTTTCAGACTACAGCAATGTTGTGAGGCTTTGAATAAGCTAAAAACCGAATTGAAGCATTATGAGATGGTCCTGAAAAAGTACAATCGGTCAAAAGGCGCGCTAATAAACGCAAGCTCGACCTGTGGTATTCTGTCTTGTATTTTGGCGGCAGGAGGTTTGGGGAGCTCTCTGAGAGGAGTGGGAATCATAGCGGCCATACCCTTGGGAGTGGCAAGTGGAATACTTGTCTTCACGTCCATAGCGTGCGAACAAATCTCAAAGAGTCTGTCCAGGAAAGCGGTCAAGCATCAAAGTACCGTTACCTTAGCCAAAGCCAAAATAAATACAATAGAGGACCTCATATCGAAGGCGCTTCGTGATAATAAGATCTCTGACGAAGAGTTCTCATTGATAATCGAAGAGCTTAAGAAATTTGAAAAGCTCAAGGCTGAGATCCGACTCAAGGCTCAAAAAAGTCCAATGAAGGGGGACGATCCTGTCGTTGTTAAACAGAGGGTCCGAGAAGAGATTCTCAAAGAATTAAAAGGAGGGTCGTAACCATAACGTACGATAAGGTCTCTTATTGAGTTAAACCCACCAATTCTCCTATCCAAACCCTGGATAGAAGATGAAACTGTGGGGTGTTTTGGATTTGAGTGATAAGAATGTATTAGCTCCTTCCCAAAACGCCTAACCCTGACCAATCGGTGGTATCCAGTCCCAGCCATTGATTTTGATGATTCCACCACTGATGCCACAACGATGCTAACCTCACTGGATATATACGTGTCCAATACCAAGAAGTTCACCGCTAAGATGCGGAACGTGTTCACATCCCAAGTTGTTACTTTCAAGTCTGGCAAACAGAGTCGAAAGTGGTTGACCGCGCCTGATATGAATTATTGGCCACAACAACTGAACTTTGCGGTATGGTGCGCGACCTCTGGATGTGGAATTAGTCCCTCCGAGAGTCTGAATTATCCCAAAGTCGTGACCAACTTCATTAAGTTTCACGTTTATTTCACTGTAAGGCGAATATTGTACGAATTGAGTGTACCGCTGCCTGATGAACAGCCATTTACCATAGCAAACAATCCTTACAGTAAGGTTGCTTACCAAAGATTGTGCGCTGAATTTGGAATCGCGAATGATTCTGATTTCAGATGGAAAGGCGGGCAAAACGGTGGTCTGGGTGATATATTCCTGGACTATGGAGCTGGGTATCATGGACGAGGTGGAGGATTCCAAAATGTTCACATTATTAGGAATGACGATGAAGAGGCAAACCAATGGCCTGGCGTTGGAGGTAAGTTCTCGGATGATGGGGGTAAGAAGGATAAGGGGGATCTCATCTCGTTCATTCGGAATGATGATTTCGCTGGGTACAAGTATGCTTGGTTCATACCCACGAGTAGTGATGGATTGATCAAGGCTGGACTGGGGAGACTGAATCGATCTGTTGAGGCTTTCGTTTACTGTGTGTTTAAGGGTCCCAAGTTAATACTCGAAACTCGATTGTGGGCACGGACGGCGGGGAGATTGAGACACAACAAGAGTTCTTATCTTTGTTTGAGAGTAGTGTGATCGAGAATGATATATCAAGCTCGGTTCAAACGTATCAGCTCGCGACTCAGGAAGCAAAGTTAAGATTGGATCTGGCGATTGCGTCTGGAGTCTGGCTGATGCCTAGTAATATGATTATAAATACGGAGAGTGTGGTTGGGTACAATAATAACCTGATGAAGGCCACGGATGATATGAAGTTTGGTGTTAACTCCAATGTGAACCTGGAGACTAAGCCTGTGGGGATAAGCCATAATTTGGGTTCTTCAAAAGTTAAGTTGCCACAGGCGGCTGTGAAACCTAAGGCTGTACAAGCGCAGCCACCAAAGATGGATGCTGAACCTGGAATCAAAGAGCCTTCCCCAGTTAATACTAGTACCCAGCATGAAAATACTCTGATCGCATTGACCATTGCGGCTGCTGGGTTAGGCTGGGCTCTGTTTCGATAATCGCTATATGATTTTGTAAGTGGTTCGCGTTACAAAACGTACTGTATTATCCTTACTTAGTTTAACGGCATCCTTTGCAATAACGTTTGGATTTATTGCATTGAATGCATATCTAGGTGTATTTCAAAGAACGTACCTTCAAAATTCAAGGTAACTTTTTTGCCGAAAATCGGGCAATGCCCGGAATTGGGCTTAGCGGGCGTTTCTCGTTTAATGGGGAAAACGGTTGTGATGGTGCCAACGAATCCTTCATATTGCGTTCTACCTTGCCATATTGTCTTTATCGGACTAGTGCTATTGTTTTGTCGGGGGTAGGGTTAGGGAATTTTGGTTTTAAGGCTAAACATCTCTGTTGTTTTATTTGATTTCACATCTCAGTTGTTTCAGTGTGTAATCAGAGCTTGTGTAAGGTACTTTATTTTGCATGTAAAGCCTAAAGAGAGTTAGTGATATTGCCTGGGGGGGGGGCGGGTGGGGTCTTGAGGGGATATGACAGGAAAGCAGTAAGGGGGGAGGACAGGGATGTGGGGGAATAAGGGGGCCTAATGGGCTTTGATTTATGTCTGGTTAAGGTAATTGGTCTGAAATGCTAAGGCTTAAAACGCTTTGATTTTTCACGACAGGTGAAATTTCTATAGGTACGTTTTCTCAGAAACGCTTATATATACCTTTGCCTCCACACTCTTTGCATCTGTATCTATATCTTTTATGAGGGCATATTTGTGAACCTCCACAGTCTCTGCAAGATGATTTATACCTGTTGTGAGGGCATATTTGTGAGCCCCCACAATCCCTGCAGAATGATTTCTGTTTACCGTGAGGACACATTTCTGAGCCTCCACACTCTTTACAATATCTTTTTACTCTACCATGTGGGCATTTGATTGAGTCTCTATTTTTTCTGGCGATTGCTCTCAGTTCCTTCACTGGCAAGTTCTCCATGATGTCGCTTATTTACACCACAGAGGCCTTTAAGGTGTTTTGCTAGCTGAGTGGGGCCGATTCCACTTTTTCAAAAAAAAATGTGATTCAGGAAAATTGAAATTTGGGAAGGTGCAATGAGGGGGGTTTAAAGGTGAAGAATGAGATTTAAATTTTTAGAAATGCACTTTTTAGATTTTGTCCCAGAATCCGCACTTTACAACTACTATATATTACGGTGTAGACACGAGTGTTTTACTGGAAAATATACCACTCGTAAAATTCATAAAAACTACATCCGGGACCCGAGTGGTTTATTTTCCATAATCTCACACGTGAGTTTATCGATGACGTAACTTCGGTAATTTTCCTCCGAAATTCTTTTTGTCTATATAATAAAAAGAACATTACACGGCGGCTTGAAGATATGAATTTTATTTTCTCGCGGCAAAAACAATAAAATTCATAACTTCGCATCACGGTGTAATATCCTCTATATATATATAGATAGATAGATACATACATACATACACACACACACACACACACACACATACATACATACACACACACACACAACATACATACATACATACATATATTTATATTTTATATTTTATTTTTTATATCAGCGTAATCCCCATTATTTCATTTGTTATGCTGTGTTTGGTACATAATTAGTGACACCTGGTGCAAATTACATGATCAGTGTACCGCTCAACACAGTGCTTAAAAATTGACCTTCATTTAGCTCTTTCACTGCCTCCGAGATTGCACCAGAGGGAATAGAAGTAAAATTATTTATTATCTTGACAGGGAATGCAGAGGCGATGAAGTACCACAATAATATTCACTTAACACAAATTGAAAATGATTGTAAATCTTTTGCAGGTGAAATCTTGAAGAGTTGATATGAATGCTTGTGTTTACCATGGTGTAAAAACCTGTTTTTTTTTAGTTTTATTTTCTTAGTCTCTACTGCTTTGTCTTCTTTGTTGTACATCCCTTTTAAACACAATATGTTTTTACACCGAGGATGAGTTGAATGCTCCAATTATTTTTTGTTTATGTTTCTTGGTTATAACTGCACGAGATTCACTTTAAGAAGAATCTTCTGATTAGATATTTTATTGTCTACTGCAGTCATTATTTCATTCCTAGGTAACCACAATTGAGAGCATAATATGAATAGTGCATGTTTCAATTTGTGTACTGTCTTCAGTTGCAATGGTACCCCCACTGGTATATAGAAAAATCCCTCTTCCCTCAAAAGAGATGCCATATCAACAGAAGTGTGAGATACAATGTCATTACATCAAAAAAAATTGGAGGTAAAACAATTGGATTCTACAAAAACTTTGAATAAAGGTTTGGCAATAGTGACTGCCGACTGTATAGAATGTGGTTGTGCTATTTTTAGGTCATATCATAAAAACAATACATGTAAGAAAGAGTTAATATGTTGAAAAAGATTGCTGCACTACGTACCCCTGTAAAAAAATAATGTGAAATCAACATCAATCAGTCAAAAGTATATACCACATGAAAGTTTAATTGTACTGTTACAGAAACAGGCAAAATATCCATATCCAACAAGAGAAGATTATATTATTTTGAATATATGCAAATTTCTATTATAAAAACTGCAGAAGAAAGTTTTAATATAAGGATGCAGGTATTTCATCGAAAAAGTCATGGCAGCCAGAGGTATTGAACTGTAACCAATGACATATGGTAACGAGAAGCACTATCACTATATTATTATCATTATTATTATCATTATTATTATTACTGGTATTGATATTATTATTATTACTATTGTTATATTTTTTACGTTAAACATAATATATTTTTATGGGGTGGGATGCATGTCCTAATCTTTGTAAAGGTATTGTTACTCTACTACTACAAGCAATACAAAAATCTTCTTAATAGGCTTTCCATCAGAGGTGGTAGTAATCAAAACAGCTCCAAACAATACCATTTCTTCATAAAGGCTTGGAATCTAGTGATGTCATTTGTCTATAAAGTCTGTGTGGAAAATTATTATTGAAAGCATAGGGCGTTTAGAAAACTTGAAACACTTGTTACTACATACAGCAGACTTGCAATGAATATATGAGAAAGATCATAAACATTTTGGCATTACAAAATTTATTTTCTTCTTTATAAAGTTTTTCCAATGTAAAACGTTACCTGTATGTTGTGGTTGTTATTAAATATTGATATTTGACATCATAAAAATGAAGTAAACAGCAGAACTAAGTAACAAGTTTAATATGTTATGTCTAACTTTGCAAATTAAGGCTTGAACTAACATTTCATTTGTTTGAAAAGGGCCAGGTTTTCTGATAGCAATATTATCGGGGAGGGGGGGGGGGTCATTGAAGTCTAAGGTTAAACTGACCCATTGTGAAAAGGCTATGAGGATCATGTGTACTAATGACACCCGCGATCGACACCCGATACATCATTGACACTCCACCAACAACGGGAGATAGTCGGTCGAGTGTCGACCGACTCATATGTCGGGCGATAGTCTCCTGCTAGTCGGTCGATAGACTGTCGACACTCGGCCGATACTCTATCGACGCTCTGCCGACAGCCACGGTCGAGTGTCGATCGATACTAGCGACCGACATCTTGATCGACCCGCGATCGACACGCGGCCGACATGTCGGTCGCCACTCGGTCTTCATGTCGACCAACAACAACTCGACCAACAACGATCAATCCATCCATCAACATAGCGGTTGCCACGCAGTCGAAAAGCTCATATGTTTTCTCTAGCCTGCATAATACGGACAACGCACACTTTTCTGTTACCCCAGTGACACGCTCTCATACAAAGTTAACCTCGCTTTACGGACAATTGTAGTCTGTGCACTATATATACTAGAAATACGACTCCCGCAAAACCTCGCGAAGCTAGTTTTTGAAGAAGTCACAACGGTTTTAGCTATCAGCCTAATCCCCATTATTTTATTCGTTATTTCATGTTTGGTACTCAATTAGTGACACCTTGTGCAAATTACATGATTGGTATACCGCTGAACACAGTGGTTATACATTTGCCTTCACTTAGCTCTGTTACTGCCACTGAGAGTGCACCAGAGAGAATAGAATTAAAATTATTTATTGTCTTTACCTGGAATACAGAGTCGAAGAAGTATCACAATAAGATTCACTAACCAGAAATTGAAAATGATTGTAAATCTTTTGCAGGTGAGGTCTTGAAGAATTTATATGAATTCTTGTGTTTACCACAGTGTAAAAACCTGTGATTTTTTTTTATTTTCTTAGTCCCTATTGCTTTGTCTGCTTTGTTGTACATTACTTTTAAACGCAATAGGTTCTAATTACACCGAGAATGAGTTTAATGCTCCTATTGTTTTTTGTTTATATTCTATTGTTATCATTGCGCATGAGATTCACTGTAAGAAGAATCTTCTGATTAGGTATTTTGTCTACTGCAGTCATTATTTCATTCATTCCTAGGAAACCAGAATTGAGAACATAATGAATAGTGCATGTACTCTCTTTAGTTACATTGGTGCCCCCCTGTGGTAGATAGAAAATTCCTCTTTCCCCAAAAGAGATGCCATATCAACAGAGGTGTGAGATCCAATGTCATAACATTAAAAAAAAATTGGAGGGGGGGGGGGGGGTGGGAGGAAAGAATAGAATTGTACAAAGACTGAATAAAGGTTTGGTAATAGTGAGTGCCGACTATATAGTAGGTTGTTGTGCTATTTTTAGAACATATCATAAAAACAGTGTAAGAAAGAGTTATTTAAATGCTCATATGCTGAAAAAGATGGCTGCACTACATATTGCTTTAAAAAAATTAATGTGAAATCAACATCAAGTAGTCAACAGTATACACCAGAGGAAAGTTTAATTGTGCTGTTACAGAAATAGTCAAAATATCCCTACCCAACCAGAGAATAGTATATGATTTTGAATATATGAAAATTTCAATTCTAAAAACTGCAGAAGACAAATTTAATAGAAGTATGGTTTTTCATAAAAACAGTCATTGCAGCTCGAGTTATTGAAGTTGTCATGACAAACTATAATGCCAAAATGTCAATTGTGCTTAACGTAGCTGTAACCAATGATATACAGTAACGATCAGAAGCACTACTCAGATTTTTGTAACAAGAAATGCTTTATTTTCCAATAAATGAAACTACTATTAACAGTATTATACAAACAGTGCTTGCAAAATTTGCAATGTGTTCATTGCCAACTCTACACTGGAAATCTCTTCATAATGGAAATATAATGTATTTATTATCTGGAAAATATCAATTTGGTATTTTTTTATAATATCAATATACTTAAGATCAAATTGGCCAATTTCAATGTAGCTCGTAATTCTGCCAACTGATTTAAAACAAACTGATTTGAAGAGAAGAACTGCTCATTTATAGGAAGTGAGAGAGTTTACAATATACCTGTTATCCAAATTTGTTGTGATTTTTTTTTAACACATTGTACTACTTTTAATAGATTCCAACTTACCTGGATGCATGATTACATGTAGCAGCTGTCTTTACTGCTTGAAAATGAATAAGTTCATTAAAAAATTAAAAGTGTTGGTAAATCCGGGAAGTGTTGTCTGCTAAGTCAAGTAGTCTTTGTTCTTCTGTCAGTCGTTCTTGCAAACGCTTACACTTACCTATGCCCTGAAGTCTTTGGAATGGCATTGGCTGAATTACAGCATGCTGTAAAGACCGAACTCTTGATGTTGCAACAAAGGTACATCCGGCTGCTCTTTCTGATTTTCCAATGTCTATGACTACTTTATTTAGTGTTTGTCCTTGTGACTTGTGAATAGTCATTGCATAGCTTAATCGAAGTGGCAATTGAAGACAAGAAAGTTTCTTGTTGTCATCTTCCCATTCAAACCGTTGAGGTGGTACAGGTATAGAAAGGGGGTCATCATCTATAAAGGCTGGACCTCTGTAGTGAGGAAAGTGTACAAGTACAGCTATGGGTAAGCATGGTGGTGGTTTATCTGAGTGAAACAGGAGTTCCTGAACTGTGCCAACTGTCCCATTGCACAGTCCAACTTCTTGCCAAAGGTTAGAAGTGAGCATGACAGTTGCACCTCGAGAAAGGAACACTTCAGACTGCAGTCCTCCTGCATCATCAGACTTTGCAGCACTGGCTCCTATACCTGAGTGAACTGCTGATATTCTTGCAATAGGATTACCAAGTCTGCACAGCTTCTCATATATAGTTGTACCTTGCAACATTTTCCTTATCATAGAACAGTCGTACCGCATCTTTGAAATCTTCCATGTTTACATTTTGTGGTGCTCTTTCTTGAAGTTTGTGCCAGTCTTCTTCTGTTACTATTCCTTCTCTCATCCTCAATAGTAGTTCTCTAAATTCCTCTTCTTCAGGGTTATTTCCATTCTGTCGAACATTCTCATTCAATACAACCACATTTTCAAACAGTGTATAAACTGAATAGCCCTGTTGTGCTAACATAGTAGCTGCTGGTGGTGAATAAAGTGGTCTATCTCCTACAGGCGGTAACTGTGCAAAGTCACTAAAAAGGATTACTGAGTATCCTCCTAAAGGTGTGTTGAGTTTTCCTGAGGCTTGACGTAGACGCTTGTCAACCCATGCCAAAGTTCTCTGTCCAAGCATTGAGAATTCATCTATAATGAGATAATGATTACCCTGTAATCTGAGTTGTAGACGTTGTAAGGCTGCTCCTTGCAAATCTGTTTTGTTTAGAGTGCATACTGGTAATTGTAAGGTAGAGTGAAGAGTGCTTCCAGCAATGTTGAAACCTGCAATTCCAGTTATTCCTGTTAGAATACACTGATCTCCCAGATGATGAGCCAATGAGCCAATTAGAAATGACTTTCAGTTCCCGTTCCAGCAGTTCCTGTGATAATCATGTGTAGAGGTTCTGTAGGTACGTTTTCATTTAGGCGTCTTTTGTGTTGCTGAACAATGCTGTATGCAATATTTTGTCTGTGGTTCAGTGCTGTTAAATCCACAGGTTGCCTTTCCATTTCTTGTATGTTTGCAGCTTCTCTCACCTCATTTCGTTTTGCTTTCCACTTCTTCCCGAAGGAGGTCCGGAGGCATATTTCTTGAGGCAGATGTCCAGTCAAAATCAGGTGCATCATCATTAGCTGTGCTATTACTGAAGTCTTGGTTAAACCTACAAAGCAGCATCCATTCTTCAACTTCCTCTTGCTGTTGGTGCATCATATTCTCATCATCCTCACCATCGTTTTCATCCCCATCATTTTCACTGTTCCCATTGTGCACCATTGCTTGTTCAAGCTCCCGAGCAAATGTTGGTATACACTGCTGTCCAGTCTCAGAATTTAGGGAGTTCTTATAGCATTCAATGAACAGTTCATCACTTTCCTCAAGTCCATCCCAGGCAGAGTCTACTGATTGATGCCATGGCTTGTACTTTACCAGCTGAAATTTACAGTACTTACCATAATTCTTACCAGAAGGATTAGGAGAAAACACTGGAAAGCTTCTGATTATCACCTCCTGTTTACGTTTTCTTATGTCTCCCTTTGATATATATAAATCTGATGCAAACTGGAGTAGATTTAGCCGCATAATTCCAGGAACTTGCTCTCGCCACTGAACCCTTGATGCATAATGATCACGCAATGAGGGATCCAAAGCACTGTCACCGTGGTTTACTTCTTCACCTTGTCCTCCACGTACTCTTTGGCTTCCATCCAGAGAAATGCAGAGAAAGCTGTAAGTACAACTGTACAAAGGTTTCCCAAGAAGCATATGGGCTGTTTCCTGAGATCCAATGTCACGTTCTCCTGCAACTTGAATCCTGGCTCGGCGCAAAGCAGATGATGCACTGTCTGTATGGCGTAACTTATTGATGGCAGATTGGAGAATCTCTGTTGCCTGTTGAGATCTTGGCTCACCTTTGGTTGCATACTTGGCCATATAGCGAATGCATTGGTCAGTGTCAACAATTGCTTGCAAATCCACATTTGCTCTCCAGTTCTGAAGCATTAAGCGATTGTGTGAGTTGATGCGGTCATCATTCCTCTTGGTGATAAGTGAAGCTCTTACTCTTGCCTCAGTTATCTGCTGCACTGTCAGTTCATCTTGTCCACCATATCTCCCTTAACAATTAGCTCAAAGTCAATGCTGGTCTGGTCTGTGCAATCCTTTAGGTAATTGAATCGGCAATGTGGTTGTTGTCCAGGTTTGCTATGTAAACAATATGCTGTACTGCACCTGGTGTGACATTCCACTGAATTAACCAGAAAGTGGTAGTCATCATTTTCATTTCCAGTTTCTTGAATGGATATGGCAGACGGATGTGGGTTTGGTACTGTCCAATTTCCATCTCATTCAATGTTGTAAGAAGCCAGTCTGCATATTGAATAACTCTTGCTTTGGCTTCAATTCCTGCTTCTATAGCTGGTGTGAAGTCATTTACCATTTCTTGATAGTTTGATTCTTCATGTTGCCTGTCCAATATTTGCTTTGGGTAATTGAATCGGCATTGTGGTTGTTGTCCATGTTTGCTACGTAAACAATATGTTGTACTGCACCTTGTGTGACGTTCCACTGAATTAACCAGAGAGTGGTAGTCATCGTTTTCATTTCCAGTATCCTGAATGGGTACAGCAGAAGGATGTGGGTTTGGTACTGCCCAATTTCCATCTGGAAGAGCTTCATTCATGGTGGTGAGAAGCCAGTCTGCATATTGAATAACTCTTGCTTTGGCTTCAATTCCTGCTTGTATCGCTGGTGTAAAGTCATTTAACATGTCTTGATAGTTGGATTCTTCATGTTGCCTGTCCAATATTTGCTTAAACTTCCACCCTTGAGCAGCTTTCTTTACAAGTTCACAGAGTCCTGGGTCATACTTGAGCTTTGCACAACCATGTGCATGAATACTTCCTCGAGCTTGCCATTCATAACGAAGCCATTTCCATTCAGCATACAAAACTTGATCCAACCAATGTTTATTGAATTCTTCAAGTCTTGCTAAGAAGTGGGAGTCTGTGATATGTGGATGGTTTATTACAACTTTTATCCGTATAGCAGGTGTTGCATTGTTTGGTTCCTCCAGCAGTCTATGAAGATCAGGCCAGTAATTGTCAGCTGCACTAAATGTGAAGAAAAATGTTGGTGCCCCCTTCTGTTCAATAAGAGCTTTAAGTTCCAAGTAGCATTGATATCAGTATTGTCTTGTTCCTTGAATCTTTGCCACATAACGCTGAACTCTGTTCATGAGTTGCTGTGCAGACATCTGTCGAACCATTTCTTGTAGTTCTTCTGTGGTAAGGTTAGCATCTTGAGGGTTCTGAGTGAGGTAAGCCCTAGCTTGTGACAGCAACTGATGTCTCTGCTTCATGTTCAGTGCCCAGTAGGGAAACCTTGGATGGGATGCAAACCTCCATACAAAGTGCCCTGTTGAGAAATGTTCTGCATACCTGATACGGTGTTTAAAACCCTCAGTTAATGTTACCTCCCTTAATCTTCTCTTGTTTGTGGGGTCTCCTCTTCCATGTGGAAACAGTGTGGGAAAGGCCATTGTAGCCAGTCCTTCTGTCTGAAATTCATTGATGGGATCTCCTTCATTGGATGGCCAGTCCAGTGGGTCTTCACCATTAATAAAGGCAAGAATAGCGTCTTGTTCCTGTTGTTGAACCTGTTGAAAAGGAAGGTAAGAACTGCTTTCCTGTTCACTACTATTTGCTTCATTCTGGTAAGGTACCTGTTCACATATTTCTTGTATCTGCTGTTCTTCGTCTGTCTCCTGGACATGAACTGTAGGCAAATTTGTTGGAACTCCATCACGTGGAAGGCACTCAATAGCTTCATGGTTGATTTCAATGTCTGAGTAGTAGGGATTGTTGTCCTTTAGCCATGCCAGTGCTTGCATCACCTTGTGTCTTCGAACTCTGCAGTCCCTGCTGCTGTTGTCTGCACCATGTCGCCTTATCACAAGGAAGGGGAGTTCTTCTACATTGGGTGGCAGTCTTGTGATGAATCCTTGAATGTCTTGAGGAAGGTTCAACACATGTCCTTTGTAGCCATGCTGTCCTCCATGCTTACGATAAATACACATTATTGGGCAAGCTCTAGCGATAAGCATCTCCTCTACATCTAAAAGGCTCTGTAGTTCATCTGGTACTGTTCCCGGATCCATGTCATTCTCTGCTGAAAACAGTTTTGTAGTTTCTTTATCCCTCTTACATCTTAGGCACTGGTATATCTGAAGAGTAAGTCCTTGCACAGTTGGCCATGTTTCTTTACATGTTACACACTGTCTGTGTTCTAAGCTGTTGATGTTGTTGTGGAAAGCTGCCATGCTACTTTGAACCCATTGCTGCTGGTGCAGTCGCTGTTCCGAATTCATCCATCCATGTGTAAGATATTCCTCTCTAGTCTGTTCCTCGTGTTGTCTGTTTAATTGTACTTCCTGCCTACGAGCAGCGCTGCATTGTCGCGACGTCTCGAGCCTCGAAGATCTTTGCTCGTCGGTTTCCATCTCTAAAGCAGGATTGGTGTTTAATCTAAGATTATGTAATCTACTGTTACGTTCACTCTGTGTTTCTACTTGTAATCTCATTTCGCTATAAGTACGAAGCGACTGTAATCTTTCAAGTCGTACATGGTCTGTTTCTGTTCCCCTTGTCCTGGCAGTATTTTCACGTAAAATCGTTAATCTGTTTTGCCGTTCGTCTTCTGATTCTGCCTGAATTGTAGTAGCAGTATTTGCACGTACAATCCTCAATCTGTTATGTCGTTCCTCCTCTGATTCTGTCTGTATTCTGTTAGCAGTATTTTCGCGTAAAATCCTTAATCTGTATTGCCGTTCCTCCTCTGATTCTGTCTGTATTCTGTTAGCAGTATTTTCGCGTAAAATTCTTAATCTGTTTTGCCGTTCCTCCTCTGATTCTGTCTGTGTAATCTGTTAGCAGTATTTTCGCGTAAAACCCTTAACCTGTTCTGGCGTTCGTCTTCCGATTCTGTTTGTAGTCTGTTAGAAATATTTCCCCGCAATCTCTCCAATCGTTGAAATCGTTCGTATGCAGTTTCTGTCCTAAGTCGTTCTGCTGAATTTTGTCTCAGTATCTGTAGTCGCTGTTGTCGCTGTTCGTTAGTTTCGTTATGCAATCGTTCTGTCACGTTTTGTCTAGCTAAAGCAAGTCTTCGTTGTCTATCAATAACACATTCAGTTTCAAACATACCTTGGTTGTATTGCCTGTGGTAATCCAGTCTCCTGCTCCTTTCTTCCGCTGATTCCTGCTGTCTCCTTTGCCTTCTTTGAGCAAGCAGTTGTTGTCTTTGCTCCGATGTCTGTTGTTGTCTTCGCTGCCGTGTCCTCTCTCTCTCTGCTTCGAGTCGCGCTTGTCGTTGTGCTGGTGTTTCGGCATTCAAACGCGCTTGGCGACGATCTCTCGCTGCTTGGTTTATTCTCTGTCGCCGATCCTCTTGTTGAGATGTACTTGCAGGACGAGTGAAATCGGTTTCAGCAAAATTTTGCATAATTTTCAAGAGAGTCATCAGGTACACTCCGGTCCTCAATAAGTGAATATTGAAATAGGCCATAACGAGGCACGTAACCATTATATACTAGAAATACGACTCCCGCAAAACCTCGCGAAGCTAGTGTTTAAAGGAATCATAATGGTTTTTCCTATGAGGGATAAAACCTCAATTTATGTATTTACTTATTATTATTATCATTTTCACTTTTTGTGCTTTCTCATTTCTTGTAAATATTATCATGATTATTATTATTGTATTAATCATAATCATTCTTATTACTGGTATTGATATTATTATTGTTATTTTTTTTATATTTACGCTGTGGCTATATGCCCGGCAGCCGGGCATGGTCTTAAAAAGACTAAATGCCCGGCAGCCGAAACATTTTACGGAATTTCCACTGTAAGGTTCTTTTAAACTTCTTGAGAGTATTAGATGTGTTCTTAGAATTGTTGAGCGATTCCAAAAACCATGTGGATTTTCTAGTTGACGAAATATCTGAACTTGGGCATACCGTAAAATCGCTGTGTTGTCGACACTTAGAAAATTTTGGCTCAGCCAGGCATTCAGATTCATTCATTCATTCAATATTTCGTTTCAGCGTAAACCAACCATTAGATTTGAGATCTATAAAACTTTTCAGGATCGCCTAGCACTTCTTAATCGACATATGATAGTTTGGAGGTGACATTTCTGACTGCCGGGCATTTAGCGCATTTGAGACCGTGCCCGGCAGTCGGATCACAAATCCTCTAAGTGTGGAGAAACAAGAGCGATTTCACGGTACGCACAAGCTCGGAAAATTCGTCCACTACAAAACCAAAATAATTTTTACAATCGCTTGGCATATCTTAACAAACATCGAATACTCTCGTTAGGTTTGAATGAGACTTTCTGCCGGAATTTGGTGACTATTTCTGAATGCCGGGCTGAGCCAAAATTTTCTAAGTGTCGACAACTCAGCGATTTTACGGTATGCCCAACAATCCTAAGAACACATCTAATACTCTCAAGAAGTTTAAAAGAACCTTACAGTGGAAATTCCGTAAAATTTTTCGGCTCCCGGGCATTTAGTCTATTTAAGACCGTGCCCGGCTGCTGGGCATATAGCCACAGCGTTATATTTAACATAATAGCGGGGCTCCCGCGCGCGAAGCGCGCGTGGAGCAGAGCCCCATACTCATGGAATATGGTCAACCTCTTTTCTTTTGGTTGTCACGTGACTGACCGAGAATACGTACGTCCGTACGTCCGTACGTACGCGTCTACAGATTGTACGGGTAGGGTAGGGGAGACTATCAAGAGGAAGGGAGGGGTATCTCAGGCTTGTCTTGGCAAATCCACATCTTTTATATTGGACATTCACAATATGGTCAATTGACAGCTGTCAAAACGGGATAGCCACTGACCAGCATCACATGACCATATTGTGGGCTCATGTGTCAACTCATCGAGGTGACGTGATTTATTTGGAAGCTGTTCTGGTAGCCCGCGTATTTTTGGCGGGAAATTGCGTTGACGACTGAAAAAGAAATTTTCAGTTCATTGTCTTTTGAGACACAATATTACTACTCTACACTGTTAAAGTTTTACTAAAGGATAAACGAAACAATTTCTATTGCTATGTCAACAAACAATAGCAGAGAAAATATAATTTGCAGAACACAGGGTTCAGGTGAAGAGCAAAAGGAAAGAGAGCAAGAATTAACTGAGGAAGAATGAGCGAAGTAGATCGCCAAAGAAGGCGCGCTCGGGAAAGAGAAAGGAGACGAAATTATAGCGAAGAACGCCGACAAGCAGAAAGAGTCCGGGCTCGAGAAAATAGACAAAATGTTAACGAAGAACGCCGAGAAGCGGAAAGATTCCGTGCTGTGGAAAACAGACAAAATTGTAGCGAAGAAAGCCGAGAAGCGGAAAGACTTCGTGCTGTGGAAAACAGACACAATTTTAGCGAAGAAAGCCGAGAAGCGGAAAGACTCCGTGCTGTGGAAAACAGACAAAATTGTAGCGAAGAAAGCCGAGAAGCGGAAAGACTCCGTGCTGTGGAAAACAGACAAAATTGTAGCGAAGAAAGCCGAGAAGTGGAAAGACTCCGTGCTACGGACCACAAATTTGCATAAGTTTTGTCTGCATAATATTTGCTCACTGATGCGTGACTCAGCACTTGCACTTTCCACTTTCCCTTAAACTTGACACTTGACTTGGAAAACCGACTTCTAAACAAACCTTCTTCAGAAAAATGATCTTCTGAATGCACTACTTTTGAATGAGAAGCAAACTGATGAAAGATTTCAAATTTTTATGTCCTTTAATCATATAAACATCTCCCCTGTCGACGGCTAAGAAATACTCCCGCGGGAATTTTCTCTTGGCGGCAAATTGCAGAATGTAGCGCTTTCACTGGCAGCTTTTCGCGTTGTCGACGTTGTCATTTAGTGTGTCGATTGAGAACTTTGGTTTCAACGCCGTTGTTTTCGTAAAAAATGTTCTTCTAAATTGTAAAATGTCTCAAATGTATGTTAGTCATTCACGTGTTGCGTTGGACCAGGTCTACTTATAGTTAACACTTTTACGGTTACTTATTTCTTTTGTTAAGTAATTACAGCTGATTGTAGTGAATAAATGAAGGCAGTAATTTCTTAAACTTACAATGTAATTAAGAAAAGAATAATTAATAATTATTTTTTCATTCTCGTGAAAAATGTTTTTCGGGCTGGTAGATGTTGGTTACAGCTTGCGGCAATCTGTAAAATTAATTTTCTTTGCACCCTGCTTGGAGTAAACATTTATTTTACCGAGGTGTTCGTTTTAACACGAAAATGACAAGAGTTGTGTCCTGCATTTCCCAGTAGCGTGGACAAATCTTTTAAATACATTTACGCAAATAGAATGGTTAATTTCATCAGAAATAGAATACAGTACATTGATAATTTGTGTTTTTTGTAGAATATAATCCATGACTTTGTAGGTAGAAAGACCGTACTTATGGCAGACGAAAGTTTAGACAAAAATCATAGCAAGTTAACCGACCTCGACACTTAATTTAAAAACGTTTGTGAATTCCTTCGCAATATTTTAGAATGCTTTTACAGTTTAAAGTGAAATGAAAGTACTAACGGGAGCCCCGCTTTTAGGCTTGGCTAAATCTATATATTATAGTGTTATGGGGTGGGGGTGTATGTTCTAATCTGGAAAAAGGTATTTCACTTCTAAACTCAATATTTTCTTACTCGGAGGATGAGTTGAATGCTCCAATTATTTATTGTTTATGCTTTTTTCTTATAACTGCATGAGATTCATTGTAAGAAGAATCTTCTGATTAGATATTTTATTGTCTACTGCAGTCATTATTTCATTCCTAGGTAACCACAATTGAGAGCATTATTAATAGTGCATGTTTCAATTTGTGCACTCTCTTCAGTTGAAATGGTTCCCCCAGTGGTAGATAGAAAAATTCCTCTTCCCTCAAAAAGAGATGCCATATCAACAGAACTGTGAGATACAATGTCATTACATAAAAAAATTGGAGGTAAAACAATTGGATTCTACAAAAACTTTGAACAAATGTTTGGTAATAGTGAGTACCAACTGTATAGTATGTGGTTGTGCTATTTTAGGTCATATCATAAAAACAATACATATAAAAAAGAGTTATCGAAATCTTAATATGTTGAAAAAGATGGCTGCACTAGATATGCCTGTAAAAAATAATTTGAAATCAACATCAATCAGTCACAAGTATATACCACATGAAAGTTTAATTGTGCTGTTACAGAAACAGGCAAAATATCCATACCCAACCACAGAAGATTATATTATTTTGAATATATGAAAATTTCTATTATAAAAACTGCAGAAGAAAGATTTAATATAAGGATGGTATTTCATCGAAAAAGTCATGGCAGCCAGAAGTATTGAACTGTAACCAATGACATATAGTAACGAGAAGCACTATCATTATATTATTATCATTATTATTATCATTACTATTATTATTACTGGTATTGATATTATTATTATTGTTATATTTTTTATGTTAAACATAATATATTTTTATGGGGTGGGATGCATGTCCTAATCTTGGTAAAGGTATTGTTACTCTACTACTACAAGCAATACAAAAATCTTCTTAATGGGCTTTCCATCAGAGGTGGTAGTAATCAAAACAGCTCCAGCTTAGAATCTAGTGCAGTCATTTGTCTACATAGTTTGAAGATTGTGTTGAAAATCATTATTGAAAGCATAGGGCATTTAGGAAACTTGAAACACTTGTTACTACATACAGCACACTTGCAATGAATATATGAGAAAGATCATAAACATTTTGGCATTACAAAATTTATTTTCTTTATCAAGATTTTCCAATGTAATAGGTTAATTGCATGTTGTGGTTGTTATAAAAATATTCATATTTGACATCATAAAAATAAAGTAAACAGCAGAAAGTAACAAAGTTAATATGTTATGTCTAACTTTGCAAATTAAGGCTAGTAGTTGGATTGTGGGCATTCTGGCGCAATTTCATTTTCGATCGATTTTTTTGCGAAATCATGGTTTTGGGTGTGGTCGATTTTGTCAGATGGGTGTGGTCGATTTGAGTTTGACTTGGGTGATTTTCGATCGATGACTTTTTTCGTCGAGTGCCAATTTTTTCGTCTGGATCGTCGATGTCCTTTGGGGGGTGGGGTGGTGGTCGATTTGTTAAAGTGGGATTTTTGGTCGAGGGTTGCACCGATTGGCATACGCAAACGAAATGGCGAACATGAACGTTCTGAGATTTGAGAGTCTTGAGAGTGACATTGAAAACTATCGTATAGGTGAATTTTATACTACTCATGACTGTGCCGAGGATCGTAGTTTATTGAGAGATTTGGAGACTTCTATTGACGAACATGAAGTTTATCCTTATTATATTTCATTGCGTTATGTTAATACTGAAGGTTTGGGATTTCGTGATTTCATATGTTCAGTTGAGGATAAGATACTACGTGTTCTTTCAAAAAATCGTGCCTTTGTTAAACGTGTTCACTTACGATTTGTATTGGATGGAAGGTTTGACGAATCTCATTTCGATGGTGATAATAAATTTGCAGTAAATGGGCTTCCTATTAATGATATTGCCGGACATGCTGTGAAACGTGAGAATGATAGTCATAACTTCTTTTTGGGGTTTGAATGTAATTGTCATCCTCATCCTTGTTATATACGTTGGGGGCGTCATGATTACCCTTACGAGACTAAATATACCATTGACGACATTGGTGTTCGTCGTTTACATGTTGAGATATACATAGATAAGTTTAGATTGTTGCACAAAAGAAAGTCTTGTATAGATTCTGATTTGGTGGTTGAAGCAAACAGAAGAGCACATAAACGCATTTTCAAGGATGAAATTCAGGATGAGTTGATGATTGTAACATGGCATCCAGACAGGTTTTTGGATTGGTGTGTTGACATAGAAGAGTTGAAGGTTCTGAAAGAGCTTTGGGGAGTTGAGTGTTAAACATATGGAAGTACCTTTGTGACATGGACCGTGTCACAAAAGTTGAAACATGATTGTCTTAGAGATTGCAATTTCAAAATACAATGGATGCCATGGAGAATTTGACAGTGAAAGACTTGAGGTCAATAGCCAAAAGAGCTGGTGTGAGTGTTCGTGGATTCAGAAAGGCTGAAATGCTTACAGCGTTATCCGATATACAACCTGAGAACTTGACAGTGAAGATACTACGAACCATGGCCAAGAGGTCTGGTATTCGAGGTTCTGGCAACATGCGTAAAGAGGCTCTCATTAATGCCGTCGGATCTTTACAGGTGGTTGAAGCTAATGTTCCAGTTCCTGGTCCAGTTAGACCCATAAGAACAAAACCCGCCCGGGCTTCGTATGGAAGGGCTGTTGCTGCTGCCAGGCGGGAAATCATTCAGACCACAGATTGGATAAGATCCAATGTTAGAGACCCAAACAGGAGGGCCATCACCAGGAGATAAAGAAGGGCAGCTGCTGCGGTTAGGAGGGAACCTGAGTTTTTCGTCCCTGAAAGACATGAAACGGCTCTGAGAGGCTTTTTGAGGACTTACATAGTAAAGGGCAGAGCTGGCTACGATCCAATTACATTTCTTGGCAAGGTTAGAACGCCATTTCGTAGTTTATTGGATGGAATCAGGAAGCCATTCAAGTTGAAGTGTATTCTTTCATGTGGATTCGCGAGGAGGAACGGCCAGGATAATCGTGTTATTGAGCGGAGTCAAGGTCATTTTCATTCACTGATGGAGACAGTGACAGCTTCAACAGACACACTCGCTTTGTTTGATAGCATCAAAGCTAAACTGGTTGAATTGGTGCAGAAATACGAGAATGAGCACTCTGGATGGGTGTTTGAAAGTGTGACTGACTTTCGTATCCATTTGAACCCGTTTCAACCGTTTTCTGGAACTTCATATATTAAATTACCACCCAAATTGGCTGCTAAGAAGGCAATCATCAATGTCAAGAATGAGGATCAGGAGTGCTTCAAATGGGCAGTGACGTCCGCTGTGTTTCCAAGGGAGAAGGATGCTGGAAGGCTAAACAGAGAGATGAAAGAGAACTCAGAGAAACTCGATTGGTCAGGGATAGAGTTTCCAGTGGCAGCACTCAGTACAACTCAGATAGACAGGTTTGAAAGGCAGAACCCATATGGGATCAACATCCTTGGTTATGAGAATGGCGAGCCAACCCTAATCAGGCGCAGTAAAAAGTCAGGGGTTACAAAGATAAACCTACTATTGATATCAAACGAAGAGACAAATCATTACTGTTGGATCAAAAGCATGTCAAGATTTGTCGAGTATAATAAACATCATGGCACTCGTTTCTATTGTGACAATTGCCTAAACTCGTTCAATTGTCAAAAGTCGTTGGACGACCATATGGAGTACTGCCTAAACAACGAATCAGTCAAAGTCCAGATGCCGATGGAGGAGGATGGCAGGCCAAAGTACATTACTTTCACGAACCACAGACGAAAGATGCAAGTGCCATTTGTGATCTATGCTGATTTTGAGTGTTTCACGGAGAAGTTGGACACTTGTTTACCGGATGACAGGGACAGCTTCACGAATCAATATCAGAAGCACAAGCCATCAGGTTTCTGTTACCTTATCAAGTGTTTCGATGATGGTATCTTTGAGCCCAAGTTGGTGATGAGAACAGCCAACTCACCGGAGGATGACATACCGCAAATGTTTCAGAAAACTTCCATCATAGGAACATCTTTTGCGAGGATCTGACTGCCTTCCACATGAAGAGAACGAAATTGCTCTTTGATAAGCCTATTTACTTGGGGCTGTCCATTCTGGATCTTAGCAAGACAGTCATGTACGATTTCCATTACAGGTACATAAAGCCCAAGTATGGGGAGAATGCAAAGTTGCTGTTTACAGACACAGATTCTTTAGCCTATGTGATAGAGACTGAGGACTTTTACAGGGACATCAGTCCAGATGTGAGGGCTAAATTTGACACCAGCAACTACCCCACGGAGCATCCATCCGGGATTGAGACCGGAGTGAACAAAAAGGTCGGAGGGATGTTCAAAGACGAGGCTGGTGGTGAACAGATCACGGAATTTGTGGGTTTGAGGGCTAAACTGTATGCGTTCAAGACGGACAAAGAAGTCAAGAAGTGTAAGGGTGTTAACAAGGCAGTGGTCAGCAAAAGCATAAGTTTCCAAGATTACAAGACTTGCCTTTTCAGTGGCCAATCCCAGAGACGGAAGATGAACACCATAAGGAGTCATAGCCATGACATCTACACTGAAACCATCAACAAGATTGCATTATCACGCGAGGACGATAAACGTGTGATAATGGAAGACGGGGTAAACACGTATGCACATGGTCACTTCAGAACACTGGAAGGTGGTGATTCAGTGTCTTGAGGTACAAATTGAAGCTCTTCGCGAACGAATCCTCGTTTTGGACCACCACTCAAATAATACAAGACTGGTTGACCCGGTTCGATTATGGTTCGAGCCAAATCATAGACTTCAAGACTCCATATGGGATCAGTAGCCCTTCGTTTGTCCCCACCTTCATCTTCACCGGGGGCATAAAGATACCTGACTTGAACATCTGGAGGTAATCTCTTCTCATTCAACCCCACAGGTCGCTTGTAGTCTGGAGTTTTGGTGCCAATCGAGTCCATTTTCAAAGCTTCGTCTGGCTCTTTACCAGTAATACGTGTGGTCTCACTGTTAAGGGTCTTCATGATGGCTGGCAATCTATTCACCCAAACTGTGGATCGGGTATCACTAATCATCTCTTGGGCGTATTGATGGCTGAATAGCTTCTCACCGAGAGTCCTGTTGGCCCTCTCCACAAAAGCTTGAGCTCTATGATTCCCAGCTTCACTACGCTGGATTGTGACTTGATGCTTTTTCATAAGAGTTGTTACATCACCCTTGAATTCTGTTCCTGGATCCACCATTAACGTTTGTGGCCACTTCAACTTACGGGAATAAATCCGTTGAAAGGCATTGGCAACTTCACCACTCTCCTTTGAGGTCAATGGTTCGGCATCCTTGTATCTTGACGCGATATCAATCACGACTAAGGCATAGCGGTATGTTTTTCTTCTCACTGTATCGTGAGGAAGAAACAACAAGTCCGCCTGATGAATCTGATTAGGCTTGTTCACACTCCAATGTGGCCTGGGTATATACTTGGGGGCTGGGAGGTAAATTTGCCACAAGGCTTGCTTTTCCAACCACTCTTTGGCGACCTTTTCACTAACTTTGGCTGCTTTGGCCAATTTGGGTATGGCCGAGTATCCTTTCCAGTATCCATCAGTGGAGTAATATAATCGATTTAAGACGTTGGAATCAGTCATTTACAAAAAGAATACAAGCATTTAAAATGGCTTCTATACCAAGCATTCTTGATACCAATCGCGTTCCAAGGACTCGCGAAGGGTTGAAGGCTATGACGTCATTAAATAGGGTCACACTAAACCCATCGTCAGCCGAACCTGGTGAGACACTATACATTGAAATACCAAGATTGAGTGAAAATCTTGTGATTGTGCCCGGTAGCGTCTACATAACCTTTGACATGGTTGTAACCGGGCACAAAGACAACACTCTTGTCAATAATTTGGGAAGGAATCTGATTTCACAGTATAAGGTTCTATTTGGTGGTGAAGTCGTAGAGGATCTTGGTAGATTTGATTTGTTCAAGACTTACCACGACTTGTTTCTGACCACCGAAGACCGTGAGAATAGGTTGAGACAGGGCATATCCGATGTTAACATAAGGAGGATTAGGACCAATGCGGGGAACAAAGATACATCAAAAGCAAGGGACAATACTTTAGCTGTGATTCACAACACTAGGTACGCCATTCCATTAGATCACACAATCCTCAAAGATCATGGCGTATTTTATCCAATAGGATTACCCCATCCACTTAGATTTGAATTGACTTTGGCCAAAGTTTCTGATGTTGTGGTTTATTCAAACCGTGAAGCACCGCCTGATTATAAATTAATAAACATGGAGATGGAGTACCAGTGCATATCAAGCAATTCTTTGGCAACTCAGGCTGTTGCGTCCTACAGAAATGGGAAAGGGTTCACGTATGAAAAGGTACTTCTTCACAAAACCTTCACAATCTCTGAGGCTAATGATTCTGTGATAAATCAGCATGTCAATGTGCCGAGGAGATCCATGACTGGTATACTATGTCTTTTCACCGCCCCTCATGCGGAAGGCCTCAGGGACTCTGAGATTTTTGCAAACCCAAAGATCACGTCAGTCAAGATTGACATAGATGGAGTGCCCAACCAAGTTTATTTGAAAGGTATGATGGCGACTGATTTGTGGCAATCCGTGATTAAGCGATTTGGCCTTAGTGATTCAATCGATGAAGCTGATTTCTATACAGATAAGTTCGCTTTGTGGATTGACCTGAGGACTTATCCAGACAACGACATCCATGGAAGTGGTTTGTACATTCACGCTACTCGTGATGGGGTGACTTTGGAAATTAAGAGAGAAAAGGTAGGCACTAGAGTTCTTACGTGTCACATGTTTGTTATTGCTGACGCGGTCATGAGCATTGTTAATTGTGGTCTAAAGGAGATTAGATATTAAGCCGCTGTATGGTTTTCTTCTCACATCAATCTAAAGGGGTTCATGTAGTGAGTAATGATGAACGAACTCAAAGATTTGATTCCATTCAATTGCATCATCACTGGTCCCACGAATTGCGGAAAGACCCAATACATAGTGGAACAGCTTCGAGGGCACTATAGGCAAGTGTTTGATTATATTGTGTTGATTTGCCCAACATATGTCCATAACAAGACGTATAGAGGCTTTGCCAAGGGGGACAAACGATTCTTTGTCCTGTCGCCAGATGCGAGTGATCATGACGAAATCAACAATTTGTTGATGGACTGTGAATCGTTCTTCTCGGGTACCAATACGCTCCTAATATTGGACGACTGTGCCGTTTCCAAGGATCTGAAGAATAGGTCCAACAAATTCATCGGTTTGGCCTTCTCTGGGAGACACGTAGGGATATCAGTGTGGGTTCTCACTCAGCAACTGACATCTGTAGCCAAACCATTCCGTGAAAATGTAGCTTGTGTGGTCTCACTTCACAATCCATCTCAAACGGCGATGAAGATGCTTTTCGAGGAGTACGGCGGGGACCTGGATGCCGAAACGTGTAAGAAACTCAAGAAGCATCTTATGAATGAAAAATATGCCAGGCTGTGCTTCTCTCTTAGACATCCATTCCAAAATTATTTAGAGATACCAGCTCTGACGTCACAACCATGACAACTCCCGAAGAAATCATGAATGGTCAAACTGTAGTGGCGGAACAATCAACACCAACCATTAACGTTGATGATGTGAAATGTAAAAGAGAAGAGTTGGCAATACTAGTTTCCCTAGGCTCTAGCAAGGGGTATCTTGGCGTTCAGATGGCTCTAGGTGATGTCCACAGATTGTCGGATAGGGATGTAGATAAGTACTACAAGAGGTACAAGATGGTGTCTGGCAAGAATGTGGCTGAAGGACTAATTGATCCTCCTTTACATCTATTGGCCAGACTAGTCAACTGGTCTCTTAGTAGTTACGGTGGAATAGATGATCAAGATGCTTTGGTAAAGGATTGGAAGAACAATCAGTTGATCAAGCAGTCGCTGTCAGAATATTCTGGTTCAATAGTAGTACATGGTGGTGCGATTGTTACGTTATTGATAATAGCCCTTACCGCTCTCAAGCATTTCAGACTAGATGAGCCTAGCCCTCCCACTAGATTGTATGACATGGCTAACACGGATGAAGATTGGGGAGCTGGGCAAGTTTTAGGGGGTGAGGGCGTCGACACTGTTCGGTGAAAAAATTGAAAACGATCGTGGAAGGGGTCGGTGTGAGGGCATACTCGAAAGAGATCGAAAACATGTCTCAGAGAACAAACTCAACTTCCTCAACTGGCTCAATGACGTCATGTTTTGTACCACTTGCCGAGACTGACTTTGATTGGGATTCCATAGTCGTGGATAACCCCAAGAAGAGTGGAAGGTACAACTGTGCCTTTTCCAAAGTCTTTGTAATGGATGGTGGTGAGAAGAAGAGCGTGTCTTTTGAAGTGGAAAAACAGGACATATGGGGCTTGTCATGGTCTTACAAAGACATGAACAAAAAGGATTCAGCTAACATTAATGGGATTCAAGTGAAGTATCCATTGACATCATTTGAGACCAGGAATGCTCCAACTCTTTCGGAACAGGAAACCCAAAATAGGATTGACAAGATTGTAGAAATCGTTGGGTCCAATCTTCAAAGATTCTACAAGAACAAAGATACTGTAAAGGAGTTGCCAAGTATCAGTAAGGCTAAAAGGACAACATTAAACACCGATCCAATTGATTTGGTGAAAATGCCTTACTCATACCCAAAAAACAAGGACACCAAAGATCTTGACACCTCGAGGCCATTGGAGATGTACTTGAATTTCAAGACGAGTGGTGTTGGTATAGACAAAATAAGGTGTCATACTGTTTTCAAGGGTCGGAAAAGGAACGAGACCTTCAGGAATTACTTGTATGATCCTGAAAACAGCACCCGAGCATGCTCTCATATGGCGTTGAGATGGGAATCTGTGTATTATGGAGCGCATGGTACAAACGATGCTATCGCTTCTGCAAAATTAGTGGTTCAACACATTAAGTTGAGTAAGCCGATGGTTGAATTCGAACCGGTGGCAGATGAAGAGGCGGTACTTGGTAGTGATTCGGAATACGAAGACGAGTCAGATGAAGATCCAGATGAAATTACTCTTGAGAACTAAGGGTTGGGTGGGATCTGACAGTTTCCTAGTATGCAACTTACTAGGAGACTTAAAGCTTAGAGTAGATTAACTCACAACGACAATATGTCTGAAGAGGTTGAGCAAATAACTAGAGAGCCTTCTGTCAAAACCAAGGTCAAAGACCCCTAGCGAGTTCAGGCTGGTAAAACGTTATCGGAAAAGAACAAGAGGGCCAGAGAGGCTTTGAAACGTGAAGAGGAAAGGGAGAAGAAAGAGAGTGAAAAGGAAGAGAATAAGGGTAGTTCTGGTGGTGGGAGAGGTGGTTGGATGCCGTCCCAAACTATTTTTCTAGCCATAGGTGCAATTGGCCTCGCCGCCTATGGACTGTGGACCAACTATCGAGACAGGATACCTGACTTGCATTTTCCATCACAGCCCAAAGTCACAGAAAGTCAGCCCGTGGCCACCAAAGCAGAGGAAACCGATTTAAAAGATGATGTGTTATGATTCAAAATGGCGGAGAATAAGCTCGTAAAGACAGTTACTGGCTCTGCATTGCTCATTGGATTGTCAGCTGGGATGGGCTGGCTGGCTAAAAAGGTTCTCAGGGAATCATTCATCGGTGACCCATCGACCAGTATCATGAACTATGGCAAATGGGTAGGCGTGCTGACTATAGCTATGTATGTCAAAACCTATTTAGAGGATCAGAAGATACTACCCACAAGTGTCTGAACATGCCTTTGAGTTTCACTGAAGCAATTAAAGATGCTCAAACTGATTACATTATTGATCTTATGAGACATATAAGACAATCATACGTTAATGCTTTACATGAAACTGAGTATCTCTCTGTTGCGAGAAATTCAGAGGTTGAAATCGACCCCATGCCTAGTAACAGAGAGCTTATCGAATGGTATTTCAAACTTGGAAATAGCCAATTTCATTATGCCAAGGAGCCTAGACTGGCAAGCTATCTTTTGAGAGATATAAATGAGGATCTTGATGAGACCAACAAAAAGGCTACAGAAAAACCACCGAGCTGGCCCAAAGAACAACCACGACGAGGCCCACACCCATTTACGTTTGGAGTGTTGGCACTGATCGCATTATACATAGGCTCGAAATTGTTTAAGAAGTAGGACAACGAATGGATAAATGGCGACTATAGCAATCATGCTTGGAGGGGCAGTCCTCAATGCAACAGCCTTCATCGGTGGAAATTATTTAGCAAAAGTCATTAGCGGCTCATCTTCGGCCGATCTCCAACTTGAAAGGGAAAGGCATGACAAAGCCATGGAGAAGTACCAGAAAGACTATGCTGCTTATCAAGAGAAACGAATGGCTTATATTGACTTTGAGAATCGTAGGAAGGGTGATGAGAATCAAGCCTCTGAGAACATATCAAAGACGGATGAAGCGCTGAGATTGTACAATCAAATGGGCAATCCCCCCAAATTCTCAGACTATTACCGACCCAATTCAGATCAAAAGACTGGAGAAATGGTTTATGTTTTTGGTGGGATGTTAGCCTTGGGATACATTGCCAGCAAATGGATATAATGACACCCCATGAATATGTTCGTTTGATAGGATTCAGAGCTGAGGAATTGAAGATGGGCAGTAAACCAGTGATAGACTGGCCATTTCATTTCAATCCTATAGCCATTGCCAAGAGTGAACTCAAACAACGCGTTTTACCCCTTGCTATAATTAGAAAGATCCCGGACTGTAACTCAAAGACTGGTTTCCGCGATGAAGTGTGGAACCCAAACGACATGCATATACGAGACTTTTGAAATCAATTTAGAAAGCTGCCATATTCAACTTCAAATATGGCAACTGGTTATGATGATCCCGATTTGGATCCGACTACACTAAATGAGGCAGGTGATGGTGATGATGGGGATGATACACTTTACTTGAGCCCAATCACAAAGACATCCACCACTCGTCCACTTGACCCTGATGAAGAGGAGGAAACCTCGTTTGGTGGTGTTGATGAAACTCGACCCTTATTGATTGAGGAGATGGAAATAGAACAAGATGAAGCCTGGGCCAAGATTAGATCAAGATTCCCCAAAGTTGATCCGTCCAAGTTTACAGCTGGGCTGGATAAATTCAAACAAGTAGTCGTCAAATTGATGAGGAAAGGATCAAAACCTTACGTGTTATTCAAAGGTGACGATGAATTGAATGACAGATTGCCGGACACCATCAAAAACAGTCTAGGACCAAAAGCAGAAGAGGTTGTGGAAGCCAATGATGGTGTGATCGCTGAGAAAAAGGGGTTGCTCACCAAAATGAAGGAGAAGCTAAGATTCCAAAGAGATAAGCCGCTGAAGACCCCAGAGGAAGAAAGTAACATAGAGACTCTGGAGAGGGAAATCGGTGAGCAGGAGGAGGAGATAGCCAATTTGGAGGGTGAGAATGAAGAGATACAGGAACGAATGTCATTGCGGGATCGTGTAAAGGCCGTCTTCAAGAAATACGGATTCACAGTCTTTGCTGTCATGAGTGCCGTTGGAGTGGTCATTGGTGTCATAGTCTCCAACCTCTCCAAAGGGCTATCGAAATTGGGCAAGGGTGTTGGTGATGGACTAAAAACTCTCGGGAAGAAACTTGGCGAATTGCTGCCTGGGATGGTGGGCGCTATTGTAAGCTTTCTGTTCAAGACTGCTGGAGAGGTCGTCTCATTCCTGGGGAAACATGCTTGGCTGTTAATAATGGCAGTTGTGCTTTACTTCATAGAAGAGTTAAAAAGGAAACGTAAATGAATCAAATGAAAAGCTATTGTGTCAAAGAGAAAAAGCTGACTGATTGTGTACCTGGTAGTGAAACCTTTACCAAAACAACCAAAGGAAGGCCGATGATGAAGTGTAAATGTACCAGCTGTGGCATCATCAAAACTCGTTTCCTATCAGAGGCTGACTATAGAAGTTTAAAGATGGCGAAGAAGTAATCAAACAACATGTTGAGCATTACTATGTACGAGTCTGAAGCCAGAGTGTATTTGGATCCCCCATTGGAAGAGGTTCGGGAAATCCAACTCCTCGACTGCATTGTACCCAAACGATTAGTCAACTTCAAGGATCGACAGGGCTTTCTCAAGGAGGATCGACCCATCATAATAATCCCGCCCGGTACATACTCTCTACGTGGCATACACGCAATCCTTCTGAACGATACGGATAACGCCAAGCTGTCGATCGTTGAGACTGACACCGTTGATTACCTGTACTCCAACAAGAGTTTCAACATTAAACTCACAAGAGGTCTCCAAGTTGCTCTTGGGGTGCCTGAAACCGTAACCCCTGGAAAGCTGTACCCCATAAACATACAGATTAAGGAGCCGCTGAGACTTTTGTGTAGTCTAGTGGACAATAAGTCGTCATATGTGAATGAGACTAAGTATGGAGAACTCGTGAAACTCTCGCCTTCCCACCTCCTTGCCAACATGCCATCACAGGATTACCCAGCCATTCCAGTTCAAAAACATAGGAGCCCCATAAACCACTTCGACTTAAGCATCCTCGACATTGGATGGAAGAAACTTGATCTGGCAGGTTCTCCCATCACATTGAGTTTACGATTCAGATAACATCTTAAAAGTAAGTGATCTTCAGTCCAAAATGGAAGCATATAAGGCGATTTACCCTAACTTGGAAGCCACTGCACCTCCCACTGATGGTCCATCATTCAGACTTCAACAATGTTGTGATGCCTTGAACAAGCTAAAGTCTGAATTAAACCACTACGAGACAGTACTCAAAAAATACAACCGATCCAAGGGCACACTCATGAATGTAAGTTCGACCTGTGGTATAATGTCTTGCGTCTTGGCGGCTGGTGGATTGGGCACGTCGCTTAGTGGTGTCGGAATCGTCGCATCTGTACCATTGGGTGTGGTGAGTGGTGTGTTTGTGTGCGTATCCATAGCGTGTCAACAGATATCCAAGAGACTGTCCCAGAAAGCTGTGAAGCATCAAAACACCATCACACTGGCCAGATCCAAGATAAACACCATTGAAGACCTGGTTTCCAAAGCCCTCCGTGACAATACGATCTCTGACTCAGAATTGTCGTTGATCATGGACGAACTCAAGAAATTCGAAAAGCTCAAGGCTGAGATACGGGCTAAGGCTCAAAAAAATGTGAGTGGAGAGGACCCATTGGTGCTGAGGCAGAGAGTACGCGAAGAAATCCTCAAAGAACTAAAAGGCGGACCATAACTATCATATATGAGCAAAACAAATACTAGACCAAATAGACTTAAAAGGTTGATATACTAGTAACACAACCATGGCTAATAATCAAGTCAATGAAGAGAAATACAAATCCTTGGCACGCGCTATTACAGATCTCATTGACAACCAACCTATAAAATATACACGTGAAGAGAGCCTCAAGGCTTTAGATTTTGTTGTAATGTGTGAGGTGTTGAACATTGTGAATGAAGAAGAACAAAAAATCACTGAAGAACAATTCGAGTCTATGTGGGCTTCTTTCAAGAATAGCAAAGAAGCTTGTGAAGCTGTGCAAAATTTCCTTGAAAGCATTGAAAAAGAAGAAGGTAAATTTGGATGTGATTGATGGTGTTACGTTTAACTAATGGCTTAAAAGTTTGAACCCTTCTACCCAAATTCTGGATAGAAGATGGTCTTCACACTAAACGATCTCAAAAACAGAGAGAGAGACTATGCAACTCAAAATGAAGTTGATGCTATTAAGAAATGGTGTGAAAAGGTAAATATAACCATTCCCAAAGCGTTTGCAACTAAAGACCAAATTCGTTCTTTACGTTCAGAAATCAATGATGTAAAATCTGCTGTAGGTTGTTTGTTTGTTGGAGCCTTAGGATACATAGTGATCAATACAGCAATATATTCGTTTTACTTTATACGCTGGGCACTTAGCTAATGGCTTAAAAGTTTGAACTCTTCTACCCAAATTCTGGACAGAAGATGGTCTTACTCGATGACTTCAAAAACAAGTATCCAAAGGCCGACCTTGACCAATTCAACTTTGTGAACGATCAATTTGGGGGTTACATTAGATGGAAACATAACAGTATGACAATCATGTCCTATGATGACCCCACTGGCAAGACATGGACTGATGGGATGCGACCAAGTTTGAAATCGCGACTCTGGATTGATCTTGGACTGGCCGCATTGAACTCATTCCCACCAAGCTTAACCATGACCAAACGATACTACCCGATACCCGCCGTTGACTTTGACAGCCCCACCAGTAACGTCACAAACATGCTGACCTCGCTGGACATATACGTGTCCAATACGAAGAAATTCACCGCCAAGATGCGTAATGTTTTCACCTCCCAAGTTGTAACTTTTAAGTTTGGGAAGCAAAGTCGAAAGTGGTTGAACGCCCCCGACATGAACTACTGGCCACAACAACTGAACTTCGCAGTGTGGTGTGCGACCTCTGGTTGTGGGATAAGCCCCTTTGAAAGCCTCAACTACCCCAAAGTCGTGAATAGCTTCATCAAGTTTCATGTGTACTTCACCATAAGACGAATATTGTATGAACTGAGTCTTCCACTCCCTGATGAGCAACCCTTTGTAATCAACAACAACCCTTACAGCAAAGTCGCTTATCAACGATTATGCGCTGAATTTGGCATCTCAAACAACTCTGACTTCAGATGGAAAGGTGGACGAAACGGAGGGTTGGGTGACATATTCATCGATTATGGGGCTGGGTACCATGGAGTGGGTGGAGGATACCAAAACGTCCATATGGTAAGAAACTATGACGATGGAGCTGACCAATGGCCTGGTGAAGGTGGCAAATTCGCTGATGATGGGGGTAAGAAGGAAAAAGGTGACCTCATCTCATTCATCCGTAATGATGACTTTGCCGATTACAAGTATGCTTGGTTCATACCAACGAGTGGCTATGGACTCACTAAAGCTGGACTTGGTAGATTGAATCGGTCTGCTGAAGCCTTTGTTTACTGTGTGCTGGGGGCGCAAGTCAACACTAGAAACTCGATTGTGGGCACTGGTGGTGGAGCGATCGAAACTCAACAAGAATTCTTGGCCCTGTTTGAGAGTAGTGTGATTGAGAACGACATTTCGAGTTCGATCCAAAGGTACCAACTGGCCACTCAAGAAGCTAAATTAAGACTTGATTTGGCCATTGCTCCTGGAGTGTGGTTGATGCCCAGTAACATGATCATAAACACAGAGAGTGTGGTCGGGTATAACAACAACCTCATGAAGGCCACTGATGAGATGAAATTTGGCATCAACACAAACATAAACCTGGAGACTAAGACTGTGGGGATCAGCCATAATCTGGGGTCTTCAAAGGTCAAGTTGCCACATGCAATTGTAGAGACTAAACGACCAACAACAACACCAACGATTCATCCTCACCCTGAAATCAAAGAAGAAACAAATACTAATCATGAAACCAACCTGATACTGTTAGTCATTGGAGTTGGAATTGCCGCTTGGATGCTCTTCAGATAAAAATTGAAATTGCCAATCCATAGATCATGGCCTCGCAAATCATGACATCATTGGCAATCGTTGGCAGCAGGTACTTCAATGACATGTTCTTCTTGAAAGAGCAAGTACGTAGAGCCCTCAAGAAATGGAAGCTGGATCTCTCAGACATACAATTGATTGTGTCTGGGGGTGCAGAAGGAGTTGATGAACTGGCCAGAGATTTTGCCGTTGAAAAGGAGATCCCATTCAAAGCGTTTGAACCTCAATGGGCCTATCATGGCAAGGCGGCTGGGCCAATTCGCAATAGAGCTATTATGGAGTGTGCAACGCATGTATTGGCCTTGCCTTCTTGTATTTACTCACCAGGTACCAAATCCGCTATTAAGTTGGCTAGGAAATACAAGAGAGAGGTTATAGTCGTCTATGTCTAATGATTACGTGAACTTTTGTAACGTGAATCGCGTTACAAATGTCTTTGGGTACATCACAAAGGCCCACACTCTTCACAATCCTTTCGTAGCTTAACATGACGACAAACATACTCTCCACTACACAAATGGCACATCCATTTCTTATTATTCGTCTTAATTCTACCATGTTTACAATAACGATGAGGGCTACACACTTTACAATGACCTCTCTGTCTATCATGTTGACAGATCCCTGCACCACCGCACTCTTTACAATGATATTTTGTTCTACCATGTTGACAAATCCCTCCACCGCCACACTCTTTACAATAAAACTTCCGTCTGCCGTGTGGACAACGTTTACTTGGTTTAACTTGATCACAATCCATTGTGTGTACCGCCACAGTACACCCATCGACCATCAATTACACTTTTGTAACACTCACCTCCCCCAGAGCTCTTCCAAAACCTTCAACTCTTCCATGTCAACACACCAGTCCAGAAACCTATCTGGATGCCACGCCACAGGCATCAAATCATCATATAGATCTCTGTAGAAAGTACGTTTGTGGATTCTTTTATTGGATACATACAATAGTTCTTCTTCAATAGACTCGTGAAACACTTTTTGATGGGATACCAGACAATCAAAAATACGGTCATACATAATTGGTTTAATATTAAACCAACCAAACCGTAACAACCTGAAATAAGTGCCTGGTCCAACAATATATGACGTATATAAATGAATAAATTTTTCATTCAATAACTTCTTCTTTTCATCCAATGACTCCTTCTTTTCCCGTTTCGGAACCAGTCCTCTACGTATTTTTTTGTCTGACTTTTTCCTCTTCTTAACAATCTTGTTCTTTACCTTACCCATCGTGAATGTAAGCTACTACTCTAACTACACATCTTATTCATATTTTTTGTAACACGATCCATGTTACAAAAATATCATGCATGATTACCAATGAGCCCCCCAACGCTCCTTCACCTCTTGAAACTCTTCCACATCAAGACAACAATATACAAACCTACTTGGATGCCATGCTACAGACATTAGTTCTACCCAAATTTCATTTCGGAAAATACGTCTGTGCTGGCCCTTCCAAGCCTCATGCAACAACTCGTCTTTGAAACTTGTGTACACGTTAACTACAAGATCTCCGATAAGAAGGTCATCGACAGAATATGGCCGTTCAAGGTCAGCGTCCATCATACCAAACAGAGTTAAATCTTCCGCGCCCTTACATAAGTCCTCGGCGATGTCCTTGACACACAACTTGTCAAAGTCTTTCGAAAATTCACAAACAATCTCGTTGTCGCCAATAGGAAAATAAGCCATGGTAAATGTAAGACTAACCTTCCCGACCAAACACTGGTTGAAACTAGTCACCCTACGTAATATACTTGATTTGTTCTTTTCCAGAAAATCATAAACTCCTAAACAGTCCACGTTGTCATAGAGAAAGCTGAATAACGTTGGCATGTTAATGTCATCCATGTAAGACATTTCGTTCAAGTCTGCCTGACGGTACCAGTAAAACATTTCGTTTGCGTATGCCAATCGGTGCAACCCTCGACCAAAAATCCCACTTTAACAAATCGACCACCACCCCACCCCCCAAAGGACATCGACGATCCAGACGAAAAAATTGGCACTCGACGAAAAAAGTCATCGATCGAAAATCACCCAAGTCAAACTCAAATCGACCACACCCATCTGACAAAATCGACCACACCCAAAACCATGATTTCGCAAAAAAATCGATCGAAAATGAAATTGCGCCAGAATGCCCACAATCCAAGTACTAGGCTTGAATTAACATTTCATTTGTGGAAAAAGGGCAGGGGTTCTAGATAGCAATATTATCAGGGGGGGGGGGTCATTGAACTCTAAGATAAAACTGACCCATTGTGAAAAGGCTATGAAACTTGTTGTCTCTACACAATATTATTGAAACCCTTCAATCAGAGAATACAAACACATATATATAGCAAAGAGAAATGCTACTCAGAATTCAGTAATCACATTTGCTTTATTTTCAAATGATCGCATTGATCACTGATAATATTGCAGAACCAGTACTTTACAGTGACACTGGGTATATATTCAGCTGAAAATGTTAAACATAACTGCTAGATCAAGAAAACTTACAATATTTTCACTGTTGCAATGATATCAGATCACATCGTTATAAATGATTGCTATAACAACTGCAACTCTCTGTGTTGGAAATTACTTCAAAATGGAAACGCTATCGTTTTATTATGAAAAATACCTACTTACATTCTCTTGTAATCTGTTGGTCGTCTTCTGATTCCGTTTTTAGACTAATAGAATTATTTTCCAGAGACATCTCCAATCGTTGAAGTCGTTCTTACTCGGTGTCGTTTTGCTAAATGTAGTACGCCAATATATTTCGTTATGTAATCGTTCACTGATGTCCTGTATTTCTATCAATAACACATTCAAATTCAAAACTAACTTGATTGAATTCCTGGTCCTTTTCCCTGCTGTTTCGTTTGCCTTTTTCTGGAGCAAGCAGTTGTTGTCTTGGCTGCGATGTCTGTTGTTATTCTCCCTGCTGTCGTTTCTCTATCCCTGCTTTGAGTCGTGCTTTCCTCGTGTTGATTTTCACGGTATTCGAACTTACTCGGCGACGATCTCGTGCTAAAATTTCTTGAATATCTCGGAGATCATCTTGCTGGGATGTACTTCCAGGACAAGTGAAATCGGTTTCCACAAAATTTTCATTACTTTCAAAAAGGCATCACCGAATTCCCAATGGTGGAAATTCAGCAGTTCTCAAGTGCGCTACTATTGCCAGGTAACCTGGCCTGCGAACGGACACCTTTAAAATATAGATATATATAAACATATATATAAATATATATATATATATATATACATATATAAAAACTCTCGGCTCGATTTACTCGGGCTTGCGAGCCACGTGGTCTGACCGGAACCGACACGATTAGTAACCTCGCTACGCTCGGCCTTCGGCCTCGCTTCGCGAGGAAAAAATCGGTTTCCACAAAATTCACCTTATTTTCAAAACATCATTCACGGAATTCGCAATGGACGAAATTCATATGTAGTAATGTTGCCAGGTAACCTGGCCTGCTAACGGACACCTTTAAAATATATATATATATATATATATATATACATATATAAAAACTCTTGCCTCGATTTACTCGGGCTTGCGAGCCACGTGGTCTGACCGAAGGCGACACGATTAGTAACCTTGCTACGCTCGGCCTTCGGCCTCGCTTCGCGAGGAAAAAGCTCATTATTGAGATAAGCTCAAAGAGAATCACTTGGTATTACATTGACTAGAAATACGACTCCCGCAAAACCTCGCGAAGCTAGTGTTTAAAGGAATCATAATGGTTTCTCCTATGAGGGATAAAACCTCAATTTATGTATTTACTTACTAGAAATACGACTCCCGCAAAAACCTCGCGAAGCTAGTTTTTGAAGAAGTCACAATGCTTTTATATTTTATTTTTTATATCAGCGTAGTCCCCATTATTTTATTTGTTATGCTGTGTTTGGTACATAATTAGTGACACCTGGTGCAAATTACATGATCAGTATACCGGTCAACACAGTGCTTAAAAATTGACCTTCATTTAGCTCTTTCACTGCCAATGAGATTGCACCAGAGAGAATAGAAGTAAAATGATTTATTGTCTTGACAGGGAATACAGAGTCAATGAAGTACCACAATATTCACTTAACACAAATTGAAAATGATTGTAAATCTTTTGCAGGTGAAGTCTTGAAGAGTTGATATGAATGCTTGTGTTTACCATGGTGTAAAAACCTGTTTTTTTTTTATTTTTAATCTCTACTGCTTTGTCTTCTTTGTTGTACATCCCTTTTAAACACAATATGTTCTTACACTGAGGATGAGTTGAATGCTCCAATTATTTTTGGTTTATGTTTTTTGGTTATAATTGCATGAGATTCATTGTAAGAAGAATCTTCTGATTAGATATTTTATTGTCTACTGCAGTCATTATTTCATTGCTAGGTATCCACAATTGAGAGCATTATGAATAGTGCATGTTTCAATTTGTGTACTCTCTTCAGTTGCAATGGTACCCCCAGTGGTAGATAGAAAAATTCCTCTTCCCTCAAAGGAGATGCCATATCAACAGAAGTGTGAGATACAATCTCATTACATCCAAAAAATAAAAATTGGGGGTAAAACAATTGGATTCTACAAAAGCTTTGAATAAAGGTTTGGTAGTAGTGAGTGCCGACTGTATAGTATGTGGTTGCGCTACTTTTAGGTCATATCATAAAAACAATACATGTAAGAAAGAGTTATTGAAATCTAAATATGTTGAAAAAAATTGCTGCACTATGTACTCCTGTAAAAAAATAATGTGAAATCAACATCAATCAGTCAAAAGTATATACCACATGAAAGTTTAATTGTGCTGTTACAGAAACAGGCAAAATATCCATACCCAACAAGAGAAGATTATATTATTTTGAATATATGCAAATTTCTATTATAAAAACTGCAGAAGAAAGATTTAATATAAGGATGGCATTTCATCGAAAAAGTCATGGCAGCCAGAGGAATTGAACTGTTAACAATGATATATAGTAATGAGAAGCACTATCATTATATTATTATCATTATTATTATCATTACTATTATTATTACTGGTATTTATATTATTATTATTACTATTGTTATATTTTTTACGTTAAACATAATATATTTTTATGGGGTGGGATGCATGTCCTAACCTTTGTAAAGGTATTGTTACTCTACTACTACAAGCAATACAAAAATCTTCTTAATAGGCTTTCCATCAGAGGTGGTAGTAATCAAAACAGCTCCAAACAATACCATTTCTTCTTAAAGGCTTAGAATCTAGTGCGGTTATTTGTCTATAAAGTTTGTGTGGAAAATCATTATTGAAAGCATAGGGCATTGAAAAAACTTGAAACACTTGTTACTACATACAGCACACTTGCAATGAATATGTGAGAAAGATCACAAACATTTTGGCATTACAAAATTTATTTTATTCTTTATAAAGTTTTTCCAACGTAAAATGTTAACTGTATGTTGTAGTTGTTATTAAATATTGATATTTGACATCATAAAAATGAAGTAAACAGCAGAAAGTGACAAGGTTAATATCTTAATTACGGCTTGAATTAACATTTCATTTGTGGGAAATGGGCCAGGTTTTTTAGATTGCAATATTATCAGGGGGGGGGGGGGTCCTTGAACTCTAAGGTAAAACTGACCCATTGTGAAAAGGCTATGAAATTTGCTGTCTATGCGTAATATTATTGAAACCTTCCAATCAGAGAATACATACATACATATATATATATACCCTGATGAGTGGGCAACCACGAAACAGGCTTGTAGGGATAAACCTGTAGTTTGTTTGTGTTTTTTCTCCCGCAACAACTACTTCGCTCTACGTTCACGTATTGAGCACTGTTTTACGATTAATCAACTTTTACACTTTATATATATATATATATATATATATAGGCAATTGTGGAACACGAGGACGGACAACTTCGAGCGAAAAAAAAAAAATATATATATATATATACAGTAAAAAATCTAAAAAAAGTTTAAAAATTTAATAAAAATAGACGTTTCGGTCAATGACCTTCATCAGTTGCAGTGCAAGTGAATAAGAAATTACAATGTCCTTAAATAGGTTTACAGTATAAAAGATGACATAATATAACAAAGATGATTACATAACAGGGCGTGGTAACACATGAAAATGAAAAAATTAACCAATGATAAACAATCGGTGATTACTAAGCGAGAAACTATGACAATGCGATACAAAACTCAAGAAACGCAAACCAAATATGAATAAATAATCGGATATAAAACAAAAAGATTAATGTTAAAAAACTATAACATGATTCGTCAAGTCAGCCAAAAGTGTGAAGGGACCCGCATGTAAAATATTCACAGTATTCATAAAAGGCCATCCTAGGAAAAGCTTGTAATAAAAACCCCAAACAAAGCCCTTGAAGCTATGCCGCGGCAAGGCACAACAGGCGCCCTGAACAGGGCCCTTAAACAACAATAATGTAATAAATTCCCCGATGGGGGCCCCTGAGAAAACCTTGCACTAACAAAGCTAACAAGATCCAAGGTCAGGGCCTTTGAACACCTGAACTAAGATAACCGCCAAATTAGCAAGTTATTTTTACGCTAGTTGTAGTTTATTCTTTTTTTCCAGTGGAATTCCTGACGTTTATTCAAGCCAAAAGGTGCCAGAGAGAACAACTGTGCGCTCCAATATTGCTTCTTTAGTGATTAAAAGCTTTTCGATGTTACTTGTATTGTTAGCATTTATCTGCACTTGATCAATACACTGGAAAGAAAAATCGTTTAAGTCGTGCGGTGTTCTGTTGAAATGAACCGCTACCTCACAAGTCTTTTTCTTGGTCAGCATGGCAGACTTGTGGTTGCGAAATCTAACTCTAAAATCTGTTGTTGTAGAACCAATGTATTGTAAGTTACATTTCTTACACGAAGCCAAATAAATGACATTTTTTGAATCACAAGAAAGTTTCGATCGTATCTTATAGCTCTTGCCTGTTTGAAAACTTTGGAAGAATTTGATTCGACAAAGTAATTGCAACAGAGATCACATCTTGTTCTTTTGCATTTGAAGCAACCCCTAACCTCAATAGCCTCTTCAACTTTAATGTTAGAGCCATAACGAGATGGCGCTAACAATTCCTTAAGGTTTTTAGATCTTCGAAAAGAGGCTATGATGGAATTTGGCGGGAAAAATTCTTTTAATTTGGGGTTGGATTCCAAAATACCTAGGTGTTTTCTGATGATGCGACCAACATCAGGTAAATTTGGATTAAATGTTGTTACAAATGGAAACAATTTCTTCTTAGCTTTGGCACGAGTTCTAAGTAAGTCAGTTCTAGATGTAGTTAAGGCTTTAGAAAATTGATCTTCCACTAGTTTTGAAATGTAATGTACAATACATTGGTTCTACAACAACAGATTTTAGAGTTAGATTTCGCAACCACAAGTCTGCCATGCTGACCAAGAAAAAGACTTGTGAGGTAGCGGTTCATTTCAACAGAACACCGCACGACTTAAACGATTTTTCTTTCCAGTGTATTGATCAAGTGCAGATAAATGCTAACAATACAAGTAACATCGAAAAGCTTTTAATCACTAAAGAAGCATATTGGAGCGCACAGTTGTTCTCTCTGGCACCTTTTGGCTTGAATAAACGTCAGGAATTCCACTCGAAAAAAAGAATAAACTACAACTAGCGTAAAAATAACTTGCTAATTTGGCGGTTATCTTAGTTCAGGTGTTCAAAGGCCCTGACCTTGGATCTTGTTAGCTTTGTTAGTGCAAGGTTTTCTCAGGGGCCCCCATCGGGGAATTTATTACATTATTGTTGTTTAAGGGCCCTGTTCAGGGCGCCTGTTGTGCCTTGCCGCGGCATAGCTTCAAGGGCTTTGTTTGGGGTTTTTATTACAAGCTTTTCCTAGGATGGCCTTTTATGAATACTGTGAATATTTTACATGCGGGTCCCTTCACACTTTTGGCTGACTTGACGAATCATGTTATAGTTTTTTAACATTAATCTTTTTGTTTTATATCCGATTATTTATTCATATTTGGTTTGCGTTTCTTGAGTTTTGTATCGCATTGTCATAGTTTCTCGCTTAGTAATCACCGATTGTTTATCATTGGTTAATTTTTTCATTTTCATGTGTTACCACGCCCTGTTATGTAATCATCTTTGTTATATTATGTCATCTTTTATACTGTAAACCTATTTAAGGACATTGTAATTTCTTATTCACTTGCACTGCAACTGATGAAGGTCATTGACCGAAACGTCTATTTTTATTAAATTTTTAAACTTTTTTTAGATTTTTTACTGTATATATATATATATATTTTTTTTTTTTCGCTCGAAGTTGTCCGTCCTCGTGTTCCACAATTGCCTACAAATTTCATTACTCGAGGTTTGGACTACGAATCCTTTTGGATCCTTCTGGCGTGTGGCATCCCTGTTGGCTCGAAGCATCATAACTTTTTATATATATATATATATATATAGCAAAGAGAAATACTACTCAGAAGTAAGTTATAACATTTGCTTTATTTTCAAATGATCGCATTGTTCACTGATGATATTGCAGAACCAGTACTTTATAGTGACACTGGGTATATATTCTGTTGAAAATGCTAAACATAACTGCTAGATCGAGAAAATTGACAATATTTTCACTGTTGCAATGATATCAGATCACATCGTTGTAAATGATTGTTATAACAACTGTAACTCTCTGTGTTGGGAATTTCTTCAAAATGGAAACGCTATCGTTTTAATATGAAAAATACCTACTTACATTCTCTTGTAATCTGTTGGTCATCTTCCGATTCCGTTTTTAGACTAATAGAATTATTTTCCAGAGACATCTCCAATCATTGAAGTCGTTCCTACTCGGTTTCCCTTCTAAGTCGTTTTGCTAAATTTAGTACGCCAATATATGTCGTTATGTAATCGTTCACTAATTTCCTGCATTTCTATCAATAACACACTCAGTTTCAAAACTAACTTGGTTGAATTCCTGGTCCTTTCCCCCGCTGTTTCATTTTTCCTTTTTTTTTGAGCGAGCAGTTGTTGTCTTTGCTGCGATGTTTGTTATTCTCCCTGCTGTCGTTTCTTTGAGTCATCCTTTTCGTGTGTTGATTTTCGCGGTATTCGAACTTACTCGGCGACGATCTCGTGCTAATCTTTCTTGAATATCTCGGATATCTTCTTGCTGGGATGTACTTCCAGGACGAGTGAAATCGGTTTCCACAAAATTTACATTACTTTCAAAAAAGCATCACCGAATTCCCAATGGCGGAAATTCAGCAGTTCTCAAATGCGCTACTATTGCCAGGTAACCACGCCTGCGAACGGACACCTTTAAAATATAGATATATATATATAAATATATATATCTATATATAAATATATATATATATATATATATATACATATATAAAAACTCTCGGCTCGATTTACTCGGGCTTGCGAGCCACGTGGTCTGACCGGAACCGACACGATTAGTAACCTCGCTACGCTCGGCCTTCGGCCTCGCTTCGCGAGGAATGATAAAAGTTTATAGTAACAGTTGCTCCTGAAAATGCGCCTGCGTTAAAG
The DNA here is from genome assembly GCA_949710005.1 of Ricordea florida. Taxonomy (NCBI): domain Eukaryota; kingdom Metazoa; phylum Cnidaria; class Anthozoa; order Corallimorpharia; family Ricordeidae; genus Ricordea; species Ricordea florida. Next base: position 17,566,279 of record OX453275.1, on the reverse strand, counting down.
TTAACCGTTTCCTGGCTTTGCGATGCGAAATTTTGCATTGTGATGGGTGATCTTGGCACTGTGTTTCCGACTAGAGGACAATCTGCCTCTGCAGGTTGCTCTTGCCTCTCTAAACTTTCAAAACATGCAGAACTGAGTGAATGGGAAATTTCCGTTTGTTTAACCTCAGAAAGGCGCCTTGAATAAGAGCGAATGCTGCTCTCAGACTTGTGGCCAGAAACACGCATTATATGGCGGGCCTCAAAATTACACTCGTCTAATAACGATACGGCAGTTGCCCTAATATAATGATTGGTGTACTGACAAGACAATTGTATTTCCTTTGAAATGGAACTTATTAAAGTAGCTAGCGTATTTTTTTCCGAGAGGAGCATTAGCACAATACCAAACTTCCTCACTTTCGCTAAAACTTTCACGCGCCTTCGGCCTTTGCCACAAACACAACAAACTAGGATTAAGCTTTGATAAATACAGTTCAAAAGTTTTTACTGGACAGTACGGACTATTCGGTCTTTCATACATAAGGCCTTCACCTGGAGAATCATCTGGTTGATCCTTTCCCCTGTGATCTTTGTCCAGTTCATCAATTGCTTGATATACGTACTTCTTACCAGTTGCATCAGCCTGTAAGAAGACGGAGATTTTCTCTCCCGCTGCGAATTAGGTGGAACATGAGATTAAACCAAACCACTTGCTGGAGGGATTTAGGATCTGGAGAGGATGGATTGTAACAAGACTGAATTTTTTCTAGATCTTCCTTTGATATCGGCCTGTGGTGATCAACTCTGCCAAATCCTTGCCGCTTTAACTCGACAACTGCCGCCTCATAAACTTGATTTGATTTGGAAAACTCGCCGTCATTAATGATGTCAAAATCTCTTTTCAGTAGAAGTGCCTTTGCAGACCAAATCGTAGTCCCATCAAGGCAGTCTTTTTGTAATTGTCTCCATTCTTTTTCCGGGCATTCGGCCAGAAATTCGTTAGAAGTTCATTCAGTTCGTTCTTCGACATTTTCCCAGGGACACTGTGTTTTTCACGGGTTCTTCAGGCGTAACTTCATTACAGAATGCTAGAAAAGTAGCAACTGCATTTTTAGTCGCTCTCTTTGTATTTTCGGAATCCTTGGCCTCAACCAGTTGCTGTATCTCTTCATTTGTGAGCTGTTTGAATCGTTTCCTTACAGGTTCAGGCTCCATATTTTTTGTTTTGCTGCGCTCATTCACAAAAGTTAAAATTCCCGCGTTCAATCACGCCACTTTGTTCCATGCTTTGATCACGTGCTGTAATGTATCCCGAGCGGGGTACATTGCGTGATGTATCACGATCGGGATGCATTTAATTTTACTCAAGGCCACGTGACCAGGAATCAACCAATGACAGCCCCTGTTTAGTTGAGTCCAGGAATATCACAATACCGTTTATCAAGGGCGGTCGAGCACTCGACAGCATTGCTTACAACCACAGCGTAAACAACCACAACATACAAACTCTGTCGGTGAAAGACCAATAATGATTGTGGCAGAATGTTCATAGTCTCACTCATAAATCAAAACAATAATGTTTTATCTAAATAAAAGCGAAATAGCGGTGCTTTTCTTTAATTAATAGAAAATTTTGTACCGCTGGAATATCAAGGGCTCACATGGTCTCAAGCGATGCCGTGAAGTGCTTTCCACTTGGAGTGTTCACTAGTGCCAGTCAATTCTGAGCTGACGTGGGTCATGCAAAGCTAAAGTCGAAAGCTTCACCCCATTTTACATGAAACGGCAAGCCAACGTTTGCCGTTTCACGTAAACGTGATGCTAAATCTTTCTATGATCACTGTTTAGAGACCGCGACCACTTTCGATGCCTAAGAGTTAACAAATTCTGTTGTTTTGTGCTTCCCGTTACGAAAGAGAGCAACCCATTTCCTTGCGTTGCGCAGATATCATAATGACGGTGACAGATATTTCACACTCATAGACCACCGTTTTACGGCATTAGACACTTCGGCAACACTTGCAAAACTAGAAATCCCTATGGCATGCGAAATACACCATTGATTCAATTTATTCCAATCTCTTCCATAAGCTATGGAATATGAATAAGCAACTTTCATTTTTCTTTCCATGACGATTTGTACTTTAACCACCTTGAATTTATCTACTCTGATTTCTTAGCATATTTCTGCTTTCAAGCCCTTTTCAAGGAGCGCAATAAACGTCTTTGTATATGTTGTAGTTCAATTGTATTCTTGGTTCAAATTCTATTTTCCTATTTTTTCAAACTCATTATCATACATTACCATACCAGAAAACAAAGGAAAATAAAATTTGAACCAAGGAATGCCTGTTTCGTGGTTGCCCACTCGTCAGGGGATTTAATAAGAATGTTCTTTACCATCGCTTATATACAATATGGTTTACGTAATTCTTAAATTTCAGGTATTGCGTAACAGGGTTTTGCTTCTGTGGCGGCAAGAAGACACAAGCTCATTGCGTTTGTTATCAACTTTTACACTTACATATATACCTCTAACTAACCGAATTCGAGGTCCGTACTGTAAGTTACGGACCGAGTTTTTCCCGCTCGGATTTATATTAACTTACATTACAGACCGAGAAAACGAGGTTTGTAAGATATTTATTATATCTCAAAACAAACTTTTGAATTTCGCAGGCCGTACAGTAAAGTACGGCCCGCTAAATTGACCAATCACAGCGGGTACCTAATGAGAAATATAATAATGATCAATATTACATATTGATCACTTGTGGGAGTGATAGGTTTAATATCCGATACTCCACTAGCCGTCTACTCTTCCAGTTGTTTTTTTTTTTCCGTAAATCAGTTTGAGGGCGGCAGCTTCTGTTTTCACAACTACAGAGATGTCACGGGAAAGTTAGTATGAGTGTACAGCACTTTCCATTCAACAAAAATTCCCAGGCCTGATATTTCAAAGTTACCATGGGCCGAATGGAACATTGTCTCCTTCGCAGCCGTTCTTAGTCTCGTCACACAACGCTCCATCCCTAAGAACAGCTGCGAAAGAGACTAAATACAACGGCACCTTCCGGATACCTACGCTTGCAGTGATCTTGTGTAGATCTTAATATCCTGTTCCAGTCGTCGTCAATAAAATCGTCCAAGTCAATTTGATCGAATGTCAACTGTAGTAGTAGGGAGATGCCGATCCTTGCGCACCCCTTAAAATCCAATCAATTTTAACGAGGCAAAACCATAATCCACATCAACTTGATATAAACCATAACGAGAAATAACCACCCACCCCCCGCGTCCCACCCACCCCCCGCGTCCCCGATTTTGCATAAATTAACTTTACATCTATTCCATGGGATTATCATAAGCAGTTTGTGATATAAATTTTGCTTTTTTAGAACCACAACTTGAACAAATACACTTAACCATGAATTTTCCATTACTGGTTACAACATATTCCTCGCTACCTGGAACACATTTTGTCTCCTTTCTTTCTTTCTGATGTGTTTGAGAATTTCGGAGATATATGTCTGGAATATTACAAATTAGATCCACTCTGGTATTTTACTGGGCCAAGTTTGGCTTGGGACGCATGCTTAAAATTAACTGAAGTTAAATTAGAGTTATTAAAAGATGTCGATATTTTGCTGATGATAGAAAAAGGAACACGTGGCGGCGTTTCTATGATTTCTAACCGTTATGCGATAGCAAATAACAAATACATGAGAAATTATGACCCAACTAAACCGAGTCAATATATCATATACCTGGACGCTAATAATTTATGTGGGTGGGCCATGTCAAAACCATTAACAACACATAATTTTAAATGGATGACAACTGAGGAATTACAAAATTGGGAAGATTTGACTTGTATATTAGAAGTTGATTTGGCCTATCCGCTGAACTTGCATGATTTACATAATGACTATCCGCTAGCGCCTAAACATATAACCGTAGATAAGGTGAAAAAACTAATTCCAACACTAAATAGCAAAAACCAATACGTATTACAGAGAGAAAACCTAGAACAATATCTTAAACCTGGTTTAATTCTAACTAAAATTCATCGTGGAATCACTTTTGAAGAATCACCATGGATGAAGAAATATATTCATCTCAATATGGAGTTGAGAAAGAAAGCTACCAACGACTTCAAAAAAGACTTTAGAAGGTCTTAAACCGTAACGAGGCTTTGTTTTTCGCGCGCTTTTCGCGGCTTGCCGCGGCTACACAACGTACAGCCAGCAGTCTACAGCAGTCTACAATGTTTTGCTGAAGAAACGGATTATTCATAGCGGTTTTGGAGGAAAAATTTTCTTCCTACAAGTTTTCAAGCGTTTTTGGAGGGACATAAGCATAAAGCTGTGTTCTTTCTAGAAGTTTTCAAGCATTTTTGGAGGGACTGTGTGAGGAGCTCCGCTTTTAGGTTTGCCTAAATCTATTTAATATGCCTTGCTTACAGCCATAATATGCCTTGCTTGCAGCCGTAATATGTCTTGCTTCAAAACCTGACTTGTCAAGGATTGTGACAGCTGTCGCCCTGATTGAATGGTTGAATGAAGGTTTCCTTCTCGCGAGATGTTTTTCATTTTCTCGCCAAGTGTACGCTCTCCGATCACCATGTTGTCGTACCAAACATTCTCAGAAATAGAGACGTTTCTCTTTGGGCGCTAAAATAAAAACTCGTTTAAGGGATTTTGGTGACTTAGGTACAGCTCGAAGGAAGCCACAGGACAATTTGGACCAGGTTTTTCATACATCACACCTCCGTCGAAACCTTCGTCATCTTCCCGGCGGTTTTTAGTTAATTCATCCGTTGTTTTGGACACGTATCGTGCTCCGGTGCCGTCTGTGTTGAATGAAAAATCAGTCTTCTTGAGCTGACGGAGATTTTGCCTTCCTCGGCGACAAACGTACAGCATGACTTCAAAAAATACTTTGTTTTGAAGCTTTTCTGGATCATTCAGAAAAAAGACACCACTTTTGTACAATTCTTCGCATATCAGTGGCTTGTGTTCAACTTTTGCCAACCCTTGTCGCTTCGGGTCCACGCACTTCGCGCCAAACACGCTTTTTGCGTCGGTAAACTCTGAATCGTTAATAATGTCAAAACCACGAGTAGCTTTGAAGTGCCGATTTAACACAAATCTGAGGCTGTTTAATGAAGAAGTACCATCCGTTTTTCGAGCCTCTGCATAAAACAGCTTTAGCACATTTGCAATCGTTTCTTTCATTTGAGGTACACCTGCCTTCTTTTCTTTCAAATATTGATGAAAAACTTTCAGTGCTGAGTTTGTGGCTCTTTTGGTGCTTTTTGCAACTTTATCATCAAGAAGGAGGTCCAAATCTTCCTTTGTCAACGTGGCAAACCTTGACTCCGCCATGACAGTGTTGCTCAAACTGCTGGTAGCGTGTTAGATGACGTCACTTCTGCATGCATAAAAACTATTTTCTGTAGCTATGACGTCACTTCTCATGTATAAAGACTTTTGTCTATAGGTATGACGTAACGGAAAGAGAGCCAGCAAGAATTCGCTGCGTGCTTGTAGCCAATCATAAATTGAGATAGTGACGCCAATGTATAATAATAATATTTATATTGCGCATTTTCTATAAAAATAATCAAATGCACTTTACAAGCATTACAATAGATACAAAAATAAGAACCTATTTACAATCGCTCTAAAATCGAAACTAAAGTACACTATTTACATTTGACTATAAGAAAGTAATTGCAGAAAAACTAAATAAAAAATCTAAAAATAAACTAATTGTACTAACAAAATGCCTTGCGGAATAAAAATGTCTTAAGTTTCTGTTTAAAACCACTTTTGGTGCCAGCAGATCTAATGCTTACAGGCAGACTGTTTGTTCCAAAGCCGTGGCGCTGCAGCCACGAAGGAGCGATCCCCCATGGTAACGTTTGTGAAACTCAAACGGTACTAAACTACATGAAACCAGACTGAGTGCTCATTACACGGATTAGTCATTAACATACAATTTTCAGCAATTTGTAACACTTATAGCGTACTTTAAAATTCACTTTATCTGGTGTTTGTACTCATTTTTCGAATCTGAGATACGACACCTTCAGGAAACTGCCAAGAAACTGGGCGACACAGATTTTGATCAAAATAAAATGTAAGAGATTGTATGGGCAGAAGGACCCTAATCCAGAGAAATAAGTTTTAAAATATTTTTGGAATCTTTTCAATATATATAGATTTATAGTATACACTGAAGTTTATTTGTGGAATAAGATTTTGATTGTCACGATTCGATTTTGATCTTGTTTTATGACGGAACGGTTATTTTTGATCTACGCATGCGCATTTTAAACCAAAGCCTATTTTCTGTAAAGGAAAAGGTTATTCTATTATATCTTGGCTGGTCTAATCGTTGAAATTTTAACATTTTGCAGATTTTTATTATTGTGAGAGGGCATTATTTAGGCAGAAAACCGGATTGAATCATAGTGACTTTTACACAGAATAGTGATTAACATTCACCAATTTGTAACACTTACAGTGTACTTTAAAACGCACTTTATCCGGTTTACCCAATCGTATTAAACTTTGCCCGTAAACATAATTGCTTAAGCAATTAGAGTCTGGAATAGACTCCCTGGACAGTACTTACCTTATCAAATCAGTATTCAACAGTCAGATTAGCAAATATTATGCAATACTCACCATCCTGTAGCATTCTAAGTGTACTTTAAAACGCATTTTAAGTCGTGCTTGTACTCATTTTAAAAGCCGAGATACGATAGCTGCGGCTGTGTGCCAAGAATCTCAGTGTCACAGTTTTGGTCAAAATACATTAAAGAAAATGTATGGGCATGTGGGATTACAATTAGTGGGGTAAGTTACGGAATCTTTTCTCTATCTGAAATAGTAGCGTATACTATAAAGTTTATTTCCATTTCCATCTGATTTAATGATCAGACTGCTTGAGTTCAGGCATGCGAGTTTCTGACCAAAGCCCACGCAATTGGAATAAAAGTTATTATATCATATGACGGCTTGCAATACCCTGTGAAATTATAAAAAATTACTGGGATAAATTGTGGTATTCTGTAATTTAGGTTGCATTTATTATGCGCTGCTCCCCTTTATAAAATGTTCGAGTAATTGCGCGCGCTGTGATTGGTCAGTTCGAGTTCATTATAGCTCCATAAAGCACTCTGCTTACGTCACGCGCGTGCATTATAACTCAACATATGCACGCAAGCTACGTCACGAAATAAGAAAACGTTTGTTTCTTGCCACAAAGGAAACGGTTTTACTTTTCATTCAGCATTTAAGCCAATAAAAAGAAAGCATATACATGTAAGGAGAATACTTATTGTGATTTATTAAAATTCGCAATCCTTTTCTTGTTTCATATGTCTTTATGTTAATGTGGTGGTTTACATTTTATAAAAGAAATAAAAAAACGCGCCCTTCGTGCATTGTTGAGTTATATAAGCACTTGGGAATTTTTAAGAACACTCGAGAAGTGCGAGAAGCACGAGGCGCACTTCTCTCGTGTTCTTAAAAATTCCCGCGTGCTTATATAACTCAACAATGCACTCGGGCGCGTTTTTTATTTCTATAATATTTCCCAGTTAAATGACAATGATCCAAGACTTCAATTATCACCGTCTAATGGTTTCTCACAAATATGGCAATTAGTTGCATTATTAAAATCTATTTCATCTTCGAATGATAGTACTACATCAAGTGGGAATTTAATCGTATTGTAAATATATTTCGTGGCATATTCTAAACTTAGTACAAATTCTTTAGTTACGTCATCGTCTTCCGATTTAGCAGTGTAATTTACTAATTTTGGTTGACAAATCGCTGTATCATTTGGTTGTAGGAAATAACAGAATCCAGATGGGGTATGTTTTTTGATATTTTGGGTAAACCTACTGTTTTGGCTGGGTAAACATGCTAGGATAGATTCAGTAAAACACTCGAAATTTGCGTATATTGCGAATGGTACTCTCATTTTTGGATTGTAATTTCTTGGATTTATTGGCATTATGGTCTGGACCTTTTCATGTATGCGGCAACATACAACATATCCAACAATAATGATTTGTATTTTCATTATTAATAAGTAATAACGGGGCTCCCACGCGCGCGAAGCGCGCATGGGACAGAGCCCCATACTCATGGAATATGGTCAACCTCTTTTCTTTTGGTTGTCACGTGACTGACCGAGCGTACGTACGTACGCGTCTACAGATTGTACGGGTAGGGTAGGGGAGACTATCAAAAGGAAGGCAGGGGTATCTCAGGCGTGTCTTGACAAATCCACATCTTTTATATTGGATATGTCAATTGGAGGTCAATAGACAGCTGTCAAAACGGGATAGCCACTGACCAGCATCACATGACCAAATTGTGGGCTCATGTGTTAACTCATCGAGTTCTGGTAGCCCGCGTATTTTTGGCGGGAAATTGTGTTGACGACTGAAAATAAATTTTCAGTTTATTGTCTTTTTGAGACAATATTATTACCGCTACACTGTGAAACTTTTACTAAAGGATAAACGAAACAATTTCTATTGCTATTGTCAACAAACAATAGCAGAGAAAATATAATTTGCAGAACACAGGGTTCAGGTGAAGAGCAACGGGAAAGAGAGCGGAAGAGAGCAAGAATTAACTGGGGAAGAATGAGCGAAGAAGATCTCCAAAGAAGGCGAGCTCGGGAAAGAGAAAAGAGACGAAATTATAGCGAAGAACGCCGACAAGCAGAAAGAGTCCGGGCTCGAGAAAACTGACAAAATGTTAACGAAGAAGGCCGAGAAGGGAAAAGACTCAGTGCTGTGGAAAACAGACAAAATTGTAGCGAAGAATGCCGAGAAGCGGAAAGACTCTGTGCTGTGGAAAACAGACAAAATTGTAGCGAAGAACGCCGAGAAGCGGAAAGACTCCGTGCTGTGGAAAACAGACAAAATTTTAGCGAAGAATGCCGAGAAGCGGAAAGACTCCGTGCTGTGGAAAACAGACAAAATTTCAGCGAAGAATGCCGAGAAGCGGAAAGACTCTGTGCTGTGGAAAACAGACAAAATTGTAGCGAAGAACGCCGAGAAGCGGAAAGACTCTGTGCTGTGGAAAACAGAAAAAATTTTAGCGAAGAATGCCGAGAAGCGGAAAGACTCTGTGCTGTGGAAACAGACAAAATTTTAGCGAAGAATGCCGAGAAGCGGAAAGACTCCGTGCTGTGGAAAACAGACAAAATTTCAGCGAAGAATGCCGAGAAGCGGAAAGACTCCGTTCTGTGGAAAACAGACAAAATTGTAGCGAAGAACACCGAGAAGCGGAAGGACTCTGTGCTGTGGAAAACAGACAAAATTGTAGCGAAGAATGCCGAGAAGCGGAAAGACTCTGTGCTGTGGAAAACAGACAAAATTTTAGCGAAGAACCCCGAGAAGCGGAACGACTCCGTGTTGTGGAAAACAGACAAAATTGTAGCGAAGAATGCCGAGAAGCGGAAAGACTCTGTGCTGTGGAAAACAGACAAAATTTTAGCGAAGAACGCCGAGAAGCGGAAAGACTCCGTGCTGTGGAAAACAGACAAAATTGTAGCGAAGAACGCCGAGATACCCTGCTAAAAGCCATGTAAGAGAGAAACCTCGGCTCGTAGGGTAAAGCAGAGAAGGTTTTTTGCTCATGATTATGAATTATATAGGATTGAAGGAACCCTGAAGTTCTTGAGTGCTTAATAATTTTACGATTTCATTTAATAATTCAATTTGAGTGGCATCCATAACTCAATTTAATTATAACATAACAAAAAGGAAAAACATTTACATTTATTTTGCTTCCATGCAGGCTATATATTGGAACTCAGATATCAAGCTAAATTAAGTAAAAAATGCTAGCGGAACTGTCTAAATCTGTTTTCATATAGATAGTTTTATCTAAGCCCTTTTGTATACATTTTACCATAGCTTGGAGTAAACATTTACTTTACCGAGGTGTTCGTTTTAACACGAAAATGACAAGAGTTGTGTCCTGCATTTCCCAGTAGCGTGTACAAATCTTTTAAATACATTTACGCTAAAAGAATGGTCAATTTCATCAGGAATAGAGTACAGTACATTGATAATTTGTGTTTTTTGCAGAATATACTCCATGACTTTGTAGGTAGAAAGACCGTACTAATGGCAGACGAAAGTTTAGACAAAAATCATAGCGAGTTAACCGACCTCGACACTAAACTATAGTTAAGAACGTTTGTGAATTCCTTCACAATATTTTAGAATGCTTTTACAGTTTAAAGTGAAATGAAAGTACTAAACGGGAGCCCCGCTTTTAGGCTTGGCTAAATCTATATATTAAGTTAATATACTGATTACATTCCAATAATCGATCGTTATTTCTTAATGTTTGGAATTTTTTGTTTGATCATTGTACCCAATAACATTAATTGAATATGGATTACTTTTTGTGAATTCGTGTATGTCTTTATATGTTACTGGAATATTGATATTAGGGACGGACCATTAGAAAAGTGATGGGGGGGGGGGGAGGTGGGGAATTTTCAGCTTGCACGAATTTTTTTTTCGCTCACTACTTGTGCAGGAATTTTTTTTTCAGGTGAACCCCTCGGCACGAATTTTTTTTACTACGTGTGAGAAATCCACAAGTGGACCTTCCTTCTGCACGAATTTTTTTTTACCTTCTTCCTTGCATGAATTTTTTTTATTGGCATTTTCGCTTGCATGAATTTTTTTTTGTTTTTTTCCCCACCCCCACCCCGCCCCCATCACTTTTCTGATGGTCCGTCCCTTATCCCAGTTGAATTGGTTGGAGTTTTCCATCATTTTGGCAGTCAGTCTCTGAGGATTTTTATTTACCGGTTAAACGGCAGACGTTACAGACCATTTAAAACACTCATTAGTCGGGCAACCGACTATAGGTTTACACTCGAGTTTAATTCATCGCAAATCGCAGTCACGTGCAATGGCGAATACCGCAGACACGTAATACGGGCGCAACCTTCTTTCTACGATGTCGAAGTCGATGGCGAATATGTTGAAAACAAATGGTGTCATCTTTTCTACGCTCAAACATACAGACCCACACACCGTTCGCGGTAGACCCACTCTAAAAGATGGCGTGTGTAATGAGCGTATATTCCGAAACGTGTCGTTCCACGAACTAAAAATAGCAAAAGAATCAAATGATTTAGCGAATGTCTCACTAGAATCAAACCAGAAATCAAACGAGTTTTTTTTATTTTTTTTTTATTTATTATTATGGTTATTTACAAACGGTTACAATAGTTTAAAACATGAAAAACAAAAGAACAAAACAGATTGAAGGCTACGTGAAAAATCATATAAAAACTACTATACTACAGCAATATACTGAAGATCTCACAGAAAAAGTAAAAAAAAAGCCAGTATTTCCACAAATAAGAAACAACAGAGAAAAAAGAAAAGGAACAAGGACACTAAAAAAAACACAAAAACTACTAAAACGTTTAAATCTACTCAGGAGGCCGCCAGTCCAGTTATAAGAATTGAAAAAATAAGAGTAAAATTAGAAAGAAATTTGAATGGCAAAAGGGGAACTACTAAAAAAAACAAATTGAAAAGGATTGAAGTCATAGTTCATTGGAATAGACTCCATCGTATTTCTTAACAGTGTTTGTCTTATAAGCATAACATTTTTCAATTTCCTGATACTTAAGCAAAGTTTGTGAAAATACTTGTAAGTTCGAGAGGGTATTCTTTATTCTCGATAAATAAATATGATATCTGCCAATGAGCAGTGCATGGTGTAGAAGTATATCCTCTGTACTATCAACTAGTCCCAAGCAGATTGGTAAGGACAAAGAAAAGTTCTGTGGCTTTATCTGGTGCTGTATCAACCAGTGTTGGATATTTTGCCAAAACGTTTGAACGAAATCACAGTCCCAGAAGAGATGAATCAAGCTTTCCTTTTTTTGTTCACAGAATGTACATATATCTGTTAAGGAGATACATATTTTATAGAGATAATCATTTGTTGCAATTCTTCTGTGCAAAAAATTAAATTGGAAAGTCCGAAGTTTGGTTTCTTTCGTGCAGTAGAAAGGCAAAATGTATGACTTATCCCATTCTATAAAGTTTTTGTAATTTTCGCAGTCAGCTATCCATTTGCTTTGGCTTTTATCAGGTGATGAAGTAATTCCTTTGACAATTAACTTATGCGCCTCCTTGCAAAAGTCTGAGGACGATAGTAACTTTTGACTACGAGTAAGTTGGTCTTCAGATTTCATCGTAGTCTGGTGTTGAAAAGACTTTTTTAATTTTGTCAGAGCGGAAACTACACCATAGTACCTTAAAAAAGTGGTATTAACTTTATAGCGAGTTTTAAAATCTTTATACGTTAAAAAGTCAGACTTTTGATCTAGCAAGTCTTTGACCTGATTAACTCCCGCACGAGACCAATCATAATAAGAGATTGGCTGGTTTTCAATTCTTATAAGAGAGTTGTACCAAACTGGCACATTAGCGAAATGTGATGGGTTTTCTTCATGGATTAAATTAAACCAGAATTCGATTACTTCGTTAGTAAAAGAGTCCTGAATGTTTAAACCAGCTACATCAGCTTGCTTCAAATTACTAGTCAGAACTAATTTACCGTCATGTTGTTTAATGAAATATTCAAAAAATAATTTCCATTTTGCTTGATTGTTATCATCAAGATACTTCTTTACCCATTTGGTTTTCAGAGCTTGATTGAAGGATTGAATGTCTAACATTTTTTATCCACCATCTTTATATTCGTTTAACATCACACTTCTTTTAATTCTATCCCCTCTCCCATCCCACAGAAAACTGTACAGAAGTTGATGTATTTCTTTCAGATGAGATGGCAAAGATGACATGATATAAACAAGCTGAGATGCAGCTAAGCTTTTAATAACCGTAACTTTCCCGAGCAGAGTTAATCTTTTGAGCTGCCAGCAACCTAAGATTTTAGAGATTTTCTCCTTCTTTTCCTGGTAATTTAGCATGACAGCTTCTTCCTTGCTAATCGAAAACCATACATTCAAGCATTAAAATATCAGTCTCTAGGGCCTTCACAGTACATTTTTGCTTTGCCTTTTGTTGTTTTGCATATTTAATCGAAGCTGCTCTTATTTGCATTTTCATCACATCCCATAAAAGCACCGCGTCTACTGACTCGTCTTCTTTGTAATCAAACGAGTTACCAGTGAACAGAAAATGTGGACAGAGTGACAGAAGAGCATTTGCTGATAAAGACAAGGTGCCTCGCGATGAAACTCGGGGAAACGACAACAAAGATGCCACGTTGGAAACCAGGACCTTGGTACCCTTAGCATTTCTTTTTTGGACCACTCCGCACCATAAGTGGTCAACACTCATAACAGCACGTCTACCTGTTGCCCGACTTACGATCTTAGATCGTCCTGTTATCATTTAAATTCATAACATTAACAAGAGCTTTTTTATCCGCAATAAATTTCGGGAGTTTTATATAACTACTTCCTGACATTTGGTCGGCTGTAACGACTTGCATATCAAAATGTTCAACATTTATGAATTTCCAACCAGTGCCTTCAGCCTCGAATTTAGGAATCGTCTCAAGTATTACTCGTGATATTGTATCAAGTAAATCTTCTAAGTCATCAGAGTCAGTAATTACTGATTGGTTTTCCACCGGCATACATTTCTTTTGGTTCTCTGGTAGGCGATTTCAGTTTAAATCTACAAGTTAATATGAATCGCAATTTGATAGGTTTGTCCATAGTTCTAATGGTATTCAATAATGGACGCCTAATATTATCCATGAATGATCTTGCATCGCCGTTATCTCCATCAATCCGATAGTTCCTAAGATAAATTTGAAGCGCGGTTTGATGTTCTCTTAAAGAATAATTTGCCGGATTTGGGTAATTTTCGTATGGTTGGTTGATCCAGGTTTGGAGAGCCTCGACACAACCGTACAATCGGTAAATTCTCTCAATTTTTGCCTCGTTCCAGAAGCTAGTCTTTCAACTACTCGTCTTAATGTGCTTTGATTTGTTGTTGGTTGTATTGGTCTTAAAACTGGCACATTTATTTTGAAATATCAGGCGTTTGGCTTGTAATTAATTAACTATTATAACTCGATTTCTTTAATATTTGAAGACATTATAAGTGTAATTAATTATACATTGTTGAGTTATTGTCTAAAAGAGCGAAAAGAAACCGAATGTATACCTGGTTCTGAAGAAAATGTTGTAACAAGTAACGGAAAATTTATGGTAAAGTGTATATGTTCTAGTTGCGGATCTAAAAAAGCTAAATTTATATCGCAAACAACTTATTAGCGGGGAAATTTTAGCGAAGAATGCCGAGAAGCGGAAAGACTCCGTGCTGTGGAAAACAGACAAAATTTCAGCGAAGAATGCCGAGAAGCGGAAAGACTCCGTGCTGTGGAAAACAGACAAAATTGTAGCGAAGAACGCCGAGAAGCGGAAAGACTCCGTTCTGTGGAAAACAGACAAAATTGTAGCGAAGAATGCCGAGAAGCGAAAAGAGTCTGTGCTGTGGAAAACAGACAAAATTTTAGCGAAGAACGCCGAGAAGAGGAAAGACTCCGTGCTGTGGAAAACAGTCAAAATTTTAGCGAAGAATGCCGAGAAGCGGAAAGACTCTGTGCTGTGGAAAACAGGCAAAATTTTAGCGAAGAACACCGAGAAGCGGAAAGACTCCGTGCTGTGGAAAACAGACAAAATTGTAGCGAAGAACGCCGAGATACCCAGCTAGAAGCCATGAAAGAGAGAAACCTCGGCTCGTAGGGTAAAGCATAGAAGGTTTTTTGCTCATGATTATGAATTATAGGATTGAAGGAAACCCTGAAGTTCTTGAGTGCTTAATAATTTTACGATTTCATTTAATAATTCAATTTGAGTTGCATCCATAACTCAATTTAATAATAACATAACAAAAAGGAAAAACATTTACATTTATTTGGCTTCCATGCAGGCTATATACTGGAACTCAGATATCAAGCTAAATTAAGTAAAAAATGCTAGTGGAACTGTCTAAATGTGTGTTTATATAGATAGTTATATGTAAGCCCTTTTGCATACATTTTACCATACCTTGGAGTAAACATTTATTTTACCGAGGTGTTCGTTTTAACACGAAAATGACAAGAGTTGTGTCCTGCATTTCCCAGTAGCGTGTACAAATCTTTTAAATACATTTACGCAAAAAGAATGGATCAGGAATAGAATACAGTACATTGATAATTTGTGTTTTTTGTAGACATGATATACTCCATGACTTTGTAGGTAGAAAGACCGTACTTATGGCAGACGAAAGGTTTGACAAAAATCAAAGCGAGTTAACCGACCTCGACACTAAACTATAGTTAAAAACGTTTGTGAATTCCTTCGCAATATTTTAGAATGCTTTTACAGTTTAAAGTGAAATGAAAGTACCAAACGGGAGCCCCGCTTTTAGGCTTGGCTAAATCTATATATTATATTCTTAAAGAATAAATGTGGAGTCGATGCAAACTTTTGGATTGGGGGGATGGGGAGTTATTTGATGCGGATTTTTGTGTTTGGATTGTAATTTATTTTATGGGGTGTGCTACAGTCTACCGCGGTAAAAAAAACTGATTGGATTTTGATTTATTCTAAGCTGGGCCAGACTCGGCAAAGTTACACTACTTGGGATTCAATTATTCGACGGTAAGTGAGCAAATTATATAGCGAAATTGTTTATTACGAACTAATGTGAAACTTACAAACAGCCGCCATTTTGAAAGATCTGTGGAGCATGTAAACTGTCTTTATTTCTGCCTACTGTTTCCATTTAGTAGTAAAGGGGGCCACTCTGGCTCAATTCTACAATCCTGGCCAAAACGTTTGGGACACTTTTTCTTTATACCGCAAACTGAGCATTCCAATGTATCCCCCTCCCCCCTGGACTGGGGGGGGGGAGGGGGCAAAATCTTTCTAAGGCTGTATTTATAAGTGTAAATTGTTGGTTTCTAGCATCTTTCACGTAAAAATCGAGAACAACGGCAAGTGTCCCAAACTGTTTTGGCCAGGATTGTAGCTCTTTCATTAATTTTCTCGAATAACACCATCGAACAAATCGACTGCATACTGACGAAGCGTTCGTACTCTGCCGACGTAACAGCTGCACATTTCATGATACCA
Organism: Ricordea florida; assembly: GCA_949710005.1. Classification (NCBI taxonomy): domain Eukaryota; kingdom Metazoa; phylum Cnidaria; class Anthozoa; order Corallimorpharia; family Ricordeidae; genus Ricordea; species Ricordea florida. The sequence goes on along the minus strand of OX453275.1, from coordinate 17,550,116 downwards.
ATTTGTACAAGAAGCGCAACACAAGGCTCGGTGGTTTGAAGCGATTACGCTTCAGCATGTTTCTTTGGCCTAGGGTTGGGAGAAACATGACCACTTAGCACAATCTTCTCCAGTTGAAATGTAGATGAAGAATTCGGATATCTTTTGATTCTGGCTGCAAAGAAAGAGGTCGAAGAAGAGTATCCAAAATGGCGGGTGCCAGGGCAATTTAGATTAGTCAAAGGAGGCGCTCGGTAACCTCGAGTATTCTTGAAAAAATGCGAGATTGGCGTCGCTACTGATTTCACAGGTATTTGTCTCGCCAACGTACCAGGGACGGCGGGCCCGGGGGGGCTGTAGCCCCCCCACTTTTGAGGAAGATGACATTTTATTTTGTTTAAGCTACAACTTTATACAAGCCTCGTCGGAAACTTTTCGCATTTACGTATTTTTATCATTTTCTCAGCGTGTGCTTCCTTCCCACAGACGGGAAGCTTGTGTCCAAAAACCGCAGGTTAGCGTTGGAGACCGGAAGGCTGAGAAATAACCTCCAAAATATTGCTGTAAGCATTAAAAGTACCTTTCATTTTACGCTTTATCCAGGCTAATTACCTTATTTTTTTAACTTTCCCGTATCCCGAGCCCGTCCCGAAAAAATTGTGTGATTTTTATTGGCTGTAACTCCGAATCACGTGCAAGTCAGGTTGGATTGCACCATGGATATCCATGATCGCACAATCAGCAGAAAAACATACTGCGTCAGCAATTTAAAACCAACACATCCCGCGTAAACGCCTTCAGGCGTCTCCTTGTTATTTCAAGAAGTATGTCGCGGAGAATGTTGTAAATACGATTTCTGAGACTCTAGATTTCAACATTTTCTGAGGGGGGGGGGGGATGCCCCCAGACCCCCCTACCAACTCGCGCCTCCTGCGCTCGTTTTCAGCCCCCCCCCCCACTTCAAAATACGCTCCGCCGTCCCTGCGTACACATTAGCAATGAGGGAATATACGAAGACGAGGTATACGAAGACGAGAACTTTCTCCATGCCTTTGATACTGTATAGTTTTCGGGCAGTGCGCTTGTGATTCTCACAGATCTGTAATATTTAACATCCCGGGATAGCGGTAGCAAAAATCCAAGAGGATAACCGCGTAACCTAAGCCGCTTCCAAAACTTCTCATGTCGCGAAATGCTTCAAACGTGGAGCTATTACAGGCATAGCGCATACGTTCACCTTTGACAAAGGCTCCCTTGTTGGCAGAAGGATGAAAAGATACATAAGGGATGTACGGATACTAATTAAGTGGCAAGGTCCTTTTCCAGGTAACACATGAAAGCATTAGCAGTTGTCAAGGAAAACGGTGTACCCATAGCGATTCCGAATGTCTGGTGTGAGATATCCTGGCCGAATTCCGTATGCAGAAAATTGTTTTCAAACATGAGTCTGGAGAACCGAATCAAAAGTGGAGTCTCGGGAGCACGGGCCTCTCGAAGAACCAAATCGAGGGCTACTAATGCTTTTTTGAAATCCACCTTGGGATACAGGGAAATGACATCCGCTGTAATAAGAAACCATTACGGTGGCAAACGTATAGACTCTAGAATTTGAATACGTTCTCCAGAATCCCTAACCACAGTAGGCATATTGATGCTAGGTTTGACGTACTCATCCACAAACACGCTTATAGGCCTAGTGTTGTAAGCATGAGAAGCCGCAATGGGCCTGCCTTTCCATCGGAAGTTTATGAATCTTAGGGATAATATAAAATTTAGCAGGCTTACAGAAGTGATCGCAACTACGCAAGAATTTTGAAGCGGTATCAGAAATAAAGTGCTTAAATGTTGGCATAAGCTGATCACGGGACCTGATTACCTGTTGATGTGTCAATGTCCATTCTTCAATGGTAACAACAGAGTATGATTGATTGTCACTAAGTTGTCTGAGAGCGCATTCGACCGTCTTTCAGTGGAACTGGCTCTCGGTTTATCTTTCATGCAGGGAAAGCTGAAACTTCGGTTCCTTGGTACCACTCTTGCCCGCTTGCTGGTCTTGTGACATAGTGGCTTCTTTAAGTTAGACAATGTTTTAAGAAAAACGTATGAGCAGCACAACTAGACCCTTTTTAAACATTTTAAGTATATTATCTTATTGGGAGCTGCATGGTTAGCGCTAACCATGCAGCTCCCAGTAAAGATAATATACTTTTTACGTAACGTAGGCAGTCGTTTCTAGCATATTAGTGAAATAAGTCACTTCCAAAGATGTAAACAGGAACAATAATTTTACGCACGTCCTTATTCCAGGACGTGGTTGTATATGCTGCTTCTTGTTGCATTATTGTAACTCCCTGATGAAGCCTACATAGAGGCGAATCGCGTCGGAGATTAAAAAAAGTTTAAATACAACGAAAGGGTGTACTTGTGCTGCTCATAATTTTTTTTTTTAAAAAATTAAATAGCCGCGCCACATTCTTTGGGGGGGAGGGAGGGAGGGACTATTGAACTTCAGGGGTTGACGAGGGGAGAGTAGGTCATTCCAGTTGGGCCTGAATTTTATTTAATTTTGGACTAGAACGATCAAGATATATCTTTCTCGACCCTGTATGATCATTTTCTTTAGTTACATTAATACGCAATCTTTTTCTCTAAGAGGCAGCTTGGATCACGTTCTTCGTCACAATTACCTCATTCCACTCCCCCTAAACAGAACATTTTGCACAGCTTGAACAGCCATGGAACCTCCAACCTCCAGCCTCCGCCCAGCCTGCCTGAGGACCACCTCACTTCTCAGTTAAATAGGTCGGGCATTAACATGTCCTCCCACAAATTGGAGTGCTTTTACACCGAGTAATCGTTCGTAGTCCGGCCTATGTCTGCGATCGTAACTCCGTATTTTCGCGCCACTCATACAAGAACACGTGCTCAAAGCATGGTGTAAAGTGGCGTGACAGAAGGCCGGAAAAACACTCCAAGTTTTCACTTTCATGAATGAACAGAACACAAACATGGAGCTTCAAGCTAAAAAGCAACTATTTTCGAAGGTATGTACAAGAGCCGCTGGAGGGAGAAGATTCAGAAAATACAAGGACGCCGTTGCTACGTTTCTCGCTTTCAGCAACAAGATTTTCGCATGGTTCAGCCAGGAAACGGTAAACATTTTCACACAGGACCACTTTGAGGAGGGAAGGTTTAGACAGATTGTTATCATTTCAAGAAAATTTGGTTTAGCTATCTCAGCGTTGAACTTTAAGTCCAGAGACTATGTTTTGATGTAATTTTGTAAATCATTAATTCGTTTTGAGAATTAAATTTGTCATATAAAAGTATTGACATTGTTTTGTTTCCCTCTTGCTGTTGAAGTGAAAGTCGAGTTTTGTTTTCCTCCACTCTTGATGTGTGGTAGGAGTCTCAGGCCCGAAACAGAACCGTTTCCCCCGGCACCTGACAATAAGTGTACAACACTTCGTTAATAGAATAATATTCTTCTTTCATACCTCGATGTAAACGTTTCCGTCAGTTTTCTTCAAGCCAAAACGCACCGAGAGTATATGTTGGAATGATTATATGCTAAATCGGGGCCTCGCGTGAGGGGCATAATATGATAGCTAGCGTTCCACCCGACAGGCGTTAATATGTGCACGCCAATTATAGCAGGATTAATTCAAACTTCGAGCGCCTACGGTGCCTTTATTGGAACTGACGTGTGTAACGAGTCCGCCTAATTTTCTCAACAGAAGTTTCACTTTAATAACTTAACAATTGTTTACTAATTTATTACTTCTGCTGCGTCTTAAAAAGTTGAAAACTAGCAGAAATGGTTGTTGTAACTCCTTGATACGGGACGTCTCTTTTGTCTTACTTGGACAAGTAGCAAGATAAACAGGTTGACCTGACCCACTAATAACTATACACATGTTTTCCTAGTAGATGGTAATCATGTAATTTCTGGAATCCCAAGACAACAGCTTTAAATTCTCACACAAACTCTAGGCGGCTAGAAAAGCCAGGATCTAGCGCTCTCATGCTGGTCTGTAAGACCGCTGACTCAAGTAGCATCGTCCGAGCTATAAGTAACACAGGATCCACTCTATTAGCAGGTACGGAGAACATTTCAGTGCCAAATTTGCTTGGTTGACTTTATCGTAAAGAGATGTTTAATGAGCGTGATCTACCAAATCCATAGTCCTCAGGGGTTCCAAAATGTTTTTGTTGGTTTACGGAGAAAATCAATAAGAAAACTAGTTGTACTGGCCAGAGTCACCGCATTCAGCTGATGTTATAGCTGGTGTTTCGTGAGGCTGCCACATACGAAAACAGACACAACACTGCGTAACAGATTTGGTTGCACTGAAAGAGACAAGTAATATTCCTCAATTACTAACTTCAGTCGAGCTAAGCTCAAGCCCAATGTTTACGTCCGCATCCATCGGGTGGGGTAATAGAAAGAAGCTTAAAACGAAAAAATAAATAAAGAAAATATTTTTTAAGACATTAATTATATATAGCACTAATTACAATAACGCCATAAGAAAATTAGGAAAATCTGATACTGAAAGTTGATCAGGCAAATGTAAAATTGATTATTTACCTCTCACATACTGACTACATAAAGCACTTCTGACGACAAGTTCATTGAAGAATAATGCAGATAGTGACCAAAATCAACACTTGGACACAAAGTTAGTCGTAGACGGCAAATGTGAAACGAATACATGAGTTGAACTAACTTATTGTAAACCAAACGACGAGCGCATCTACTCAGTCAAAAAATTCCTAAACTTTCTGTAGCCTACATTACATTTGAGCACTAAATGTTTAAGTGCAAAATTTCCACTCCGCAACCATTGGTCACGAGACAATTCACCAAACCAGACTTAGATTCCATCTTATGCGAATAGGTCGTCTTAGAATCGAACATAATTTCATTCGATGTTATTGTATTTTATGGCAGTAAAACCAAAACCCTTTCCCCAGGTTTGTTTCATCAAACTCGTTGCCAGAGTTCTTGTTCCCCTCAACGAATGAATTGAAGCTTCTCTAAAAAGCCAACGAGAATCGGGCGACTGTAACTCACACTTTTAGTGGCAACGATTTAAAAAGAAAAGAAACAAGTAGGCTTGAGTACAGGACGATCCTTATTTCACAGTTGGTCTATGATAAAAAGAAAAGCTTGGGACTTACCTTCTGTGAACCAAAGCTGTGTTGAATGGTATCTTGCGTTGCCGGAACTGCAAGTTAACAGAAGAGTAAGATGAAAGAGTAGAGAGTAAGTAAAAAGTAAAAAGAGTACGCCACTTTCTCTTATTTAGTCGGACATTGGGAAACAATAGGTACCCAAGACGTAGTTCCCCTCTTCCCCTTAATACACGACCAGACAAGGCAAAACTAGTTATACGAAATTTACTGAGAAGTATAATTCGTAATTTAAAAGGAAAACTACTTTTGAAAGTGAGCTACGTAGGTCTTAACTGGACAACTAGAATTATACGTAGATGAAAAGACATCAGCGAAAAGTACAACACTCACCAAATTCATCCAAAACAAACACGCCTTTTCGAGTGGAGCAGTTCCTTATGTGGTACAGATCGATGTGTACCTGTTCAATAACAAGTTTGACAAACAGTATAAAGCAATAAATCAAGTTAGCAGTGTTCTCTACATTGAAACTGTAACTTCGCTTGCTTAGCTTATCTTTAAGGGAGACCGATAGAAAAATTGCACATTTTTAGGAAGGGTATCCTAGTTCTTTTAAGGGTGGGCGTGTATTTCCCTTTAGACAGAATAATTAAATTAACAGTTTTCAACAAATCAGAAACATGTACATGGCGTCACTCAGAGTTCGGAACACTGGGTTAGAGAAATGTTCGCAAGACGTAGGCTACCTTCACACTGTACCTACACAGAGCGAATCAGTGCAGGTACAGTTTGGATCCGTGTAAGTTCTACACATGTTCACACTGAGGCGGTTTTCGTATTTTCCTGTGTTTTACACCATAATCACTAGAAGAAAGCACGAATGCACGAACCTCTCAGAATCGCGTCCTGATACGAAAACGAAACCAAAGTAATCCGTTCACACTGTGCCGGTACAACTTGAGTCCGTTAGGGATCCGTAGCTGCTATTTCATCAAGTACAAACTTACACGGACAGGAGGTAAAGAACCTCTCCGCAAAGCAGCTACAGTGTGAACGGAAGGCCTGTACGTGAAAATATTATACCGAAGAGAAAAAATGTGTAATAGCTGAAATCGAGGATTACTGGTTTTGTCAGTTCGAATTGCTTACAGCATTAACGATTGTGGCTGTGACATCGAAGAAATTGCTCATAGGCATCGGCGATGTTACGATGCGCAGCGGAAAAGAGTTTCCCAGCTTTGTATTCTTATTGGCTCGCAATTCCTCCTCCCCCCATTTTAGTGGCAAGTTTCATTTTTCTCTGCCTTTAAGCACACTTTCCTTTTAGACTAATGAAGAGTTTCAAGAATTTAAGGACCTACTGAGGCTGCTTTGTGATCTTAAAATTTGCTCTAAGACAAGGATTCTAATTAAAGTGACCCTCATTTATTCCAGGCTAGGTCGAGGTCCATTTTTTACGGTGAGTTATCAAAACAGGCTGTATTTGGTATTTGCCCATTTTAACCAAGCTTTCAATGTTGTCACATGTTGAATGTGGATGGGTAGTAATATTTCAGTGTTTGTTAAGTTACATTTAGAAGGCCGTTTTAGGTTCCCTGTGACTTTAGGATAATTAACTACTCCGACTGATCAGGTGATGTTTTTGTTGGCTGCACTCTAGGGCAATAAAAGCAGAATATAGCGTGGACTATTAACAAGACAAAGCTAATAACCAGTTTATCAGTAACAATTTCGTTTGCAACTTAAAAGAAGCTACTACTTTTAGAGCAATTACTACGAAAAATACCTGTTCAACAGAGGACGAGTTGGATATATAAATTTTGAAAGCGTCTTTATCAATTCCGTGAAATGATTTATTTGTAAACAAATAGAACGTTAACGCCATAAAACGTACAACAGCACTAATTCTGAGAGGAAGACGTTAATTTTGACAGCTGTGTGTGTCAAACAAACATTAGACGAAACATTTAATTTAACACTTGACTGTTAACTTGTAGATTGGGCAAGTAAATCAAAAAGGAGTGTGCGAACAAAAACATCTGGGAACTATTAGAGTTCAACTCCAGAACTATTCGAGTTCTTTTAATTGATTTGCGCTCCCAATGCTTCTCCTCTGATGTAAAAAATTTCCATTAGGCCGACGCAGCCTGTGGTTAACTTAACATACTGTTTGCAATCATGAGTTAAGGTATTTCCAACTTTAAGTTCGTTTTTTTGCTTCATACTGTTTTACCTAATCTGAAATGCATAACCTTTCAAAGTGTTTAGAAGTTATTACTTTGAACATGTCCAACAAAAAGAAAAACGAGTGATGTGACTGGGGTTGCGACTGACGCAAACACTGCACGTACACTACACATTGATTGGTTAAAATTAGAGACCTTAAGATTGAGGGTCCCCTCTTAAACCGCAAACGCCAGATAGCAGTTTACCAATCGACGTTCGCCGTATTTGCAAAATCTGGCTTTAAGATTTGAGGGCTCCTCTTATCAAGGGATCATGGGATGGTAGCAGCATCATTTGAAAATCAGCACAACTTGTCAAAGTACATTACAAGAGTTCTCATTTTTAATAAACATGATAATACTGTTTCATTTTCTGTGTGATATAACTTTAAGACCATTGAGACCTTCAACTGTCTTCGTAGCATGGATTACTGTACGACGGCCATGTTTGTTTATAACGACGCAACCAAGTACCGCGGCTGTTGTGATCTTACGACTGAGTCAGATAAACCCCCTACTCATCAAGATGGATCTTCAAAGAAAGCGAATTTGAACCCCGAACGTGGCTTTATGTTCGTTAAACTAGCGGAAAAACCCTACCGTAATTCAGTTACCTGTAGACACCATCCGCGAAGTTGAAACCTGAACCTCTAATGTCAAACGCGACGGCAAAATTGGAGTCACGTGACTTTTTGACGTTTGCGGTTTGAGGGAAACGAGGAAAAACCTCAGTCCTAAGGTCCCCATTGTTTTATTTAAACTGTGACTGGACCAAAGCTCGACAAGCTCTCAAGTCAAACATACTCTCGCTTCTCGAAAACACAGCACTTTTGGTTTATTTTAGCAACTGCGTTGTTCGAAAACAAGTCAAAGCTCAACATTTCCATTGGATAAGAAAAGAAATAACACCAATGAAACAGGTAATTTGAAAAATCTGGTGTAGTTGAAGGATTTACGTTAAAAGTAGATTGTTCGCAAACTTGGTTTTATTGTTGAATGCCGGGCGCTGAGCTTTAAGTCGACCGACAATTGCGGATGACTCGAATAGCTGTTCTCAGTACAGCTGGTTGTGCAATGTACGGCTTGCGTCCTTTATCGCTTTTGGCTTGGACGTTTTCTCAACCGGCAGCTTTAAGGACAGTGGCAGGTGTCGCCTTAGAAAACCAGTCTTTTTGCACATTTCAGTGAGCAGATTTTCCAGAATTTCATTGCCCATGGGCTCGTAACTTTTGCTCACCATCAAAAACACTAACAGCTTACAGTAGAACCCCGGTAACTCGAACTCTGAAGGGAGATGAAAAACTGTTCGAGTTAGCGGGGTTTCAAGTTATCGGGGTCGATTAGAATATTCAATTTTCCAGTTTAATAATTAATAGCTTACTGATTTTCAGCAGTTCGGTATACAATACAGTGCAAATTAAATTCATTTCACGGGAAACTAACACATTTTGTACGGGAAACTAACACATTTTGTAACAACTGTACCGATTATGCACTCTTACGACAATGCAATACTAAGAATGTGACTTGTAGTTTATTTAATACACTCAATTTATGTTCCCTCTTGCGTCGGGTTCGTTCTATTATCCGTAAAGTTCTTATTGCTGAGGCACAAAAAATGAATGCAGCGCCTGCTGTCGTAGGGAGCTCCTGAAGATTCTTTCCGTCTGCTAATGCCTCTATTTGCTGCACATGGCTTCTGATTTCCTCTGTACCCTCGTTCACGAACAGACTGTATGTCAGCACATCAGTTGCGGACCTGACTCCAGTCTTTGTTCTATTGTTAGAATTCGATCACACGAAAACAAAAGCTAATGGGATATCTCAATGGGGATCAGTGGTGAGTTCTAAGAACCAGAAATTCGAGTTATGAAGGTAAATTTTGATCAAGGGAAACGAGATTTAGTTCGAGTTAGCGGGGTTTTCGAGTTAACCGAGTAAAATGACTGAAAAGTTGGGTCAAATCCAAGGGAATTGAGACTCAGTTCGATTTAGCGGGGGAGTTCGAGTTACCGGGGTTCTACTGTATTTTGTTGGTTTTCTGTATTATCCAGATCTACAATTGCGACTAGCTCCTCAATTCCAGTTTCACTGGATTCTACATAGCGAATTGCTATCGCCTGATACCCGTACTGCTATTTGGCACCACGTGACCTAAAATAGCCAATAAGATGGCGCGAAAATGAATCGGTGAGTTATAAGGGAAGATACTTCCTTTCCTGTTGTCAAATCAGTTTTCAATACTTAGGTAAATTCAGTTGCTGAAGAGTAATCCGTACGAGAAAGAGACTTACCGGACTTTATTTTGCACATGCAGTTTTATTGTCATTCATCTGCGCTATTCTTTGGTCCCACTCTGGTCAATGTTTCATCGTTCACGTTTTACTTAATTTCTCTTGTGACACCTCCCGTTAAGAGCTCTAAAGCGAGAATTGACAGGCCGCCATTTTCATTTCGCTTCGACGTCATTGTTTTTGAAAGAAAACTCACTAGCGCAAGGATTACCCAGAAGCCCCAGCATTATTCACCTCCTAGGAGGTGGATAGTGTTGAATATCCCGAGGTGGAGAGCCAATCACACAACTCATGCAAAATCTGAGTTGGTATATACTAATGTAAGATATATTTATCTAATAGATGCACCAAGCAAATTGATACTTGAAACATAGAAAGCAAACATCTTCCACATCCCCATTTTTTGCAACCTTTCTAGCAACAAATCGACTTGTTATAGTTATCATACAAATATACTCAAAACGTAAGAGCAATGGATAGTTGGCAAATCATAGATGTTTGATAGAGATGATAAGCCATCTGGGGCAAACCTGGCGAGGAGCAGAAGTTGTTAAACGAAAACCCGCACTACGACCATGCCGTTATTACTATTGCTTTTTCTGCCTTGAACTAACGAAGAAAGAGAGGAAAAAAGAGGGTAAGGAAAAAGAAATATTCTAAGCATATGCTTAGCATACCATGTGACGTACAGAAGTATAACAACAAGTTGTTATTTTTGGTCATCGAAGGTTTTGGAAGTTTCTTCCTCTCTGCTAGCCTCTTCTCGACCTCTTTTTCTCTCTCCCCAATCCTCAGGATGGTTGGTACAGAAGCGACCCGAGTTAACTTTTTTGCCGCTTTCCATTTGCTGACACACACATACACACACACACACACACACACACACACACACACACACACACACACACACACACACAAATATATATATACAAACAAAGAACTAGCAACCTGCACGCTCAGAAAATAGTTCAAATAAAGATAAGCATTACCCCACCACCTTTGGATGGACTCCGTATGATATAAAGAATTTAGCAGATCCAGCAGGTAAATTATTGCATGACAACTAAAGTTAGCAATAACGCTACCGTGCAAAGAAAAAGAAACGAAACTCTAGAAATATCTATCAATAAGGTACTCACCCGTCTGGTGGCAAACTTAAGACCTATGCCCTCAAGTGTAACCTGCAGCAGACCACCTTCACCAGTGTTGAGATCCTGCAGGAAAGAGGAAATTCCTTACTACATAGCTAACAACATCCAACCGATTTTGGTTTAGTGGTATATAGTTTCCAGATACAAGACTGAATAGATGAATAGTTATTCATAGTTATTCACTTTACCCAGCCATCTATTTCAATTTCCGTGAACAACTGGCTTTTTTAAATATCTAATTCTAATTCTACCTTTTACCACATAAACTTGGTGTTGATCACTTAAAATAACAACATCAATAATAAGAATGATGCAAATGAATATATGAAAGACCATATAATTGAACTGCGGATTAATATGTAATAACATTAATTGATCATCGCAGTTATGCACACAACTTAAGCAGCTGTGAATTTAAAGCCTGAAAAAAAAAAAAAAAAAAACTCGGGCCTGAACGGGATTCGAACCCCTCACCTCTGTGATACCGGAGCAGTGCTCTACCAACTGAGCTATCAAACCAACTGGGAGCTGGTCATATTGTGAGTTCGTTATATACCCGTAGATGAAGAATAATGATGCAAATGAATATATGAAAGACCATATAATTAAACTGCGGATTAATATGTAATAACATTAATTGATCATCGCAATTATGTACACAACTTAAGCAGCTGTGAATTTAAAGCCTGAAAAAAAAAAAAAAACTCAGGCCTGAACGGGACTCGAACTCATGACCTCTGCGATACCGGATAATAAGAATCATAATAACAATAATAATAATAATGATGATGATGATGATAATGATAATAATAATTACAGAATCTTTATCCATGAATATTCCTAATCGTTTTTTTTCCTCTCCTGGTGCAAAACTAATAATTTGGTCTCAATTTTCTGTTACATCTGCTTCCTGCAGTAATGTATCTGTAACTCCAGAAGGGCGATTCTCGACTTCATACCAACCATCACTATCATCTTTTCCTCTGCCTTCATTATTAACATGGGTAGTAGACATTTCGTTTTGGAAATCATTTGTTGTATTGTCTGTTGCAACGGATATGTTAGAGTTTTGTACAAATTCAGTCCAATCCTCATGGTCAGCAGATTGTGAGGTAATGTTATCTACTCAAGTATCTTGTACTTGCATATCCTCACTTTTGATAAATGACTTGTTTCCACAAGATATTTGGCTGTATCTAACACTTTCTTAGTTCTAACATTCTGAAACTGATAATGACGCTTGTAGGTGAGACGCCTTTTGAGTTTTTTGGAATGGTTTGTGATTCGTTGATAGGCCTTGGCAAACACTGACCAGTTGAATTCACTTGGTGCATTGACAATACTTGGCTCATCTACGGTGTAATATAATTTATTCACACAACTGACGTAAAACAAAGGACACAAAGCATTGTTAACATTGAACCTAACTCTAATTAACAAAAAATATGAATAAATTATATTACACCGGGCGTGACCCCAATACTTCAATGAATAGACAACTGACCAACCCTCGGTTGAGTGGAATGAAATTTGCATGAGTGGAATACGAGGTGATACTAACCGTTTTTCTAATGCCGTCAAATTTCACCAGTCAGGCTTCTTAGGAAAGCTCATTTTATTGGCTTTAGCACAGATGGGCAACTTGCCTTTATTTAAATTTGACTGACAAGCTATGCAAATCCATTCAGTGTCATCAACACTTTTTCTCTAGTGATACAAGAATTTAGAATATGTTGTGAACAAGCACTGTAGTTTTTAGCATAGCATTTCACTATAGATGACTTATACCACAAATGGTCACAATAGGTACATACAAATTCTGGTCCACATTTAATGTTGTGTTGACGTAATTCCGTTTCAGTGCTTCCTGTAGTTGCTTGCAACTTGTTAACTTTCCTTCTATTTTGTTGATTTCCCTTATGTGTTCTGGGTTGTCTGCTTTCCGTTTTCTGAATGATTTCTTGGTAATTTCCCTTATGTGTTCTGGCTTTTCTACTTTGCATTTTCTCTTAGTTTGTTTATTTACACCACGACTATAAGGATTGCCATAGAGTTGATGTGATACAGCTGATGGCCCAGGGTTCTCTTCCACATCACCACTTAAAGAGACAAGTCTACAAGACACATAGGTTTTACGCCTACAGTGTTTTAATTGCTTCAATGACCTCCCATCTGCATACTTGCAAAACAATGGTGAATTCTGATGCTTCGACGTTCTCAGTCGCAAAAGAGATGCATGCAATTTCTGTGTGAAGTAATTTTTTGAGAAAGCAAGCTTTCGTCTTCCGCACCTGCTTTCCATGAAATACAAATGATTGTACTCGAACTTGATAAACTTTGATAAATGTGGAATAGTCTTCTTCAGATATGATTTGGCAACATCTCGAATTATTCTTGTCTTTCTAAATAGTTTGATTATTTTCATGTAGGGAATTCTGGAAGGTTCACTTTCACGTCTTCCTCTAAAATGGAAGGTAGAAACATACCTTACCCGTGATCTCCTACACTTCATTTCATTTGAATTCAATTCATCCGTGCTTGTTAAATTATCAGTTGGGGTGTTACGTGATGATCCCTGGTCGGTACATTCATTTCCATTTCTTGCAGTCACAGAACTATTCTCACATGTCTGCTCCCGTTCGCCACAGATTTTTTTCCCCATAACTGTAGATTTGCTTGCATTTGCTCTAGATTTGTTTACTTTTGGGGTTGATTTGTTCATCTTTAGCGTGGATTTGTCCGTCTCGTTCGCATTTCTTTAGACTTGGCGAATATTTTTACATAACAGGAGTTGAGTTGGTCGTGCCTACAAACTCGTTCGTGTTCGCACAGTATTTGGAGTACATTTGTTCGTACTTAGCGTAATTGTTTTCGTATTTCACGTGGATTCGTAAAGACTTTCTTACAAGACAAGATGGAAGTCCATTCGCCGAGCAGTTTACGACGCCAAACCAGCGAGAATACTTCCCAAGGTAAAAGAAATGCCAGACATACGAACATATCCTTTCAGAATAAAAATCATCGCCACAAAAAACCCATCGTTTCCCAGGTGAAGCTCTAGAACAACTTCGGTTACAAACATTTCTCGATCGTTTCTCCATGTGAAATCGGTAAACAATTTCAGGTTGAACAGTTTCGGGCTGATATTACAGCTGCGCCTTTCACATCGCTCGGATTTTTGAGGATAAGGATGATGTTCTCTGGGCATGGAACAAGTTATTCAAAGATATTTGTGACTTTCCTTGGATAAATAATGACATCAGACGAAAGATGAACTTAAGGTATAAGCTGTTTAAGACAGCTGTTAGCACTAAAGATAAAAAAATCTATGCAAGAAAGTTAGAAATGAGATTACATCTGAAATAGGAAACGCGAAGGCACAGTTTTTCAAGGAAAAGTTAGCTGAAGTTAAATCCGCAACGGCTTACTGGAATTTAATTGCAGAAGCGACAAATCCTGTTAGAAGAAACAGAATTGGACCTTTAAAGAGGGAGGATGGAAGACTTGCCGTCAACGACGTAGAAAAGGCCAACCTAATAAATGATTTCTTGGCCAATATCGGCACTAGACTTGGACGAGCCAATAGAAATTTTCCACACCAGAGCGATCACATCGGTTGTTTAGTGCCCTCTGTGACCGACATCACCATCTGCGAAGATTCGGTCCGACGTAAATTAAAAGCCATTAAGCCAAATAAATCTGCGGGTCCTGATGACATTGCATATAAATTATTAAAACTAGCTGAGCCTGCCATTGTCTGTCCCTTGATCGGTCTATTCTCATTCTGTGCTCACCTCGGAGAAACCTTTACTGATTGAAAGAAAGCTCGTCTGATCCCGGTGTATAAAAAAGATGATGAAGCTGACACAAATAACTATAGACCAATATCACTTCTTAGTGTTCCAAGCAAGATAATGGAATCTTGTGTATCAGAATCTGTCGTTCGACATGTTTTCCAAAATAACCTGGTTACAGACAAACAGTGGGCTTACCGTGAGGGGCATTCTACTGAACTATTGCTTGTAAACCTGTCAGAAATCTGGAGAACAGCTATTGATGCCGATAAAGTGGTTGCTGTGGCGTTTGTTGACTTCAGAAAAGCTTTTGACTGTGTATCTCATGCTATCCTACTGCATAAGTTGAATTTTCAATTTGGAGTTCAAGGTTGTCTTTTATCATGGCTGACAGACTACCTAACTGATCGAACTCAATTCTCGGTAATAAACGGCTAGCACTTAACTGTGCTAAATGTCACTTGCGGGATTCCCCAAGGATCAGTACTTGGCCCAACGTTCTTTGCCTTGTACACAAATGACCTACCAAGTGCTGCACATCGGGCCGCTAAATTCTGTGACTATTGGAGAGGATCGGATCGAGTGGGTGAAACACTTTCGTCTTTTGGGCGTTACTATCGATGAGAGGCTTTTCTGGTCACGTCACCTTACACATGTAAAAAAGAATTCCGTAAACAAACTGAACCTCCTGAAAAGGAGTTCGTTCTTGAGCAAAAACGCCCTATTGGACTTGTACTTCAAGATAATATTACCATCAGTTCTATATGGACTAGTCCTTTGGGGCGGCTGCCCTAATGCAGAGCTTCTACATTCTCTGGAAGTACTTCACCGTAGGGCAGCCAGAATTATATACAACTTACCCCGAGATATGTCTACCGCGGAAGTTAACCGACATTCGAACTGGAATACTTTAACCCTCTATTATAAACTCCGATTAATTAAACTACTCCATAGCGTGTTTATAGGTGAAGCACCTACGGCTCTTTCATACTTGACAAATAAACCCTGCACTGCATACAACTCGAGAAGGAGTAACAATATAATCGCCCCGCGTTTTAACTCGCAGTTTCTAAAAAACTTTAGAAAACAGTCCTAAGAAAGTACGCGCGCTGATTGGTTAGAAATCGTGTTTCTATAACTCGATAGAAACACAGAACTAGCACGAGCTGTTGACGTAATGATGACGCGAGCAAAGAGAATTTACATTTTGATAATCAAAGCTAACAAGTTGCTTTTCTTTTTTTCGTCGCGGTGTTTTCTAAAAGAAATAGAAAACATGTTCTTCGTGTTTCTATTGAGTTATAGAAACACTCGTGAAAGTTTGGGAGAACTCGAAAAAGCTGTGGAAACACTCGCCTGCGGCTCGTGTTCCCACAGCATTTCTCGTTCTCCCAAACTTTCACTCGTGTTTCTATAACTCGATAGAAACACGGTACATGTTTTCTATTTCTTAACTATTAGCTATAGAGGCGCCATTCTTTGGAACGCTGTCTCGAGTCATTTTACGGACCAGTTTACTGTTTATTGAATTGACGTTCAACTCTAGAATTCCATAAGGGAATATTTTGTTTAATGTAAACACGAATTAGTCACATTTCCAGTAAAGGGCCTGAAATCCTGAAAGGCATCTTTGTATGGTCAGCGGTAACACTCCAACTGCATAGCCAAGTTTTCATCATCATTTCACAGGAAGTTTCAAGGTGATCTAGTGGTTAGTTCATACGCTTGATGAGCGAATGTCCAAGGTTCGAACTTGGGTTGGGCAGAGGTCATCTTTTCAATGACTGCTTTTATTTCCGATTTTAAGTCGCATAAATTAATGTACATTTAATGAACATTTAATTTCCGTCTACACCGATTAAACAGTCTACAACAACTTCCCGTTAAAAAGTCCCCTCTTGCAAAAATTCATTCACTGCGCATGCGCGTGCATATTACAAGCGAAACTCAAAGCGAACACGGAATTTTTCGCGGGAAAAGTCGTTCTAAAAATAAATCCACTCGGGGTTGATTCATGTATAGACAGAGGTTCCTATTGATGGACTCCTGGTGCTAGTTAAATCAACGGACTGCGCGAGCCTTCCCAAGGGCAGAGGAGCAGAGGAGTATTTTGACGCGTCCCTCTACAGAGGTTGTCTCAAAAGGTACTGCTAGTTGATCACCACTAGGCTGACTTAAGTGAAAATGAATGTAAGTAAAGATACAGATAACGGAGTTAATAAGGCTGGAAACTGTCTCCCACGCAGCAGCTGTTCCTCGCCCCAACAGCGAGACCCCAGTCGTCATCCTGCGACTGCTAGGATGAAATGAAATAAGCAGACACGTTTTTCCTGATTCTTTATGCGCGAAACGCGATATCCTAACTCACAGTACGGCGCGAGCGGCAAACCTGTGAGTAGAAACGCGAGCGTGGGTAAAGGAAAAAAAAGAAGACAAAGGTGTTTTTCTGATCTTCAAAGAGCAACTCCTCTCGACCCGACACCTTCATCTATGAACCTCCAGCCAGAATCAGTTGTGCCTAATTACCTTGCTGACACTGCTACAAAGTTGTTGTTAGAGTGACAAAGAGCCGACAAATAGCTATTTTCCTTTTCGCAAGGGTGGGAATTCGAAGAACAAAGAGATCTTCTCCCTTCCTCTCCCCATTTTCTTCTCATTGCTTCAACTCGTTTGAATTATTATTTCTCTAACGTTATCACGGAGGATCTGCCTGAGACATGAAGACAGACTGCTCGCGGTCAAAAATAGTAATGATTTACATAAATGACATAACAGTTATATTATAACAGTGTTGGAAGAAAATCTGTGAATTTCTTGTAACTCTTTAATTCTATCTCAGGAACACGGTCACCTCCAAACCGGAGCTCGGACTTAAGGCTAGGGTAAACTTATATATAAAAAGACCATTACGATTTCAGATTAATTAGGAAGGCTTCCATTCGTCGTCTTAACTAACTAAAAGTAACGCAAGGTTTTAATTAATGTGTACCGTACCAGTTTCAATGACAAAACTATGAGCCGGTAATAGTTTAAACTATGAGTTTAAACTATTAAACGAGCTTTAGACCGAGCTTCACAAAACCATTGTCTAAATTTAATTTGATGTGCTGTAAATTAACCTTTCAGTCAATACCTGCTCACTCAAAACGAATTAACTTCATTACATCAATCTTACTTTAACCGCGGCTTAAGTTGGACCGTTTAAGGAACCAGCCCTTTGTCTTAAAAACCTGGAACAGAATTCACCTTCACTGGAAATTCCCCTCCAAGTTGAATACCTAAAAAATATAAATACAGGGAACGTAAACAATACATCGCCTAAAAAGATTCGCGCATTAATTTGAAACAGTTATGCGGGTATATCGTTAAACCTCTGACTAGGAGGCGAGCCGTTCAGGGTCCACTTTTATGTTATTTCTACTTTTCATTCCATTTCATTTACGGAACCAAAGAAGAAAACAAAAGGCCATGGAGCCCCATAAAAAGTCAACTGTACACTCATACCCAAACGCTTCCCCTGTTTCTTACACTTATATTCTCCACCGCATTTGTTTCTTTATTTAATAAATTAAAATGTATGTACAGTAGAAGAAAAACGGAGAACACATTATACCTTATTGCGACTTATTTTCGAAGGAATCTAATTTCGCGAAATTGAAACGGGCACAGGACTTCAATTTCGTGAATTGGCAAGAAAATGCATTATCAGGAAACTAACTTTCGCGAAAACAGAAATATACCGATCTGCACTATCAAGCGGTTTGTTTGAGAATTGGCACGACTGTTTTTTTTATTATCCGTGCCGATAGTTTTCATTACTCTGAACAAAAACACGACAAAACACCACCAAGAACAACAACAAAAACAACTCTGCAACAAAGCGGAGCTGTTCAAGAGTACTACGTGGCGCTGTCGAATTGGGCTCGCAGCTGGAGGGCATAGTTTCTTTTCCTGGGTCCTCGGAAAGAGATGCTCACCCTTTACTATCTCAGCAACCCCTGCATTCTCTCATCTTTTGATAATACGGGAGTAGTATACCCTGTCTACTAGAAAGACAGTCCAACTAACCATTCATTAGGTAAAGGATATGAGCAGAGAAAACCGGTTTTTCTGAGTGAACTGACTATGGGTCGGTGGGTGCCATGTTGAATATTAAATGTCGCCGCAATGTTGAATAGTTAATGAGAATTCAAGAGCGAAGCGTGTTGTGTGCTGAAGTGAAATGTCCGGCCAACCACCCGGGTGGTACCGCAAATGTAAAGGTAAGAAGAACAATGGAGCAGCCTAGAACGACAGTCCATTTAATAATTCATGTGGGATGGGGGCGGAAGAAAACCTGTTTTCATGAGGCACGATTCTTGATCCTGACTGACTATGTGGTCTCCACTTTTCAAGTCCTCAAAGACAATAGAGTACCGTTCAGAAATAAGGGTAAATCAGAGCGCGCGTTTGCTCATATACAGGGGTTGTAGATATCATATATATATATATATATATATATATATATATATATATATATATATATATATATATATATATATATATATATAATATATTATATTATAATATATATATATATATATAATATATATATAACGTAGTACCGTCTATACAATTCACACACGAGGCATCGAAAAGTGAAGTCAACTTTCTGGACACGACAATCATAAAAAACGAAAATGGTGATATTGAAATTGACGTGTACCAGAAACCAACAGACACTCATCCATATCTCAACTGGACTTCGGCTCATCCTCCCCACTTAAAACGTAGTATTCCTTATAGCCAGGCGCTAAGATTACGCCGAATATGCTCCGACACAGAGAAACAAGAATTAACGAGTACATAGAATTTTTTTTAGCTTGTAGCTATGATATGAAGGAGGTACATGGACAAATGCAAAACGTACTCGTGATGAGCCAAAGGGAATGCATTGAAACAAGGAATGATCGTGAAGCTATGAACCGCATCCCTGTAGTGACTACCTTCAATCCACACAAGACGTATATAGCTGAAATAGCACATAGAAACTGGAGCTTTTTGAAATCGAAAGAACGCCTAGCTAAAATATTTGACAAACCACCTTCAATTGCGTACAGACGACCTAAGAGTCTACGCGACAGACTTGTCAGTTCAAAGTTTAGAAGTGGACCAAAACAGGACGACACAAATGATGGTAGCAGACCATGCGGCAGGAAGGGATGTAGCTGGTGTCAAAAAATCAGGCCAACCACCACGTTTACAGACACCAAAGGAGAGCGAACCTTCCAAATATATCATGATTTAGACTGTCATTCGGCATGGGTTATATATATGATTGAATGCAAACTCTGCAAATTGCCCTACATAGGCAAGAGTGAAACTGGCTGTAATATCCGATTTAACAACCATCGGAGCCACATCAGGAACTTAAACAACAGCTGCGAATTAAGCGAACATTTCCTACACAATAAACGAACCCATGATTTTGAGACATTGCGATCACGCTAATTGAATAGATAAGAAAGGGACACTTGGAAGCGATATGTGAAGATATGTGAGGCGTTGCGAATCCACGGAGAATAGGCAAGCAATTTCACTTCTTGACTGTATTACAGGCTTCACTACAACTTTGACCGCTGTTTGATTCCCCACGGGATAGCTTTCGGCAAACATCACTTGACCACTTTTATTTTAATCACCAAGAAGTCATTTTGAGCAAATAATTACATTCGTGATCCTCGGTATTCGTGAACTATAGAGCGTTTGCACATGACGTCACGGCAGCCATGTTGGTGTTCCCAAACAAAGAAAAGGCGGCCATGTTGGTGTCCCAAACTAATCCTCTAGGAATTAAGCTCTATTCTTATGCAAACATCTTCTTTTGTTTCCGTTAAAAACATGGCCGCTAATCAAGATTTCAGATTTCTCAGCTGAATTTCGGAGAATGCGGTCAACTAATCAGACTCAAACGGTAAATGTTGCAGTTCAAGCACGAATCCCATGTTAGCATTCGTGATACTGCGTTCGAGAGTATCGCTTTCTTTCCCTTGGATGCTATGATTTGTCCTTTCAGTGCGTTGCTTGATCGCCGACACAAAGCTACCGGCCCGGCTGGGATTATGTTCAAAAGTGAATCGTTTACCTCCAAGTCTCTGTTAATTTTCTTTTGCAAGCGTACAATAATGTGGGATTCGTTTCTCTAAAAACCTGAAAACTGCTCACGTCTGAAAAGCAAATGGTAGGCTGATATGGAGCATTCATACAATGAGGAACTGCTTTCAACATATCTTTAGGTTAACATAATCTTTTGCTCTACCAAACTTGGTCGCTTGGTATGTTTTTTTTTCGCAAAAATAAAATGAATTAATGGATCAAATATCGGCATGAAAAGTTTCGGGTCTTAAGAAAAACGCCAATCTTGCCACTCTAAAAGAATTGGATAAAATGCATTAAGAAAGGCTTTGCTTATCAGATAAACAAAAACTGACCCGTTCCTCTGTCACTCAGTCGATCTGCTGCTCTCTGTAGACTTTCTTTGATGCAGTAATATAACGCCTTACACTGCAAAAAAAAAATAACAAAGAAACATGCAAGATACTTCAATAAACCTATTAGAGAGCACCAAATGACCTAAGCTAGTCAAAAGATAGTGTGTTTAGAAGATAATAAACTGATACTCCGGAATAACTCCGTTGGTGAAGTCTGCACTGCCACTAAACGACCTTTTCGACTGTCTTCAATCAGATATACAGGGTCTTCCAATTGTTGGTGACAAATATTTACTACCTAGAGTTTTTAAATGAAATAAATCAAATATAAAAACGAAATGGAATAATTGGTCCTCACTCTAGTTAAAAAGTGGAAAGAATGGGCCTAGCGTTGCTGATGTGATATTTTACCAGCTGAGCTGTGGAGACATTCACAGCACGAGCAGGGCAATTCAGTGTGGCATCTCCCTTGTAGGGAAAAAATTATGAAAATAATCCTAAATTAAACATATGCAAAAAATTCTTATCAACGTTAAAGATTAACTGTCCAAACTTCATTACTGATATCAAATGGTTCAAACGTATCGAGCGGGCTCAAAACTGAATGATGCATGCTTGCGTTTACCGAAGCCGTAAAAAAATGAATAGAGTCGCTCAAAAATCACTGGACCCAAAGTGGAAGTCTCTAACGATCCAAACAGAAAGTGGGGGGAGCTTCGACTCTGTGAGCGCCTCTTTAATTTATGCTTCAAAAATGGCGCTCAGAAACCAAGTAAGCGTCCACAAGGTACAAGAATTCTTCCAGTTTTTCCAAGAGGTTCTGGTTTCTTCCATCAATACCAACATATTGCTCGACTAGGCAGAATTCCTTTCGTGACGTCTTGATGGGTATGAAAGGACGCTGGCTGGATTATCATCGACAACTCGCGAATCCAACCCATCACAAGAACAACTAATGCCAGATTATGAACCATTCTCCTACTTGATATTCAATGCAGGCAAAATTGTGAGACGTTTTCATTTGCTAGGAAAAAATTCGAAGGGTGCAACTACAACTGAACTTTTTCCTCTTACGACTCTTAATACAATGCATTTGGACGAAGTACTGAGAAGCGCCGATATAATATGCCTCCCGATCACTCCATAGTAATCGTCTCTCTTCGCAGCGCGTCCAATATGCGGTGGCTGTGAACGTGTTTACAAGTCTCGCTGCCGCAACGAACCTAAAACGTACTAAACTACCTAAAAATCTAGCGATTCACTTCCGATCTTTGTAGGTGGGTTCTTACTACCTTTGTTATTTTGTGGTAAGGGGTGTATAGCTTCCAATTTAATTTGCACTTTGTAGAATGTCTGTTGTTAAGCAATTCTGCAATTCCCTCCACATTCAACAAGTCATACTGGCTGTCAAACATTTTCCCATTAAGTAAAATTGTTGAGTGACATCAATCACCCCGTAATTAACCTGTTATTTCACTTTTGACGACAGACAAATCCTAGTATACTTGTACTCTTTCTTTATTTAATTTGCTTTCAAATTAACGACAACAATACTCTTCGCCTATGTTAGTTTGACTGCAAGAGTGATCAATTTTTGTGTGTCTCAACGTGCTGTTGGTTATCGTTGTCTTTGATTTGTCGTTGATAGATAATTTGCACTGAATATTTATAGAAGCACATTTGTTTTGAAGGAGAATTGTTAGTTTTTGTGAAATTGATCTTAAAAGTTGTGTTAAATTTATGCTTTGAAAATGGCTGCCATGGACGTAAAATTGCATAAAACACGAAACATTTGAAAGATCTGGTCGAACTAATAGTGGTTTTACTATAGGTGCGTGAATTTCTTGCAACACACGAGAAATGAGCGACGTCTATTTTTCAAGCAAAGTCAAGCAGACCGCTTTTTCAAAGAGAACCTCTTCAAAGCCGCAAAACATTACAAGATGCAATAAAAAGGAACTAACTTTTTTTGTACAAAACTTGTTGAGTATCGTCTCTTCCTTCTGTCTGCACCATAAGCATAGCACTTTAGTCTTGGGGCAGTAGGTAATGTTAACGAGTTTCTCATACCACCATCTTTCCACTATAGTCCCTGTACCAGTCCTAAGGAGTATACAGTCATCACATACCTGACAAACAGAGAAACTACGCGTGAACTGCAGCATTGGCATCATGAACTACTCCGTCAGACTAATTGAGACAAATTGAACGAATAAATGTGCACTATATTGAACACAGCAACAAAGCAGTATCAGGGAATTATTCCACAACTTAAATCATGTGAAGTGTCACGGGAGATGGTTATTGGACACTTAGTATAATTTGAATCTGCTAAGTCCTGTACATTTATACATTAGTAATATTACGTTTGTTCTTACCGTGATCTCATGGCTACGAATCGCTATCTACCGTTGCTATATGTTATTTAATGAAAAAAATAAGGGCTTTCCTCAGGGCCAAAGCCCGACTTCAAGCATTCCAGCCCAGGATAAAGGTTTTTTTCACTTTCTATCAACTTTAATAGTTTCTCTTCTTCAACTAACGTTTCTTAAAGTTATAAATGCAAATTGTGTGTTGTTGACTGAGATAAATGGTAACCCGTCTTTACATATACTCATTTCCTTGAGGTACGCCTGGATGATAATGTAGAGGTTATCACACCCGAAACGATGGAATGAGGATTAATTATTTTTGCTTTTGCGTGTTGTCAACAGTTTTGTCACCTTTGGACACTTACCAAGTATATAGTGGTTTCAATGCAGTGTTTCTCTGTGCAGTGTATTCAATTTGAATATTACAAATGTTAACGCACTCATTGCTCGTGAAATATTGGGATTTGTTAACTGTGCTCGTTCACCAAAAATGAACTCGAAATTTTCAATTCCGGTTTTGACATTTCTCGTTCATTGTTAGTGAACGCAGGTAAATCCCGATAATTCACTCGCTTAGTGCGTTAACCTGTAAATAACTCCCATCCTACAAGTTAAAAAGATGTTGTTTTGTCTACTAATTTCTTTCAGGCGTGCGTTTCTCGACAACCTCGAATTTTTCGGCGTGTTAATCGTGGGTGCACTGTGTTTTCGCGATAAAAATGTTTCGACCCACTAAACTTTGTAGGAATGCTAAACTTCCCTCCCTCAAAGACATGTTAAAGAACGGGGTGGTAGAATGTTGGTTTCATACTTCACCAACTTTTCAGGCACAAAAAACCTTTAGGGGCTCTAGAGAAACCAGCGCCAAGTTGGTAACAGTCCCAAGGGTTAAAAGCATGAGCCAGATAATGCTTGGGGAGTTAACTAACACTACAAAAATACCTTTCTAAGAAAAACGAAAGAGAGCTTTGCCATTCTAGTGGTCTCGTTATTAAATGATTCTCACATAAGAGCTGTTTTGTTACTATCTGGCTTGAATCGACAATCTAGGCTTCCCTTGTCGACTATATATGGGGGCTGAAAAATCTGGTCTATTGTACCTCCGCCTCAGCATGTACATTCATTGACTGCGAAAATTCGTGCACATCCTTTCTTCGTTTGCGCTGTTCTAGTATTCATTCTGAGTTATCGCCTTTGTAACTATTCTACAAACTTAACATTGTCCTCGACTTACCAAATCAAGCTAAGGTGAACTACATTCAAACAAGAGGCTTCAAAAGCCTTCACTGGGTTGCCTTTGTGAACCCTTAGTACGCAAACGGCTCAATTTTTTTTAAACTGTTTTGTCAATCCATTTTAGTTTGCAGTGTCAGTTGTGTTCAATAAGAGAAGTGTACAAGGAGTTAATCAAAGGCTCCTATGAACAAACTCTTGAATGCCTTCGGCGACACATGAGGAGAATTTTAGATTTCAGAACTCGTTCAAATAATTTAATCAAGAAAGGCCTGTAGCCTCTGCCATCTCGTGTTCCATTTACCAATTTAAAAAATATGCAGCCAAGGCCTGCATACAGCTTCACATTCTATATAGACAAGGGTATCTTTGAAAAAAAGAAAAGAAAATCGATTCGGTTTAAAAAAAGAAGAAAGAAAGAAAGTCAAGAATACCCTCACTGGGGATTGAACTCATGCCATCTGCTCCACAGTCCTGAATGCTATCCATTAGACCATCCACAATAGAGTACCGAAGTGTGACGTCACGTTACCATGGGCACGATTTGAGTGGTTCTAAACAAAGAGCATTCGAACCAACATGGCGGCCATAACGATAACTTCTCTTACTTCTTTCTTTTCTGGTGAGCCGAAATCAATCGAACGTGGTGAAAATCATTACAAATCCGACCATATAGAGTCTTTTCAGTATTCCAATGGAATGATTATAGGATTGGTACATGCCAGTATGAAGGACAAGTCTTACAAGGTCACGGTAAGTAAACTCACAAGTTCGGAACACTCGTAATCGTTTGTATAAAACTTTAATGTTCCCTATGTTTACTCTGCAATACAGGTTTCTCTTCATGGGAATGAAATAAAGTCTGCTAAGTGCGAATGTCCCCGTGGAAACTATAAATGTAGCCATGCCGCGGCACTTATTATCTATGGAATCCATAATCTTAGCCGAACAGATGTAGAATGCAAATGGAAAAAGCCCAGGGCCCCAAACCAAGTGAAATCCGTAGAAGAGTTATATCCTTGCTCAAAGGAGTATAATTGCCTTAAAAGAGAAGTAAACGAAGAGGATCGTTCCTGGTTCTACCAAGAACTGAAAAAGTACGGCAACTTTACCGGCACTTTGTGGCTTCTCTCTCCAGAGCCTGAAAAGAACAACGCCCTGCCTGCGATCACTGTAGAAGAGATTGTGTTGTCTCGGGAACTTCTAAATCATGCGGATAAGAAGAGATACCTTACCGAGAAACTTCGTATCTCTGAAGAGCAGCGTATAGCCGTAAATAAAGCCACCGTAAGACAACGAGATAATCCTTCCTGGCAAATGATAAGGAAAGGAAGACTCACAGCCAGCAATTTTGGAAATGTCTTAAACTGCAAGAGAGTCACTCCATCCCTTCTAAAGCGAGTGCTTGGCCAGTACGATTTACCAAGGGTACAAGCCATTAATTGGGGCATAATTAACGAAAATCAGGCAAAGAAAGTGTTTGAACAAAAAACAAAGCTATGTGTTGAAGAATCTGGGATTTGGCTTGAGCTGTCAGGAATGCTAGGTGCCTCCCCTGATGGCTTGGTAGGCACGTATGCACTGCTGGAGGTGAAGTGCCCATTCACCCAAAGAGATTTAACCATAGAAGAAGCAGTATCATCAGGTAAATTTTATATCAAGAAGAATTCACAAGGACACTATGAACTCGATAAAGGACATGTTTACTGGCATCAAGTACAAGGACAGTTATATTTCACTGGAAGGGAGATTTGCTTTTTTGTTGTGTGGACAACAAAAGAAACCCTCATCCTCCAAATCAAGAAAGATCCTGCCTGGGCTGACAATCTTCAACTCTTAAAGGACTTTTATATTAAGCATATTATTCCAGCATTCTCTAATGATCTACTGTAAGGCTACAGGCAGTCAGCAGCTCCGCAGACTGATTTTCATGAACATATGAAATTGTTGGAGACTGAACATTGTTAAAATCTCATGCATGTTTTTTTCAGCATTGTGAAAAACAACTTTGGGTTGTGGTCATCTGATGTGATGTACAGAATAAATTGGTTGTGTTTTGCAAACTTGTGATGTTAATTAACTTAAGTCTTTGGGTAACTTATAAATTGTAAAATGCAATTCAACATTTTTTCAAAAACACTGTTTTTAAGGAGTGCAGCTCCACTATTCCATAATTTCTTTTATTTGTTTTTTATATACACTAGCTTACCGTAATTAATACACATTTAGCAGGTTAAGCCACTCCTTTTTCTTCCTTTTCAAATAGATGGTAACAACTATAATTACAGTAAAATCTTAACATGAAATAAACAGAGATGAATGTCAGTTGAAACACTCACTTTTATTTTAAGTTTTGCAAAAGTGAATACGCAAAACACTGCAATCAAGACTGTAGGGATATAAACATTTAATGGAATCAAACAAAATCATATTATGCTATACATGCAGCATGTTCTAAGTATCAAAATTAAGCTCACAGCTAGGGATGCATGTTTCATCTCAACTATACCCAACCAAGAATTACAAAAAAATAATTCTGTTCCATGTCAACAGAATCTCTAACTTCTCTAATGAGGGAGTTTTGTAAGTTTACCAAGCCAGCACATAATTTCAAAACTTTTTCAGTGTAGCATCTCAAGTATGGTGGAATGAAGGTTAGAATCTTGAAATCTTTAATGCATGCATTTGCCCTTTCCACATGAATTCTGCACCGTGCAATAGTCTTAGTTAGCTTAATTTCACTCTCGTTAAATTTCCCATTATATAAAAATGGGGGAATATTAACAGACACACCATTTGGAACAATATCAGCTATCAAAAAGCCTTTGTCAGCAAGTATCAGATCCACAGGTTTAAAGTGTTCTAGTACACCAGATTTTTCCACAATGGCTTTATCTGATGTTGAGCCTGGAAACAATTTACTAACATGGGTAATAACAGCATTTGGTGCAACACCAATAAGTGTCTTGAAGGAGTTCATTCCCCTGTATGTTGAGTAAGTCAATTTTTGGTCACTCATTAAACCAGGTGCTGCAATTTCTATATCAGTGCAGTCGATGACCATTTTGCAATGCCCAAACAGTGAAAAAGATTCTGGCATAGAGGTTCTGTTCTTCTCTTTGGATGGCACAGATTGTAAACAGTCTTCATATAGTAGCTTGTATAATACATGAACCAATGTAAGTATTATATTACTGATTGTTGCAGTGCTACAGTGAAAGAGCTCAGCCAAGTGCAGGTTTGTGTAGTTCTGTCGTAACTTCATAAGGGTTATAAAAACTTGATCTTCCAACAGGATCCTTTCAACCCTCCAGCCATAAAAATAGTTAATTTCTGCCGAGAACCGTCTGACATAGTTCACAACAATTGAAAATATTTGCTTGTTTGGTAGTCCTGTTTCCATACATATTACTTCATCTCTTAAAGCCATTACCGAGTATATTTCTCTTTGATATTGTTCATTTGACTTCCTGTCCTGCAATTCCTTTCTCAAGTTTTCCAGTTCGACTTCAAGAAGGACATTTTGCTTAGAGGCATTGCTGGTTTCACACTTTGAGGCTTCCCCACTTGATGAGTACGAATCGTTTAACTGCTTGATTATATCAGAAACCGGAACCGAGTTTTCTGAACTTGTCTTCTTCGTCTTAGCTCGCTTTGGCGTACGTGTTTCAGCATTTGGAAAGAGTTTATCGGCATTTCTTTTAAATATCTCAGGGCCGTTTACTTTCAGTCCTTCACGAAAATGGCAGCTACAAACTCGAGAACTGCTTCCCGGACTTCGGTCTTCTCGTCTATTAAAAGCAGATTCATTTCAAACGAATATTGATACATATTAAAAACCGTTGTTTTAAAGAGTAACTGATGAGGGATATCGAAGATTAAGAACAATAAGAAGAATTCAAAGAGTCAGAGTTCAATTGTTCGAGTCGTCACGCCACTACCTAGCGCCGGTATTTCTAGCGTGTTTTACCTTACCTTAGGAGCTTTTTCCACCAATTGAACTCCACAGGATCCTTCGGAAACCTAAAAAATTTACATGTCTCCCTTTCTGATTGATGATTACAATCTGGGGCAAAACATTGAACCATTTTCGACTTGTCCACGTTACGTTACCCAAAGAGAGACGCTATGTTGATCTCTTGTTTAGAACCAGCCAAAATGCTTCCATGGTAACGTGACGTCAGCGCTTCGGTACTCTATTACCTGGTTACCGAGGGTATATCTTATATTTTATATGTTATAGATCTTTCGCTCGTACACTCAACTGAGTGAAGCTGAAACATTATGTCTCATTTTTCAACGTTCATGAAAGGTAGTCCGTCATTCCCGAGGCTTTATCTGGAAACCGATATTTAAAATGGAGATGCCGTTGTAGAATTGCCAAATTTGTGGTAAACATTGACGAACGTGTTTTATTTTATGGGGAAAGTGAAACGTGACACGACAGCACAAACCCAGCCGTGAATACTTGGCATCTTCCCTTCCTCCGACCCGTTTTGGAGGTTCAACATTTTATTTGAAAGCGTGAATTTCACCAGAAATAGATTAGTTCCTTAAATTGGAGGGTATGTGCCGGTTTCGGTCGCAAATAATGATTTTGAAATTCAATGAAGCTGCATACCACCGGACTGTTTTTGCTCCAGTTGATTATATATCGGGTTTTGTAGTTTTTGTACAGTATAGATTATGAGAATGCTTTCCCCGATGTTTTCAATTTGATCGCTTCTAGAAGTCAAGTTAAGACGAAGTAGATATATTTTGACGTGCGTAACCCAGCTTGTTATCTCGGATTCAAAATAATACATGTCACAGCGAGCCACATTCTTGCTTTCCAAACTTCACGCGTGGATCGACTCATGAACTCGATGGACGTGGTCTGCTAAGCGTGAACCAATTCTTAAAAATAAGCTCTAAATTTCCAACAGAAAAGATTTGAATCCTTTCACCAAGGGAATCGCTAACACCACAGACCTCAACGTTTAAAGAAGAAAACACTCTCCAGCACGTAAAGACATCCAGGAATAGAGTTAACAGCTCGAAAAGAGAGCAGCTTAGGGGAATGGAGTGCACATGAAACTTTTCACGTTCTCTTCACCGTCGTGCTTACTTCAATCAGGTTGTTATGGCGATGTTCATGCCGAGCCAATCACACAGCGGCGGCGTCTTTGCTAACCCTTGTATAGGCAATATTGCGCAAGAATTGCAATTTCTCACGGAGAAAAAAAAATATAGCAACCCCATTTTAATACTGGATTGCCATGGCAACCCAGTAACAAGAACTTAAAATTATGTCCTGTGCTATTACTTTACCTCCATAAAGAAAACATCTCCATTCACTGAATCTCCTGAGTGAACGACAAAAGACTGTTTAAGCATCTGACGGCTACCTGCTGGCTTCAGATCAATGTCATTGCCATTCTAAAATGAGAAGACAAACTGTTTGTAATTCTTCTTACGCTATGTTAAATTCTGTCAATCGTGCTTTTGTCGGATAATCGAAACACCGCAACAGAAATCCCTTCTTCTTTTCACGAAAGTAGTTTCGTAAGGATATCTGTCAGTCACTAATGCGTTGAGAATACCTGGGATATACATCTAAATACAACTATAAGTTGCAATTGTTTCGCAGTAGAAACATAAATTTCGCTTTGAAACCAGGTTTATGTTATATAAAGAACAGGGTACTCCAACCTATAACGTGACCCAAAGCCATCGCGATTACGTTACGAGAGAATAGCTGCAAAAAGTCCCAAAACCAGTGCTCTAACTTGATATTCTTTGCAAGCCTTGGTTTTCAACAATTACTCCCATATGTGGAGAAGGGACAACTGGTTCACGAGCCATCGTTGCCGAATGGCCAACCAAGGTCTTATAGTCTTATAGTCGTCTCAGCCCAAACATTCAAAACTCAGTGTGGAAACGCTTAAGAACAAATTAGAGAAACACCCGCCTGTATGAATACTTATAAAAGGAGCGGAGCAAGCCTCTAGCTGTAGCTTACCCACTAGAAATCAAAAGGTGATGTCTGTGATCGGCCGGTTTCAATTATGACCTATAAATAGGTTGTGGAATGATGAAGAAGGTATTGTTGTTTGTGGGGGCGGGTGATTTCATACGAGTGTGTGCGCGTTAACCAATGAAATAACCACAATAAAAAGGTTTTCTTACCAAATTATCAAGATTATCCAGAACATCGTTGACCTGTTGGCTTTGCAGGAGTCCAACATGTGCTTTTCCCAACAGTCTGCGCACCTTTTTTCTCAGGGACTCTTTTTCAACATTTAGAGCAAGCATAAATGCGACAAGGTTATACAACATAGTGGCAAGGAGTCTGTCCTCGTCCTCCTCAAGACGCTTCTTCTCGGCAAGACCAAGAGAGTGATATCTTGGAAAAAATACAGAAAAACTTGAACCATTAAAAGAAGACATTCTTTGTCAGCAGGTTACTCCATTTATTCATTGGCTACCGATCGACCAAATACCTTAATGCTGTTGCCGTTGTTTTTATTGAGTTGAAAAAGGCAGCCATGTCTGAAATTAAATTAACTTTCACTCTTTTTTCCGCTAAACGCGTGCCTGACTGATTTTCTGATATCTACAATTAGCAATCTATATTTTTACATATTAACTAATTGCTATAAAGTGTTTAAGCGATAAACCGCCGTTTCTATGGGTTTACCGACGTAGTAAGCCACGCGGGATGTTGCTAGAAAACGAGAAGAGCTTATAAATCAGGAGCCGCAAGCGAGCTTCGAGCTTATGTAGAGAACTACAACAGTTTCAGTGCGTTTTAGAAAATCAAGGCAAACAACCGCTGACCATGCAGCTAATCTGCCAGAAGAGCAAGGAAGCCTTACGTCCTCAGCACTCTTTGGATGATTGCAAAATACCTCGAGGGAATTTATGTTTTTTAATGTATTATTAATTGTTCAGTACATAATGTTTTTTCGAAAACTGATCAAGTGCACCTGCCTCTTCTCTGGAGGCAATTCTTGTATTCCAACGCGTTTCGTGGTTACATTACACAGCGCTAAAAATTAACTTCAGTGCTTGGTGGCCAGTCGGGCCAGTTACCTTGAATTCTTAGTAGCCCATCCCAAAATGAAGTAGCCTTCACTTTTTTTTCAGAGTCACGTGGCAATCACAAAATCAAAATGGCATCTTTATGTTGTGAATGTGGATCGCTCGTGAAATCACTGTTAAAACGGCTCGGAATTTCCACTTCAGAACTAAAAATTCAGTAGTAAACTACATGTCGAGTTTTATTTTTAACTTTGTACTTCGCATAATTTACATTGCAGCTTTTCTAAATTCTGTAGCATAATCGCAAATCGGGCGTTCAAACCTTAACGTTTGATAGCCCTGGTCAGTTTTAACTTGCCACTGGTAACTGTGCGACTCCCAATCAATCAATCAATCAATCAATCAATCTATCTATCTATCTATATTATGTATTAATTTCTGTCATGACCCTTGTAAAGTCAATTTTCCTATCTGTTCCTTGTTTCCTCTGTTTATAGAAAGCTTTCCTCTTTTACCTTAAAAATTGTATTAACTAAAAAGCACATATAATTAGTCTAACTATATCATGCCCTTCTCCACTTGTCCTTAAACTTGCATTTATTGTATTTCATTTGTAACTTGTAGTACATGAATAAATAATAATAATAATAATAATAATATATATATATATATGTATAGTTTAGTATACGATAAGGATGTGACGAAGAGACCAACTCTTGACTGTTCTGGATGAGTTTTAATACGACGTTTCGGCCGTTCGGCCTTCTTCAGGTAAAAATTAAAAACTAAAAAGCTATTTACAATGGTGGCAAGTTACAGGAACACCGACTTATTTACAAAGCAGAAATATTAAGATTGCGTACTACAACAAAGGTCAAAATTACAAAGTGAGAAAAATTAAACAATGAAAGGCAAATAAACACTATGGGTTACATGTGAATACAAATAACGTGAATACAAATAAAAAATACCAAAAGTGATAGTAGAATAAAATTAAATTACGTCATATTGGAAAAATGTCAAATCACAACTATTCAATTGTAGTAATTAAGGCGATGTTTGGATCTAAATTCCTGCCATTTGTTGAGCCCATGAGGATTAAGGGTAAATAATTGCGTGGTCCAATAGGCCTCCCTAGTGAGTAATGTCACCCATAGTTTTTTTTTTTACCTTAACACACATTTCCTGGAAATGGGAATTTTGGATTAGCATCCTTGGGTTGGGTATGGGTAGTTTCACTGTTTATGCAACAGCCTTAAAAATTTCAAACGTCACGTCCGCTTCCGTCAATGCAGATTCCTGCTAACGCCGACATTTCCGTCTACGCGGAATTCTGTTAACGCCGATTTCCCTCTCTCCACAATAACTGGTCTATTGTTTCGCAATGAATGAGTTAAAAGAGGAACATAGTCAATAGCCAAATTCAAAGAAGGAACGTCGTAAAATCTATAGTAGCCAACTGACTCCCCACAATACAGCAAACAAGAATAAATTCAGCACTGAGCTTGTTTATCAACTCTTTTGAACACGATGTTCATAAAACATACTATGCTTCTGAAAATCACCTCTCAATCATTTCTGCTGGCTCCTGATCCATTCCCATGGCATCCCTTTCATCAGCCACAGCATCAAGAAAAACACTTTCCCAGAAGTCCATGTTATCCCACAGAGAAGATCGCTCAATAAGAAGCCCCTCAAATAAGTAACGTCGACCTGTTGTCTTCTGATTCTTATTCCCTTCCACAGGGAAGATATCCCCATTGTAATATCGATAACCTTGGAAGGAAATAAAAACAAAAGCAGGAGGAAGTGGTTGAGCGTTTGCACATGTGCCGTGCTTGGTCAAAAGGGACCGCAAGAGGAATTTTAATTTTTTTCGATTTTTAAAGTAGCAGAGATAAAAGTAACCTTTCTCTTATCGTCGGCAGCAGTTGCAGCACTCAGGCTAGTGAGGCCGAGTACATCAATGAAACAAATAAACAAAATAAAACATAACAAGGTTAAGAATTATGCACACTTGGGGGATCGGTTGTAGACACATTTCTAGCTTCTTTTTAGTTTAATTCAATCTATTCTTATTCCTTGAATATTCGGTGGCTACTGTCCACCTTCATCTGAGAAATCTGAGCGTTACGTTTTTCGTTTGATTTTCAACGCGAACGCCGGCGCCATTTATTTGAAATCAAGGGCGTGTAAGCGCGCGACAGTGCTTTGCGTTCGTTTACGCGAACTGGTATATGGTTTCTCTTTAATGTGCATTTATCTCCTTAGTAGCCAACTTTCCGCACAACCAGTTCCAAGCGACATCAAAGTCCACCACCTTGAAGCGCATTTGTCCAAAACTAGTAAACGGCATCTTATTGGTAAGTTATTTGGGCAAGTGGTCGCTCGTTTCCACAGTAAGGATGGACTGATAAGGCAATTTCAAATCGATACGATAACGAGTCCGATACTGACGTTATTCTATGATATCGATACCGATTTTTACCACAATTGCTACAAATCTCGCAATCTGATTGGCTAATTTGCCGTTGCCGATAAGAATCCAGACTTGGACTGTGTCTTGGTAATGGTCTGAAAAAACATTTTCTTTTACGTTGATATTGTGGTAAAAAAAGCAAATTGAATGTGGTTTAGCGCGTCGTGAGTCCATAACATTTTGACCACTGTGTAGGCGCATATAGTTGTCGATAAGAGTAGAGACAACGCTAAACCACATTTGACTCACTGTTAATGATGACTGTCGTTTAATACTGTTTATAAAATAACTGAGATAGTACGTGTGATCTGATTGGTCAAAAACCTATGGTTCATTATACCGGTAAACCCATAGAAAAAGGCATCCGGACCACGAGCCATAAACAAAACCCGCTATTGATCTACAAACAACGATTTTAGAAAGGCTAAAAAACAGAGCAAGTTACTTACCCAGCCCTTCTTAATCTTAAAAGCGTTGGTTTCCACATTTTATTACTGAGGGTCACAATTCGCGACTGCCATAGCTTTAGAAGTTATAAAGTACAAAGCTGGAAAGCAGTTTACATTTCACGGCGATGCCAAATCGCAGAGAAAGACAACAACTGTGTGAATTTCTGGTGTAGAAAGTCTCTAGGAAAACTTAACCAAGTTCCAACCAGCAACAAAACGGATAGTTTTAGCATTCTTGATTTATTTTATGTCAAAATTAAATTCCTCAATGAAAGAAATTGTTCCAAAAAAAGATCTCTGATCAAGATATGGTTCAAAATCGGCCGCTGTAGGTTGTAAACAAGCTGCCAACGATGATGAAAGATGTCAGAATTTCGGGCTGGTTTTTTCCAACAATTGCACAAATTATTCCGTGATATTGATGCCATAACCTACCTCAAACCACCTGACTTCACAAATCGACAAATATTAACGGCAATATGTGGCTACGGCAAAGAAACCTTTCTTCGACATATTTCCATCGGTCGCTATACGAGCATATAAAGTTACATGTGACAACTTCGCAAATGCAGCCACGTCGTTACCGCAGCATTTCTTGATCACAATTAAGTCCAGAAAACAGATCTTAAACCACTGCGGCTTGTAAAAATTGAATGAAGTCCTCCATTACAATAGCTGCCAGTTCTGTCTGTAAGCACGAAATTCTCATGGATCGGCTCAACAAAATACAGCTGCGAGGTACAATGAATTTCTACTTCTGTAGTAAACAAACCACGAACGTATTCTTTCATTGTACGTTCGCATGAATATGTGTTGACTTTTCCTGTAAAACAGCTTTCATAAGTTATCATGAAATGAGTGCAAAAACTCGTGTTTTGAAGTGCTGCTGTCTGTTGTTTGACTGAACTGAGTTTTGAGAAAGTTCAGCGCTATTAAATCGTGAGTCATGATTGGCTTATGATGACTTTAGAGAGAAGACATGACTTGATCACGGTACTAAATCATAGCTGGGCTCCCACGCGCGCCTCGCGCGCGTGGGGCAGAGCCCCATACTCATGGAATATGGTCAACCTCTTTTCGTTTGGTTGTCACGTGACTGACCGAGCGTAAGTACGTTCGTACGTACGTACATACGTACGTACGCGTCTACAAATTGTACGGGTAGGGTAGGGGAAACTATCAAAAGGAAGGGAGGGGTATCTCAGGCGTGTCTTGACAAATCCACATCTCTTATA
>OX453275.1:17316773-17509273 GCA_949710005.1 Ricordea florida | reverse complement strand
TTTTTAAGTAGCTCTAAATTTTAACCAGAAATCTGGTTGAATTGAATTAGTGGTTTATGTAGTTTCAACATTGAACCCGCAAAAATAAGTAACCAATTATCATTAAGATGT
This sequence comes from Ricordea florida, assembly GCA_949710005.1. NCBI lineage: Eukaryota > Metazoa > Cnidaria > Anthozoa > Corallimorpharia > Ricordeidae > Ricordea > Ricordea florida. Next base: position 17,509,162 of record OX453275.1, on the reverse strand, counting down.
CAATAGACAACTCCAATGTCGCTATCGCCGAATTCACCAAACTTAAACTTTGATACATCAGCATCTGGATACTGCCTATTAAATTCGTTAAGTATTTCTTGTTCAACCCTAATTACTCCTAAATCTATATTAAGGTGAAATGTTTCTTTCTCGGTTAAACTAACAAATAGATTAGATAGCCCGCCGTATTTAGTACTCCATATTGTATTTCTAATACCCTCATATCTCTAAAAAATTGTTTCTATATTATCGTGCCTATTTAAGAAATTTTTTTTTTTAAATTTGCGCTAGGATATTTTTCTTTAAATTCATACCATAATGACGTCATATACTAAATTAACAACTAATATCTTTAAAAACAATAATACTCAAAACCACATACTTCGCATTTCAATTTCCCATTATTTGACTTAACGGTCTCTGGACTATCACATTTAATACATAATACCTTATTTTTAATATATTGAATAAGTACTTCTTGGATTCTATCCGTTAAATGATCAGCAGTCATACACAACTTATAAGGCCCGCTTAAAATAATCCAGCTTATACAACCTAATCCTTTAGAAAAACATTTTGCTAGATCTTTAGGATCACGATTTAAAGCGCATGCAATAGCTTCCGCATTTGTAATAAAAGTATAACCTCTCGTATAGCCTGCTTCAATTTTCGGTATTTTATAACGCGGATCTTCTGAACCATCAATATTGATCATTGTTAACTATTCCCCGATCGATTTATCTAAATAGAAACCAAGACAAACCACCAAATGCGATCATAACCACAATTAGATTAATCTCAGGTTGAGTTGTAGTAGTACTTGGTCTACTAATTTTTGGTTGAATTGGTTCAGTTGGTTTCTGATCTTCAGTTTCATCTTCAGTTTTTTCTTTAACAACGAATGGTTTTTCATCTTCAGTCTCATCCACCGTATGGGGTAAACTGAATATACTACCACCAAGATTATGTTTAATTTCAACATCTTTGGTTTTATTATTTATTGAATCATTAACTCCAAATTTCATATCGCCTGTAGCTTTCATAAGCTCATTGTTATAACCTACTACACTTTCTGCATTTATGACTAAATGACTTGGCATTAACCATAATCCTCGAGCAATAGCTAAATCTAAACGTAACTTTGTTTCTTGGACGGCTACTTGGTAATTTTGAACGGATTTTGCAATGTCGTTTTCTATAACACTTTTTTCAAATAAATTCAAAAATTCTTGTTGTGTTTCAATAGCTCCTCCGCTGCTTCCAACGATGGGTGACCTGGTATTCACTTGGGATCCTAAAACACAATAAACGAACGCTTCTATGGATCTATTTAACCGGCCTAAACCAGCACTTGTTAAACCATGTCCCGTAGTTGGAATGAACCATAAATATCTAAATCCTGGAGTATCATTATTTCGTATAAAGTCTGCTAATCCGCCTTTATCTGGAAGTTTGCTTTGGGAAGGAAATGCGTCTTTAGCCCAATCGATATGGAGACCCCCAATCCATTTATACACATCACCTAAACTGTGATTTCTTCCGCCTTTCCAACGAAAATCTGGATTGGTTATTCCAAATTCGTTCACTAATTTAGATAAAGCTAGTTTATTCCATACGTTATCTCGTTGATTCCATACGTCATCATCTGGTAATGCGCATCCCAATTCATACAATATTCTCCTAATCGTGAAGTAAATATAAAATTTCATGAACCCATATATTACTGGCGGGTAATTTTTACTATCTTTTAAACTAATCCCACAACCAGACGTGGCGCACCAAGCGGCCAAATTAACTTGTTGGGGCCAACCTTTGAATTGGGGACCATTCAACCAACCGCGTACTTCTTTGCCGGAATAAAAGTCTTTTCTAAATCCTTTGAAAATATTTCTCATTTTTGCTGTAAATTTTTGATTTTCTGTTACACAGATTTCGAGATTGGTTAATATATCCCCTGGGTCAGTTAATTGTTTCTGAAAATCCACTGCTGGTATTGGATATGGTTTATTGGTTAATTTTAAACTATCGGGGAATCCTCCATCAGGCGGTAATTTTGGTTTACTTTCCGGTGGTGGCGTATACGACGCAATTAAGGTCACTTCGTTCCATGACCACTTCGTTCCAAACCACTTCGTTCCATCCTTTGGTCACTTCGTTCCACCATATAGTCACTTCGTTCCAAATTACAGTCCCTTCGTTCCAAGTATAAACTTAGCGAAAAATCTTATAATCTTAGATTTTCAGACAATTCGAAGTTTGTGAATGCTTGCATTTGCATGACGAACGAGTAACTCCGCCATCTTGAATTTTTGTGGAACCCAGTCTTTCCTGCGTTCGCATTTTCATTGTTTGTGTATAAGTAATTGTTATTAATTATCTACTTTGAGTGGGTTTCGATTCTCTTGTTGGTCATTGCTTTCATTAATTTGGTGGTTCCTAAAGGAGCCGTTTAGTGTTGGTTTGGGTATACTTTATTAACTGTTTACATTTCAACGGGGCCATTGAGATACGAGCAAGTCTCATTAAAAAGTTAAGCGGTGTTGTAAAGATGACATCAAGGTGTTTGTTAGGTCTGGTTGCTATGATCAACGTAAAGTTGTTTCCGGTAGTCCCAGATCCCACGCGTACTACACGTTTCAAAATGGCCGTCGACATATACAGCGGATAACATTTTATAGTTTTGTAAGATTTTTCGCTTAGTTTATTCTTGATTTTTCGCTTAATTTATACTTGGAACGAAATGACTATATGGTGGAACGAAGTGACCAAAGGATGGAACGAAATGGTTTGGAACGAAGTGGTCATGGAACGAAGTGACCGGATACCATACGACGAGTGATACGAGAACTTATGATAAGGCCTTCCTGCCTCAAAATATCTTCGTTGTTTTCCTTTACGTTTTCCATAAAATTTTTCGGGAATTCTCTAACCATTTCATTTAGGACCCCAGTTTGAATCACACCCATTTCTATTGTATTATTTTGAATACATAGTTTTAAACTGTTGTAATGAACTTCTTCTGATATTATACTGAATTTTTCATCCGTAATCTTATCATCTTTTAATTCAATTCAATTCCATCTTTATTTTACACGACGATTACAAGAGAAAAACATAGTTACAAAATCCGTATTAAAATAAGCCAAACGGAAAAATGGAAGAAGGAAAAAAAAAGAGATGAATTACTTTGCTGATGTATCGTGTGCAGTGGCCAAAGGAGCTGTAGGCTTTCGAGTTGGCCACTGCTGACGATGGGAAGCTAGAGTGGAGTAGATCAGAAAAACGTTCGTGTTCGGACGAAGTTAGGATTGCTAGAGTCTACGTTTGGCTTAGAAGGAGCACTTGTTTATATTTTGATTTAAATATAAATACGGAGCTGGATTGTTTGATCTGAAGGTCTATAGATTCCCAGATTTTAGAACAGGTGAATGCAAATGTTTGCTTGCCATAATTGGTACGTGCTTTTGGTCTGCTAAAATTACAGTTTGCAGAAAATCTAGTATTGTATGAATGAAGCGTTGACGCGGTGGTTATAGAATTAGCGAAGACGGAAGGTACGTGATTGTTGAGTATTTTAAAGGTGAATATGGCGAATTTCAACTTGAAGACATTGTCCACGTTGAGAATTCCCATTAGATTGAAGTAAGCGGTGGCATTTTCCCTTTTGTGCGCGAAGAAAATGTTCCTGATGCATTTAATTTGTGCAGTGCGGATTTTGGTTAAATGCGTGGTGTAGGTGTTTCCTCAGCTCATAATCCCATAATTTAAATAAGGATAAATAAGGGTGTAATAAAGCTGCTTGAGTGAATTGAGGTCTACATAATACCTTAATTTGTTAATTCTTCCCGTATTCTTTGCAATTTTACTTTTAACATGTTTAATTTGCTGAACCCATTATGTTTGTCGATATAAATTCCTAAATATTTAATGTAGTCTTTTTGCTCTATATCATGTATTTTAACAATTGGCGCCTTCTTTTTGTGGGAACTTATGATCATATAGTTGGTTTTTTTTTTATGTTTATAGATAATTTGTTAACTGAACAGTAGTACAAAAGCTGATCAAATTCTTCATTCATTATTTTAATAACTTCTTCGGCGCTTTCTCCAGAATAAAATACGTTAGTTTTTTGAGCAATTCGGCATATCATTTATATAACGAAGGAAAGCAGAGGAGAGAGCATAGAACCTTGAGGAAGACCACATGTCATGGTTAGAGTGTCAGAGTCAGTTGCTGCTATTCTTACATATTGTTTGCGGTTATTTAGAAAGTCATTGAACCAATCTAGGGGTGTTCCACGTATTCCATATCGTTGGAGTTTGTCAAGGAGGATTTGGTGGTTTACAGTATCGAAAGCTTTTGAAAGGTCTAGAAACAGGCCACAGGTGATTTTTTACTCGGGCTACTACCACAGGTAGCCCAAGTCTAGGTTTACCTTTTCGGTCTATCAATCTATCAGTCTATCAGTCTATCAGTCTATCAGTCTATCGACAACGTCGCAAATCGGACTACCCGCAGAGGCCCTTGGGTATTGCTATTGTGAAAACAAGGCTTCATCAAGTTATTGCACCATCGACTTTGGATGCGAAAGATGTGTACTCTGAACTATCTTTGAAAGCCAATGTTATTCATATGAATACTACTAACTCTTGTATTGTCAGCTACTGTTGTCATTTGGGATCCAAAAGCTGAAGTTAATACACGAATTTTGTACAGCGACAAGACACGCGTCGTTGGATGCCTCGAGTCAACAATTTGTGCAAGACAACAATACGCGAATAAAGGAAGTTATAAGGATTTTTTCATCTAATTTAAATTTTGGTAGCATTTTGGGATGAAGTTTTCTTAATTGCGGTCTGTCTCATGCGTGGTCGCGTTGAAAGTAGTTGCAAGGCAAAGAGTTGACAACAAAAGAGTGATAACGCTCAAAGTTTGATTGCGCTTGCAGGTGAAACGGTTGACGTTACAAAGGATAGCTAGAGACTGTTTCTAAATTGAACTTGTTGTTTGTTTATAATAAAGTTCTTGATAATTATGACCGCAAAACGGCTAACAAAGCTATTAACTCGGTGACTATGTTTGTCAGCCCGAATTCCCTCGAGCCTCTTTTCAAAATCATCTCTGGATCTTTTCTTATTCAAACTCAAGTTTTTTTTCTATGTGGTCGTGTGGAAAGACATTAGCGGGAACAGGGCCAATAAGGCTAAATCGGAAGAAAAGTATATCCGATTGAGGAGTATTATTGTTGTTTTTCCCACATATCGCTACTTCGCCTTCGATAACTTGGAATCAGATGAATGGCATCAAATTTCACAACTGTTTTCTACCGTGGGAACCAAGAAAGCTGATTGGTCAACATGAATTCGATTATTAAACAAACCCAATTATCACTGAAATTTCTGTAAAACCTTAGAAAACTTTCTGATAAAATCGCTCAGCTTTAAAAACACGACGTCGACAAGAATTGCGGTGCGATATACAGTCTGGTAGGTTTTTTGCGGTCGTGGAACCAGCCATATAGTATACAATATATACAAAACTTAGGCGTAAACTGACATTCACGTTTGTTCGAAGCCGTATTATCAAGTGTAGCCCGAGTGAACGCTCCCGAGAGCGTCTAGTTTGTTATCAATTGCGGTTTTGAGGTGGTCGGAAATTTCCAGAATTGCTTGTTCTGTTGAGTGTCCCTTGCGGAAGCTAATATTTGTGGTTGAATAGAGTAGTATGTTACAGTAAAAATTGACCGATTTTAATATTTATTTTTGAAATCGATTTATTAATTTTTTTGCAAAAAATTGACCGATTTTAATATTTATTTTTATGAAACGATTTTAATATTTATTTTTGAAATCCGATTACGGGATAAATATTTTTATTTTTATGAAACGATTTTAATATTTATTTTTATGAAACGATTTTAATATTTATTTTTATGAAACGATTTTAATATTTTATTAATTTTTGAAAAAATGAATTATGGTTTAAAGATTTACAATAATTTTATAAAATATGGAACAAGTAAATATTGAAAAATTAAAAGATAAAGAATTGGGGCAAATTGTAATAGAGTTGGGAATACCCAGGAAGACCCGTATGGTTAAAGCGAAAAAAATTGAAGCATTGCGAGAAAGGGGAATTAATACAGTTGAAGATTTGGAAAATTATCGACAAGGACTTATTGATAATAGACCACAAACTCCAGAGGGGCCAAATCCAAGACCACAAACTCCAGAGGAGCCGCCTCCCATAAAAAATATGACTAATCAAAAGAAAAGTCTTATACCTAGACCCATTCCAAAACCTAGACCTAGAATTGGGAAAAATATTCATACTACCAGGCCACAACAACCATATTATCCACAATATTATCAGCCACAACAACCATATTATCCACAATATTATCAGCCACAACAACCATATTATCAGCCACAACAACCATATTATCCACAATATTATCAGCCACAACAACCATATTATCCACAATATTATCAGCCACAACAACCATATTATCCACAATATTATCAGCCACAACAACCATATTATCCACAACAACCATATTATCCATATTTTAATCCTCAACCTTATCAATATCCATTTTATCAAACAAAACAACAGGAACAAATATTACAACAACAAGAACAAATATTACAACAACAAGAAAAAATATTACAAACTAAAACATCTATTAAAGAAGGTGTTAGAGATTATGAGAAGGAGGGTGCTAGACCTAAAGAATTAAAACCACAACAAAAACCGCAGACTACTTCAAAAAAAACTGAAAGAGAGGAAGATTTAATTATAGGTAGGGGTTATGAGAAGGAAGGCGATAAAACTAAACGAAAAAGAACAACAACCCTTAGAATATTTCCAATAACACCTCCTGAAAATGAAGAAATACTTCAAAATATAACCGAAAGAAATGAAAACATTTTTCAAATTAGGAGAGATCTAGATAATGACTTATCAGAAATAATTTATAATGAATTGGAACAAAAAATAGAAATGCGCTCAAGAATTGTTATTAGTTTTAGCTCTTTGATTCATAGAGGTAATGGGGAAATAATTAATTATCATCATACATTTAGGAATGAGGGGTCTTTTTCCATGCTTTCGGAAATAAAAGATTATATTGAGAGGTGTGAGGGACAAAGATTGAGTTTGGAGGGTATTGCTTGGAGCAGGGCATACTTACCACCATCTAAAATAATTGATAAAAAAGGTGCTCATGAAGGGAGAGTTGAATTTACAGAGGTAAAAGTAAAAGTTATTCACAGTAACGAACCTCTAATTGGTTGTGGAAAATTACCAAACCATCTTCGTAATAAAAAATGTATTTACGCTGTCGATGGTAAGGATGATAATATGTGCTTTTGGCGGTGCTTGGCTATTAAATTGAATATTATCGCTGGAAAAGAAAGACCAGAGAAAGACATAGAAAAATTAGCTATGAATTTGGCCCGAGATTTTTATAATAACCAAAAATTGAAAGCTTCAGAAGTTAGGCCGACAAAACTTGTTGATTTTGAAAAAATAGCAAAAATGTTTTATATTAACATTCGAGTTTACGAACAAAAAGAAATATTAAAAGACGAAATTTGGAAACTAATTTTTGGTAAAGGACAGTTCAAAGATAATTTACCTTGTTTAGATATTGGACTTCATGAGGGGCACTGTTTTTTCATAAAGGATATAGAGATGCTATCCAAAAAATGGGAATGTTCAGGATGCAAGCAAATATTTAACCGTCATGACTATATTGGAGAGCATTTTAAAAATAAAAGCTGTAAAGGAGGAAAAACAGAAGTAATACTTACAGGTAAAAAGATAAATCACATTCCCGGAAGTTCTGAAAAAGTTTTTTATGGTGGTAATACCCAATTTAGCTATAAATCTTGTAGATGGATAGATGAACAATCTAAGATTATAGGAAAACATATTCATCACGCTTTATGTGGTCATGGCGGTGAAAGGTGTGTTAAAGATGGAAGGGGAAATGAGATTTTTTTGGTGGATGGGTACGAACCTGTGACCAATACTGTTTTTGAGTTTTATGGGTGTAAATGGCACGGTTGTCCATGTTCAAACGAAGATAAAACTAAATATAATGAAACAAAAGAAAGAGAAAAGATTATTAAAGATTTGGGGTATAGTGTTGTATCAGTTTGGGAGTGTCAAAAACCTAAATTGAGTGATACATGGTTTGAGAAAAAATTTATCCCGGACCCAGATTTTATTTGTTATGATTTTGAGGCAATATTACAAAAAGAATTTCAACAGATTACTGATGATTTATCTTTTAACCAAACACATATCCCAGTTAGCGTTGCAATACATGACACTCGTGAAAAAGAACCAACATGTATTATAAATTCAAATCCTGATGCTCTTGTAAAAGAATTTGTTGAAAATTTAGAAAAGAGAAGAAAAAAGATTGTTGAAAAGGTTAAAAAAGAATATCCATTACCCGACCAAGATTCTATACCAAAGAAAGTTTTAGAGGAGTATGAAAAATGGTGTAATCAAGTTCCTGTTTTAGGGTTCAATAGTGGAAAGTATGATATCAATATGATAAAAAGACATTTTATAAAAAACATGACTGATAAAACTAAAGATATGTTTGTTGCAAAGAAAGAAAATAAATATGTTTTTATCAACCCCCCATTTCAAATTCTTGGATGTAATGGCCTACTTGGCCCCAGGACTTTCTTTTGATAAGTGGTGTAAAGCAAACAACTGTGAAGCTAAAAAACTTGTATTTCCCTATGAATGGTTGGATAGTTATGATAAGCTTTCTCACGTTGGGGCAGTAAAACATGAAGACTTTTACTCAAGTTTGAAAAAGAAAAATATTTCCGTAGAAGAATATGAAGATTTTAAGCGTGAATTTGAAAAGAGGGGTTGTGTTACAATGAAAGATTGGTTGACAGTGTATAACCTGCACGATGTTATCCCTTTCAAAGAAGCTTTAGAAAAAACACGAGCGCTATATTATCCAGACGAAATAGATATATTAAAAGATGCAGTATCCATCCCAAACGTCTCAATGATGTATGTTCTAAATAAATATCAAAAAATGAAAAAGAAAGGTGATCCTGAATTATTTGCTCCAGGTCAATACTGCATTCATAAATGTAGTAAAATTTGTAATAAAGTGTTTTGTAAAAAATGCCACCAGATATTGAAAGATTGTAAAACATGCGACAAAAACAAGATTTATAAACTATTGAAAACGGGTATGGTTGGGGGGCCTAGTATCATATTTTTACGTTATGCAGAGTTGGGAAAAACAAAGATTCGGCCCCATATATATATTGACGGAAAAGAATGTGTACGAATTATTGGTTATGATGCAAATGGTTTATATCTATACTGCTCGGGGCAAGAAATGCCATGCGGTAAAGAAGAATGTATTGAGATAAAAAACCCATCAGATCCAGAAACTGTTAAGAAAATTTGCAAAGATATTCTTGATGGTAAGCTTTTCGGTTTTTGCCAAGTTGATATCCATGTACCCGAACACCTAAAAGAAAAGTTTGCAGAGTTTTCACCGATATTTGTTGTAGATATTGTTCCTGAAGATTTGGTACCTGAACACATGAAAGAATATCAAAAAGCCACAGGGAGAAAACATTTAATCAATAATAAAAAATTACTCGGGGTTACCAAGGCAAAAAAGATATTGTTATATACACCGTTTATAAAATGGTATCTTAATCATGGTTTGGTAATAACAGCTATTCATAATATTTTGAAGTATGAGTCTGGAAGACCTTTTGAATGGTTCCCAAAAGAGGTGGCAGAGGCACGAAGAGATGGTGATATAGAGGTTATGCTGGAAAAATTAAGTAAAGCTTTTGATGAAAACAAAATAGATGATGTCGTAACCATTACTAATGAATTAAATCAATTCCCTGATATATTTAAAATTATTGAAGAGAACAAAGACATTAAAGTATTGATTGAAAAACTAAAACCAAAGTATAAAGGTTGTAAAGAATTGGGTGATACCTACAAACTAAAAGGAAATGCATTCTATGGAAAAATGATAGAAGATAAAGAAAAACACAAGAACACAAGGTATACTCAGGATGAAAGTGAGGTTGATAAAGCCTTAAGGTCCCCATTCTTTGAAGATCTTACAGAAATAAATGAAACATATGAAATAGTAAAAAGAAAAAGACAAATAACAATAGACAGGCCCTATCAATGTGGTATCGCGGTATATCAGCTAGCCAAACTTAGGATGTTGGAATTTTATTACGATTTTCTTGATAAATATGTGGATAGAAAGGATTTTGAGCTTATACAAATGGATACCGATTCTATGTACCTGGCACTTTCGGATAAAAACTTAGATAATATTATAAAACCTGAAATGAGAGAAGAATACTTCAATGGGGGAAAAGAAAAATTCCTATCAAACTCGAAATATCACGACAAGACCCCAGGCCTGTTCAAAAAGGAGTTTGATGGAATTAGAATGATTGCACTTTCATCAAAATGTTATTATGCAGAGGATGAGAATGGAAAAGTAAAGTATAGTTGTAAAGGTACAATTCATAGACAAAACGAAATGAACTGGGATAGGTACATGTCAGCTTTGAAAGGGTCAATTGATATGGCACAAAACACAGGATTTAGAGTCAACGACAACCAAATTGTGACATATACGCAAATTAAAAAGGGATTGAACGCATATTATGATAAAAGAATAGTTAATGAGGATGGAATTCACACATACCCCGTTTATTAACTCATTTCAAAACTGAATCAGGGGGTAACTCAGTATCAAAAGGCACAACTTGAAGCTCCTCCCTTACAAAACCACGTCTTGGACCATCTTTTAAAAAATATAAAACTGGTTGATTAGGAGAAACCCTACTTCCTGAAATATCATAAACCGGAATACTCCAAATTGGATCTGTAGCTCGTCTTCTTTCGCCACCCTCAAGTTCGCCGGGAGAAAGTAAGTATCTAACACTAACCTCAATTGGTAGTCTAACCTCATCAAGACCCACCTCCCTTCGGTAATTTTTAGGTTCAATATCAACTTCTTTATGTTTTATAGCCTCATAAGGTTCTTTTCCAGTTAATCTTGTTGGTGTATTATTCAAAGTTTTCAAAATGTATGGTAATCGTTTCACCCATACTCTTGACCTTTCATCAATTACCATTTCTTGTGCATATTGATGACTAAATATTCTTTCACCTAATATTCTATTTGCTCTTTCCACAAACGCTTGGGCTCTATGATTACCGGCTTCACTTCTTTGTATTCTAACATTATGGTAATTCATAAGTTTTGTTACTTCACCCATAAATTCTCTTCCAGGATCAACAATTAATGTTTTTGGATATTTTAACTTCCTGGAATATATTTTTTCAAAAGCATTTGAAATTTCTCGACTTTCTTTTGAGGTTAATGCTTCTGCATCTTTATATCTTGAGGCTACATCAACCACAACTAATGCATATCTATAAGTCTTTCTTCCAACTCTATCATGCGGTAAAAATAATAAATCTGCTTGGTGAATCTGATTAGGTTTATCTACAGTCCAGTGCGGTCTAGGAATATACTTTGGAGCTGGTAGATATATTTGCCATAGAGCCTGTTTCTCAAGCCATTTTTTTACCTCATCTTCACTTACTTTCACTTCGTGGGAGGGCTTTGCCCGATTTGCTTTTTCAGCTAATTTATTAATCGCAGAATATCCTTTCCAATATCCATAAGTTGAATAATATATTTTAGACAAAATGCTTTCGTTACTCATTTAAAGATTACTCCGCACTTCCTTAAAATAAATATGACAAACGTATCTGAAAAAATTAACCCAAACAGGATTCCAAGAGAGCCACTAGGGTTGAAATCGGAAGCAACATTGAATAGAATTACACTAAACCCATCATCAGCTAATCCCGGAGAAACACTATATATAAATATTCCTAAACTTTCTGAAAATTTAGTGATTGTACCAGGAAGTGTATCTCTAGTATTTAACTTGACTGTTGAGGGGCATGAAGATAACACCTTAGTGAATAATGTAGGTAGTAACCTTGTATCAAGATTCAGAGTTCTTTTTGGAGGTGAAACACTACAGGATACTCAAAGATACGATCTATTTCAAACCTACCATGACTTATTCTTAACAGATGAAGAACGGGAGGATAGATTAAGGCAAGGTATTTCTTCTGTAAACATGAGGAAGCTCCGGACAAATGCAGGTGATAAGGTAGACACAGATGCTAAGGAAGTAGCACTTGCAGTAGTACACAACACCAAGTACCATATCCCACTAAACCATCCTATTCTCAACGATCATGGAGTTTTCTACCCAAAGGCATTAGACCATCAAATAATCTTTGAGATTACACTAGCTCCAGTTAACGATATTGTTGTTTATTCTGACAAGACAAAGACCCCAACTTACAAAATCACAAACCTTGAGTTGGAATATTCTTGTATATCAAGTGAATACTTAGCTCGCGAGGCACAAGCAGCTTATCAGGTTGGGAAGGGGTTCTTTTATGAGAATGTAACTCTACACAAAACTTTCACCATATCCAGGCCTACAGACAGCGTTATAAACCAGCATATTAATCTACCTAGAAGGTCAATTACTGGGATATTATGTTTGTTTACATTACCATATGGTGAAGGAGCACGAGATTCTGAGAATTTTTTCAATCCTGGTATCACCTCAATCAATATCGATGTTAATGGTGTACCAAACCGTTTTTACTCTAAGGGAATGGTAACTTCAGACCTATGGGAGTCGATAAAGAAACGTTTCAGTGGTTCCTCCCGTTGGTCAGTAAATGAAAAGGATTTTTATAGTAAAAAGTTTGCTCTGTGGTTAGATTTGAGAACTCACCCAGATAATGATATTCATGGTGGTGGTCTGGCCTTAAATAACGCCCAAGATGGTGTAAAAATTGAAATAAAAAGAAAACTTAGTGGATCTGGTATTATGACTTGTTACATGTTTGTGGTAGCTGATGCGTTAATGGAGGTTATGAATTCAAACTTACGCTCTATAATGTACTGAATGAGGTTTAAGATCAATCATGTATTAGTTAAAAGAAAAGATGGAAGAATTACGAGAAAAAATTCCTTTTCATTGCATTATAACTGGTCCAACAAATTGTGGAAAGACAAAGTACATAATTGATCAACTCCGAGGCCCATTCCGAAAAGTTTTTGAATACATTGTTTTAATATGCCCAACTTATGCTAAAAATAAAACCTATCATAATTTTGCTAATAAAGATAAACATTTCTATGTATTATCACCAGATGCTAGTAACATTGATGAGATTAATGAATTGTTAACTGATTGCCAAACTTTATTCTCTGGAACAAATACATTAATAATTTTAGATGATTGTGCTGTTTCTAATGATTTGAAAAAACGATCAAACAAGTTTATTGATTTAGCATTCTCTGGAAGACATCATGGATTATCAATGTGGGTTCTCACTCAGCAATTAACATCGATAGCAAAACCATTCCGTGAAAATGTTGCTTGCGTTGTTACTTTCCATAACCCATCGCAAAAAGGTATGAAGATGTTTTTCGAAGATTATGGAGGTGATTTAGACCCTGAAACTAGTAAAAAGTTTGTGAAATTATTAAAAAATGAAAAATATTCTAGACTTTGTTTATCTTTACGTCACCCATTTAATTGCTATTTGGAGATACCTGAAGTTATAAATTTAAAGACCTGACTGTAGGTAAGAAAATTGTAAAATGGCAGAAGTTGAAGATTATATTGAAGAAGAAAAGACTGAGGTAAAAGATAATTATAATAATGAAGTTGAAATAAAACAAGAATCACTAGCCATCCTCGCAGCTCTTGGAACTACAAAGGAATATTTGGGAGTTGATATGAGTCTGGGTGATGTAAAAAAATTATCAGTAAAAGACATTGAAAAATATTATAATCGTTATCAAGCAGTATTGGGTAAGAAAATTAGTGGTGGGTTGGTAGATTCATCTCTTCAATTAGTTTCTCAAGTCATTTCTTACATGGTTCCCGTGGATGATATAGAAGCTCTTTGTAAAGATTTGAAGAATGATGATTTGGTTAATCGTGAACTTACAAACATTGTAGGTCTATTAGCATTAAAAGCAGGAAGATTGGCAGCACTTGCTAGCGGGCTATTCCAGGTTGCTAAGCACATTAAAATAGGTAAAATACAACAAGTTACAAGTAAAAATATAGATGATTACAGCAAAACTGAGCAGGCTACCGAGAACAGCTGATTTAAAGATTATTTGCTTTGTTAAATAAAATAACGATGTCTGACCAAAATGAACGAAGTGAAGGAGGAACAGAAGTTGTTGAGCAAATTACAATGGATCCAGACCCTGAAAAGAAAGATCCTAAAAAGAAAAAGAAAAATCCTAAAAAGGTTGCGGCTGGTAAGAAACTAGCAGAACGCAATAAAAAAGCTAGAGAAGCATTAGCTAGGGAAATGAAACGTGAAAAAGAACAAGAAGAAAATTCAAACCAAGAGAGTGAATCTAAAGCATGGATTCCGGAGCTATCTTTTACAACTGTATTATCTATTGTAGGAATAGGGTTTACAGCATTTGATATGTTTATGAGATATTATAATAAAACCCCGAAGGAAAATAATGTTTCACAAATGTCTCAACCTGCAAATATTACTATACAACCCCCACAACCTATTAAAATCGGAATGATATGAAAAGTAGTTTAAAGATTTCTTACTGATGAGTAAAAAAATTATGTCAACTGAAAACAAACTTGTGAAAACTGTTACTGATTCAGCAGTCCTTATTGGATTAGCAGCTTTAGTTGGATATGTAGCTAAAAAGGCCATGAGAGAATCATTTATGAACGACCCATCCTCAAGTATTACAAATTATGCTAAATGGGTGGTTGTATTGTCGGGTAGTATGTACCTAAAAACATATTTAGAGGATCAAAAGATTTTACCAAATTAAACATGGCAACAATAGCAATGATGTTTGGAGGAGCTATTTTGAATGCAACCGCCTTTGTTGGCGGGTCATATCTTGCAAAATATCTCTCAGGTGATAAAGCAGATGCAGAACGAATAAGACACGATAAGGCATTAGAAAAGTATCAAAAAGATTACGCTGAATATCAGGAAAATAGACAGAAACTAATTGATTGGAAAGTACAACAAAAGGATGAAAAATATCAGGCATCAAAAAATCTTTCAAAAACGGATGAAGCTTTGAAATTATATAGTCAAATGCATGAACCAAAATTTTCGGATTATTATAGACCCAGTGAAAATCAAAAGATGGGTGAAATGTTATATGTTGGTGGTGGCATGTTAGCTTTGGGTTACACAGTTAGTAAATTTTTATAGATAGTTTTCTTACTTCAAGCATATTTAAAGATTTCTTACTGATGAGTAAAAAATCATGGATGATGATATACCATTATTAGATGTAACAAAAGTAGAAGATGATGATAATGATGATGGGGATGGTCCATCAACATCAACCACCATCGACCAGGGCTATCTTGGTTATTCCGAATATATGGCTGAAAGAAAACGACTTCAATGGGAAATAAAAGCTGAAGAGAAAAAACCGGTAGATATTACAGAAAGGGATGAGAAATATGAAAGAAGGATAGAAGCGGCGGAAATACTTAAAAAATATTTTCCAAATTACAACCCAAAAGATAGTACATTTAATCCAATATTAGAAGATGATGGTAGTATATGGGGGAAATTAACTGGTAGAAGAGATAATAAACCACATTTAATTATTTCAGCCAATGGCGATTATGCAGATAATTTAGATTCTCTTCCAAAAGGAATAAAAAAATCACTTGGTGCTGATTATGAATCCATGCTTATAAACAATAATAATCTTTTATCACAATTGAATGAAGCTAATGAACAAAATATGGATTTACTTAATGCAGTACAAGGATTGGAAACAAACCTAAAAATATACCCTATGGAGATTAGTCGATATGAAGAGGCTCTACAGGTCGCGGAGCAAAAAGAAAAAGAACTAAGACAATTCATTGAGAGACAACAGGTAGAAAAAGCTGAAAATAAAAGTCTTTTTGATGAAACCGTTAAACAGAATATAGAATTAAAAATACAAGTAGAGAAACTTTTGAATGAAGTAAAATTATACAAAGAAGAAATAGATAAGTATAAGAAGGGACAGTCAAATTTAACAATGTTAGAACGCGGTAATGAAAGATTACAAGCTGAAGTTGATAAATTTAGGGAACTAGCAAGAAAGAGTATTATTTACAACCAAGAACAAATAGCTGATATTGAGAGTAAAAATGAAGAAATACTTAAAAATCTACCATTACGAGAACGGGTAAAGTCTATCTTTAAAAAATATGGTTTTACAGTATTTGCAGTTGTGAGTGCTGTTGGTGTTGTTATTGGTGTTATAGTTTCTAATCTTTCAAAAGGTCTAACAACATTAGGAAAAGGTGTTGGTAATGGGTTTAAAGCTATTGGTAAGAAACTAGGTGAAATATTACCAGGGATGGTTGGAGCGATTGTAAGCTTTCTGTTCAAAACAGCGGGTGAGGTCATTAGCTTTTTGGGTAAGAATGCTTGGCTTTTGATAATGGCTGTGGTTATATACTTTGTGGAAAGGGTAAAGAAGAGTCGATAACAAAAAGGTCTAAAGATATCATATCGTTCAGTAAAATACAATATGGAAGAATACAATAGAATTTATCCACAATTACCTATTAATGGAGATCCAAATAATTTCAGAATACAAAAGTCATGCGAAGTACTAAATAATCTTCAAAAGGAAATTAAACATTACGAGGATGTTAGGAAAAAGTATAATCGAGCGAGAGGTATATTTACAAAAATAAGTGTTTTTAGTGGAGTGATTTCAGTTATCCTATCTGCAAGTGGGCTTGGAACTTCTCTTACTGGTTTTGGTGCTTTTGTTGGTATCCCATTAGGTGTTGTTGGTGGATTTTGTGGGGGAATATCAGTTGGATTCGGTGCGGCTTCTAAACGACTTTCCCATAAAGTTAGTAAACATGAAAAGACAGTTTCTATAGCAAAAGCAAAAGCAAACACCATTCACGACTTAGTTTCAAAGGCTCTGAAAGATAACACGATCTCTGACCAAGAATTTTCTCTAATTTTATCAGAGGTGGATAAGTTTGAAAAACTAAAACTAGAAATCCGTCAAAAAAACAGGAACGATACAGAAAAAAACTTAAATATGAATCAGATAAGGAGAGAAGTTCGAGAGGAAATATTAAAAGAACTAACCGGTCCCACACATTAAAAATTTCATATGAGAGAACAGATGTAGGATGTAATTGTTTTGCGGGTATTGGAAATAACATCGAAACGTTTTAAAGACTTTACATCTTATTCTAAAAAGTAATAAAATGTTACTAAATGATTTCATTAAAAAGTACCCAAGGGCAAACCTTGATAAATTTACATTTGTTAATGATTCATATGGAGGATATATTAAATGGAAATATAATGGGATTACTATCATGTCTAATGATGATACTACTGGAAAAACATGGACTGATAATCTTCCTTTTAATTTGAAAAAACTTTTATGGGGACATTTAGGCTTGGGATCAATTGAAGTTAGTTCTTTTCCAAAAAGTTTATCCATAACCAACCAATCTTATCCAATACCTGCTATTAAATTTGATGACTTTTCAACTGATATAACAAAAATGCTAACCTATCTGGATATATACGTTTCAAATACGAAGAAATTCACAGCAAAGATGAGAAACATATTTACATCTCAAGTTGTAACATTCAAATCTGGAAAACAGAGTAGAAAATGGTTGAACGCCCCCGATATGAATTATTGGCCTCAACAACTTAACTTTGCAGTTTGGTGTGCAACATCTGGTTGCGGTATAAGTCCTTTTGAAAGTCTAAATTATCCTAAAGTAGTAAATAGCTTCATAAAGTTTCATATATATTTCACAATAAGGCGTATATTATATGAATTGAGTCTTCCCTTACCCGATGAGCAACCTTTTGTAATAAATAATAATCCTTATAGTAAAGTTGCATATCAACGATTGTGTGCAGAATTTGGAATTGCCAATAATTCCGATTTTAGGTGGAAAGGGGGTAGAAACGGCGGATTGGGAGATATATTCCTTGATTATGGTGCAGGATATCGTGGAAAAGGAGGGGGATATCAAAATGTACATATTGTACGGAATTATGATGTTGAAGCGGATCAATGGCCCGGCGAAGGTAATAAATTCGCTGATGAAGGTGGTAAGAAAGAAAAAGGTAATTTAATTTCATTTATCCGTAATGATGACTTTGCTGATTTCAAATATGCTTGGTTTATCCCAACAAGTGGGCATGGACTCACTAAAGCGGGACTTGGTAGATTGAATCGATCCGCTGAAGCTTTTGTTTACTGCATATTGGGCGCACAAGTTAACACAAGAAATTCAATTTACGGTAATGGTGGCGGTGCAATCGAAACACAACAAGAATTCTTAGCTTTATTTGAAAGTAGTGTGATCGAGAATGACATTTCTAGTTCTATCCAAAGGTATCAATTAGCTGTACAAGAAGCTAAATTACGGCTTGATTTAGCTATTGCTCCTGGTGTGTGGTTGATGCCAAGTAATATGATAATCAATACTGAAAGCGTGACTGGTTTTAACAACAAACTTATGAAAGCGAGTAATGATATGAATTTTGGAGTGAATAATTCCCTAAACACTGAAGCAAAACAGGTTGGAATAAGCCATAACATGGGATCTTCAAAGTTAAAGTTACCTCATATTCTCCTGGAAGGTAAAACTGAAGCGAAGAAAAACCCGAAGGAACCAAAAACCTCAACGAAAACAGACTCTATGAAACAGGAAAATATTATTGACTCAACACAGCATGAAAAGAATATATTAGCATTTATAGTTGTCGCTGGCGGATTAGCTTGGTATCTATTTCGGTAGATGATTGTATTTTTCAGCTTACGCGTAAGTCGATTTTTATAACATAACAATTTTTCCGGCTTACGCGTAAGTCGATTTTTATAACATAACAATTTTTTCCGGCTTACGCGTAAGTCGATTTTTATCACATAACAATTTTTTCCGGCTTACGCGTAAGTCGATTTTTATCACAGGTTAATTAACATAACAATTTTTTCCGGCTTACGCGTAAGTCGATTTTTATCACAGGTTAATTAACATAACAATTTTTTTCCGGCTTACGCGTAAGTCGTTTTTTATCACAGACGGTGATTATAGAAAATTTAAAAAGATGAATATGGAGTAATCAAACAAAATGTTAAGCATAACAATGTATGAGGCAGAAACTAGGATTTATTTAGATCCTCCTCTTAAAAATCTTCGGGAGATACAACTCCTGGATTGTAATATACAAACAAAAAGATTGATTAATTTCAAGGATAAACAGATAATATTCAATGATAAGAATCAAGGATTCATAACAATTCAACCCGGTACATATTCTCTTCGTAATATTCAATCAATTTTTCTTAATGATCCTGATGGGGAAAAGAGAACAATAATTGAAACTGATACTGTTGACTATCTATACTCAAACAAGAACTTCAAAATTAAACTTACGAGAGGGTTGGGGTTTGGTTTAGGGGTTCCTGAAGTCATAAATCCGGGTAAATTATACCCCATAAATATTCAGATTAAGGAACCGCTGAGACTTATGTGTAGTATAGTGGATAATAAGTTTTCATATATGAATAAAACCAAAAATGGAGAACTTGTAAAACTCTCGCCATCACAAATACTTGCAAACATTCCCTCAAAGGATTATCCAACAATTCCAGTTAGAAAATATGATACCCTAATAAACCACTTTGATTTAAGAATATTAGACAATGAATGGGAAAACCTTGATCTTAAGGGGTCCCCTATAACTTTTAGTTTAAGATTTAGATAAATTTTGTTATATAACCATTTTTTGGGTTATACAACATAATTATATAAGATTATTTACTTTATGGCCATCTTTCTTCCATTTTATTTCACATATAAATATTTAAATCATAATTCATTTTTTTTAAATTTTTACATTCTCTACAATGTGCCTTCTGTTTTCTATGTTCACATATTTGAGAACCTCCACAATCTTTACAATGTGTTTTCTGTTTGTTGTGTATACATAATTGCGACCCACCACATTCTTTACAATGTGTTTTCTGTTTGTTGTGTATGCAAAATTTTGATCCTTTACATTCTTTGCAAAAATACTTTATTTTTTCATGAATACATAATTGCGACCCGCAACACTCTTTACAAAAATATTTGCACTTTTTATGGATACAATAATATTTATTATTAATATCTTCTTTTTTAATTTCATTAATAATTTCCTCCTCTGAAAATTTTTTAATACTTTTAATTAAATTTTCTTTATTCATTTTTGTTCGCCCTTTAATTTTCAACTCTTTTGCAATATTTTTTAATTGGTGAAAATGTAAATCTTTTACTTGTTCCATATTTTATAAAATTACTTCATAAAATTATTGTAAATCTTTAAACCATAATTCATTTTTTTTCAAAAATTAATAAAATATTAAAATCGTTTCATAAAAATAAATATTAAAATCGTTTCATAAAAATAAATATTAAAATCGTTTCATAAAAATAAAAATATTTATCCCGTAATCGGATTTCAAAAATAAATATTAAAATCGTTTCATAAAAATAAATATTAAAATCGGTCAATTTTTTGCAAAAAAATTAATAAATCGATTTCAAAAATAAATATTAAAATCGGTCAATTTTTACTGTAACATACTACTAATAGTATTAGGTGCTTTTCAAGAAAACGTTCAAGTTGTTCGTGAACTAATTTTTCTAACACTTTTGAGAACGGCGATAGGGTGGAAATGGGACGATAGTTATAAGGATCGGTGTCAAGGCCACTTTTGAAGATTGGGGTGACTCTAGCGATTTTTAGAATGTCTGGTACAATGCCCTGAGTAATAGAGTCATTGTAAAGTTGTGTAATAATAGGGGCTATGATGGTGGCGCTGATTTTTATCATGTGATTTGGGATGTGGGTGGAGCTTTTCCTGGCGTCGAGGGAGGATAGAAGGTGATAGACTTGGGTTTCCATCACAAAGCTTGAAGCGGGGGAGGGGTTCATATATTCCAATGGCTGTTTGTTTGTTTTAACAATCGAATTCGCTAGGGATGGGCCTACGTTTACAATATGTTCATTAAATTGGTTTGCTATATCTTTCTTGTCGTAATAGGTGGTATCGTTTCTAATCAGTTTACATGGGTAAGACTGGCCTTTTGTTTTACGTTTTATCAAAGTTCCGATTAATTTCCATGTTGCCTTTAGGTTATTTTTACACCTGGTAAATTGATCAGCATAGTATCTAATTTTACTGGTGGTTTTAAGCTTATTGAGTTTATTGGCATATATTTTATAATGTTGGATTTTTAAAGGGTCGTTACTTAAAAAGTGTGTTTTGTACAAATTCTGCTTTGTTTTAATAGACTTGAATATTCCGTCGGTTATCCAAGGTTTCGAAAACTGTTTTTGTTTACTTCGCGACAGTTGTTTTATAGGTGCATGTCCGCTACTTCGTTTATCGCTTTTATTACATTTGCTGTTTGGTCATTAAGATTCTCATAATAATGTTCCAGTCAACCGACTGCAAATCGCTCAAAAATGCCTCTTTATTGAAGTGTTTATAGTCTCTAAAGAGTCGTTTTTCATTATTCATTTTAATAGTATTTTTTTCAGAAACAAAAGATTGGAAGATGATCGGAAATGTCAGAGAGTGCGATCCCCGAAATTATGTGGGAGGTGGGCGTGTTTGTGTAAATGTGGTCGATCAATGTTCTGGAGTGATCAGTCAGTCTAGTCGGTTTTGTAATATGTTATGTTATCTAGATACTTTTCAGTAGGGTTATGAGTTATGAATTTGCAAAAATCAACATTTAGGTCTCCTAAGATCCAAAGATCAGTTTTGCATTGGTTTAGGTGGCGTAATATTTCCTCAAGCTGATCGTTAAATAAATCTAGATTCGATTTGGGTGGCGATAGATGCATCCGATGACAATAGGGTTTTTATGCTTAATACCGGGGTCTACTTCAATCCAACAGGATTCGGCAAGATCTAAATTGAGCTTCAAGTCAGGTCTTACGTGAGCATTATAACTATTTGAAACGTAAATTCCAGCTCCTCCGGCC
This sequence comes from Ricordea florida, assembly GCA_949710005.1. Taxonomy (NCBI): domain Eukaryota; kingdom Metazoa; phylum Cnidaria; class Anthozoa; order Corallimorpharia; family Ricordeidae; genus Ricordea; species Ricordea florida. Next base: position 17,486,959 of record OX453275.1, on the reverse strand, counting down.
GCTGAGTTAGAGTCAGTATGAAAGAAATTGTATCCCGGTATTTCAATATTAACGGTGGAATTTTCATCGAGTTTTGTTTCGGTAACAGCTAAAATATCTGGGGTTCTAATTAGTGTGCAAAGTAATTCATTCAAAAGATTTCGATTCTTTGGTAAGCTGCGAACATTACAGTGAAATAAGGATAAGACGTTATGTTCATTTTATTCTATTAGTGAATTTAACTTAGGCGCTGAATAGTAGTGAGAGATTACATTATTTAGCATAAAGTCAGGATCATTCTCATCAAGTTTGTCTGGGTTCGGTAATAAATTATATAGGTCCGATTCAGAGTCAATATCATATCTACTTGAGATATTTTCCTGACTACAAGCCATCGTGGCTTATTATCACTACTACATGCCTAATTATACTAATGTGCTGGCTTCTAAATACCAATTAATTCATCAAACTCTTCGTTAGAGGAAAAGCTTAATACTTCGGAATTGTCGGATTCCCGCAGATGTATCTTACCGTAAACTGTCCAGATATGCCTCCATTTGTTATTTCTGCGGAATTCATTCACTCGTCCAAAGAGCTTGTGTCGGTAGAGAGTCAGCGACTCGTTAATGAGACTTTAGAATCTTCCAGAATGCTTGTGCCGAACTATTTTCCGATAATATTGATATCTCTTGCAGACTTACCCAAAAGTTTCCGTCGGTTATGGTAGAACTTATCGCGCATATCGCGATGAACAAATTTCACAATCAGTCGATCCTTGACTTTCTTTGTTGACGGGAGTCGGTGAGCTGTAGATATATGGTGGACGGTTGTATCTTCAATCCCTATTAACTGTCCAATCTCGACGGCAATTTGCTTGGGGTTGTCCCGTGGAGGCACCGGTACGCCATTTATTTCCAAACAGTCCCGTCTTGAGTACTGCTGTAAGTTGTCAAGGGCGGCTTCAGCTTATAGGTGTCGTCTTCCCCGTTTCCAACTTTATCTTCCAGTTGCTTGACGTTCTTGATCGTTTCTGTTAATTGCTTTTTTGTCGACTGGATGGTCTTCGTTACGTTGTCGTACTCGGCTGAGAGCCAAGCTCTGTGATTTTTCCATGGCGTCCATTTTGTTTGTTAATTTCTTCATTTCTGCCCTTTAACTACTTATTTCTCCTCTGATTTCTGCTCTTATGCTTGGCAATAGTTTGGATTGCCATAATTTAGTGAATGAATCAGTATTTAAATTATCAGAGTTAGTCATTATGGACAAGACTCAGCACAACCGAACACGTCCGAACACTCTTGTGGTCACTGGTTCCTTTCTTTAAAGATATAGAAATTAAATCTTCGATTCGATTAACCTTTGATCGAGACAATTGTGTAATTTTGGAGTGCTTCCATATCTTCTTAGAAAATTTAACCCCAGCGGTTGTACTTATAACAACGAATAATACACCCATAGCGCCTATTGGACCACCCACAATGCCACCAAAGCCGGTTAAAGATAATACTAACCCAGTTACGGATAATATGATTCAAATACTGGCCGTAGATCCCATTGCGATTTTCCTTATAGTTTGGTATCGGTCTCTGGTATTTTCATATTTCTCAATATCTCTTCTAAGTGTTTTAATACTTCTCTAGCTTGTTTACGTCGAAAGTTAATTCCATTTCCTTCCGGCATTAACAATTATCAGTTAAGAATTTCTAAATTATTATTTCTTTTTTAACCGTTCAATGACGAATACGACTAAAGCGACTATCAATAACCATGCGTTTTTAGCCAAAAATCCAACTGCTTCACTCGCGGTTTTAAACAGGAAACTGACAATAACACCTAACATTCCAGGTAAAATCTTTCCAATTTGTTTTCCCAATGCTTTTAAACCATTCCCAACGCCATCGGCAACTTTTTTAAACCCCGATCTTAAATTTGAAACTATCACACCAATAACAACACCAACGGCGCTGAGTACTACAAAAGCGGTAAATCCATATTTCTAAAAAATGTCTCTCACTCGATCTCGCCATGACATTCTCTCTTGTATTTCCTCGTTTTCTCTTTCGAGATCATCCATGTCTTGTTGTTCTTCCTCTATTGTTCGTTCGAGAATTTCTATTTGGTTTTCTTCTTCCGGTGTTTTAAGTGGTTTATCTTTGTGAAATTTAAGTCTTTCTTTCAGTTTGTCAATAAAGCCTCTTTTCTTAACTATTTCCTGGTCATTAGTATCAACAACTTCCTCAGCGGTAGGTCCCAACTATCTTTTCATTGTACCTGGCAATTCATCAAAATGTTCAGTAAATTCATCATTGGAGTTAAATACTATAAAGTATTTTAGTTATCCACCTGTTTTAAATAACTTCACCCCAACGTTCCTCATATCATCCTCGTACGTTTCAAGATTTTGAAAATTAACATTTGGAAATTTACTTTTTAATCGAGGTACAACCCTTTTTGATGCCTCCTCTTCCGCTTTCAATTGATCCATACGTTGCATTTCAATGTCTTCCGATGGTAACTGTTGGTATCTAACACCCATATATGTTGTTTTAGGTCTTGCGCCGGTGGTTGATGTTATTATTGAATTTCTAAATCTAAATTTTCCGCGTTTTGGTGTTCTCCTACCCAGTAATGGATTGTCTTCAATGTCGTCATCATCAGCTTGTGAGTCTCTTTCAGCAATGGTAAACGGATCTTCCTCAGGTTTTCCCGATTCTTCTGGTTCCCATGGGTCATATTCTTCCATTTTAATTTTAGTCTATAAAAATCTTTAATTACAGGAAACGACTCGCTAGATAACCAAATGCTAACATGCCTCCCTTAACGTAAATTAATTTGCCAGTTTTCTGGTTTGGACTCGGTCTATAATAATCTGAGAATTTTGGCTCCTTTAGGGTAAAATCTGGGTGTGCTTTAACATACAAACGCCTTATTCGTTTCTTCTATATATTGATCCGCATCACAAGCTGCGTCTTGTTGTTTATCATAACATCCATTAGTTTCCGTCGTTTTTCAACGTAATCGTTATAATCTTACTTATATTTTTCCATCGCTTTATTATGTCTTTCAAGTTCAGCTTCAGCTTCGTCAGACGTATCCCCTTTTATTGCGTTAGCTATAGCACTACCTCCGATGAAAGCAGTAGCATTTAAAATCGCTCCACCTATCAAAAACGCAATACTAGCCATTATCTATTAAATCATGAGATGCTTTTGGGTAAAATATGTTGGGTTTCTAGATAGTCTCTTAAAGCTATACTTGAGGCTAACACAGCGACCCATTTTGCGTAATTCAGAATACTATTACTCGGATCCGTTAGAAAGCTTTCTTTCAATAATTTTTTCCTAAATATCCAACACCGGCAGATAAACCTACCAACACTGAAGCATCCATGACGGTTTTCACTAGCTTATTTTGATCAGTTGACATTATATCAGTTTAAATCATGGAATCTTTAAATAACCTACTCCACACCACATTTTGGTTTTTTAGGTTCAGGTTCCAGTTTTTTGATCTGGATTTTGTGTTCTGGATCTTGATAACGGTGATAATATTTTTTCTACTTGTTTACAAGGTAATTTCTTAATAACTCCTAAAGTCAATTTCTGACCTAGATATTCTTTAGTAGCACCTAAACTAGCAAGAATAACCAGACTTTCTCGTTGATTTTCTAGAAGACCTTCGACTTTTTCTTTCTTTTCGGCGGGTTCTAAATATTTTTCAACAGACATTATGATTCTATAACAGATGGTATTTCTAGATGGCAATAAAATGGATATCTTAAACATAAACAAAGCCTTGAAAATTTTTCTGATCTTAATAATTCAATAAATCGCTGTCTAGTTTCCGAGTCCAAATCCCCTGAAAAGTCCTCAAACAACATCTTGGTTCCAATTTGTGATGGATTATGAAACGCAATAACAGCAGCCACGTTGTCTCGGAATGGTTTGGATATAGAACTGAGTTGTTGAGTTAATATCTAAACTGATAGACCCTGATGACGACCAGAAAAAGCTAGACTTTTAAACTTATTGCTGCGTTGTTTGACTTCGTGACTAGATGTACAATCATCCAAAATGATTAATGTTTCCCTTTCAGAAAATAAGATTTCACAATCGGTTAATATTTGATTCAATTCATCGCTATTGCTTGGATCTGGTGAAGCAACGAAACATCGTTTATCGTTATTAGCAAACCCCCTATACGTTTTATTGTTAATGTACGTTGGACAGATTAAGATAATATATTCAAATGCTTGCTTAAATGGACTTCTTAATTTGTCAACTAAATGAGTTTTGCCACAATTGGTCGGTCCAGATATAATAACATGACATGGTAATTTAGTTCTTAACTCTTCCATCTATGGTTAAATTACGAACTAACCGTCTAATTGTCGATTCAGTGACTCTACGGGTGTTAGATATTTGCTTAATATCCACAGGAATACCATGTTTCATAGCTGTAGAATAAACACAGGTAGCTGCCAGGGTTTTAGTACGGTGTTTATCCAGTAAGTGACAAGATTCTAGTTTATTCGTTATTTCATCCACATCATCCTTATTAAGATTAAAATGCCAGGTAATCAGAATAGGAAAATGGAGTTTCATTAATTCGTTTCATGACTTTACTAACATATTTAGTTGGTATTTTAAACATTTTTGCAATACCTCGATAATTTCGTGGTTTGCCGCATTCCCCAAACGAATAACAGTCCTAAATCACACTTTCCTCTGGGTCTCGGTTTCATTTTTTCTAGTAACTCGCTATACTTCTGTTTTGCTTGTTCAATAACTATTTCCTGGATATGATTTTCACGGCAAACCAAATCAATATCCTGACATTTTCGATGTAATGATCTTTCTTTAGACGGGATAGCATACCAAATTGATCTTTGTCTGAGATTTCTTTCAGCTTTAGTAGCGTTTGATTTAATCTGAACAAAAGTACTAATCTCGCTTTGCGGGAATAATCCATTTTTTGGAACATTGTCTTGATCTCCATATTCAACGTCACATCCGAAATTTGCACAACAATGATCACGAATGGTATCGAAATTAAGTTTAGTTAAATATTAATTTCCGCAGTTTTCACACATATATATTAATACTTGATCGATTTAAGATCACAATTCATGACTTCCATGATGGCGTCGCTTACCGTAAAGACATGGCATGTTATATTGCCAGATCCAGATTTATCCCGTGTTATTGTTAATCGAATACCTTTTCGGGTACCATTACTAGATAATCCAGAGCCGTGTAGTGAACCATCTTCACATGTCCTAAGATCGATCCAAATCGCAAATCGATTATTGTAGAAATCAGTTTCATTTACGTTTTCGACGTTAAAGCGCCTTTTCACATTTTGCCATAGGTCACTTGGTATCATGCCATTGGAATATAATTGACTTGGTACACCGTCGATATCGATTTTGATGGCTGATATTCCCGGATTACTGAAGTTCTCACTATCGCGCTGGCCAGCGGCTGGTGTTGCGATAAAAAAAACATAATATTCCTAACACAGACCGCCTTGGAGAATTAATATGAAGATTGAGTATTCCGTCATTGGATTGAGAAAAAGTAGATGTCTTAAATAGATTTATATTTTCGTATTTAAAGCTAGTACCTATTTTATAGGCAGACATTGTTTGATTAGCCAAATATTCACTATCAATATATCTATATTCTAATTCCATATTTTTCAGTTTGTAATTCGGTGCTTTAGTTGTGTCAGAACATACCACAATATCATTGACTGGTGCCATTTTTAATTCAAATTTTAAATCATGTTTTAAGCAATAAGGAGAAAAGACTCCATGGTCATTTAATATCAGATGATCAATAGGAATGCAATACCTAGTTTCATGTATGCTTTTTAATCGTTCATCATTGGTTTTCGACGTATCACCTTTTCCAGCACCAGTTCGTAATCGGCGTATATTAATATTACTGATTCCCTGACGCATCCTATCTCTTCTGAGCTCTGACTTAAAGAAAAGATCATAGTATGTTTTTTACAAATCATAACGTTGAGTATCTTGGGGTTTTCTCCGCCGTAAGGTACTGTCATTTCTTTAACTAAATTTCTACCGGAAATGATAACCATATTCTTTGCCAATTTAGGAATACTTGAGTAGATTGTCTCGTCTGGGTTTATCGATGATGAATTCATAGTATCCCTATGTAGAGTTGAAAGCGCTTTTAAAGCGAATGGTGTTTTTTGGTAAGATTTGGATCTAACGTTTCACTAAATTAGAAATAAATTAAAAGATTGAAATCTCTTTCAATCGAAATGGAGACTTACTATAGCACCGATGGCCACTGGGGAGGCTATTCGGCCATTGAAAAATTAGCTAGTAAAGCTAATGTTAGTCGGGATGTTGCAAGAAAATGGTTGGAGAAGCAAGCAATCTGGCAAATTAACCTGGAACCGCCAAAATATATACCCAGACCGAGGTGAATTGTTGAGCCTGAGAAGCCGAATTCTGTGCATCAAGCGGATTTGTATAGGTAATAGCATGACTTCTAGTGATATTTGGCAATAATACCGCGAGTAATATTTCAAAATTGTCTAAAATACCACGAGCCGCGAAGCGACGAGTGGTATTTGGGGAATTTTGAAATATTACGAGCCCGTATTATTGCCAAATACCACGTACAGGTCATGCTATTTTTTTGTTTGTAATAGAAGCCGAGAAATTTTCGCTTCGTGTCTGACAATTTCGTCGTTGCGTTGAGACCGTTGCTTTCTACCCACGACGTCCAAACATTCATCCACGTCTGAATAGTTTTGACTGTACTTTTATTTACTCCTTTTTCGGAAAGCTTTTGTATTTCCTCACCGGAAATTTCCGGGAATCGCCGCCATTTTCAGTTGAAAACAAAAGCAAAAAGGTAATGTGTTCAGTGTTGTCATGGTAACCTTGTTATACCATCCAATTTTACTGTTATACCACTATTACGCGGAAATAAGGCTACTATCATCCAATCAAATCTCCGAAATTTCTCGGCTTATATTATAAGTTATTTTTACCACATGATAGATATCGCGGAGAGACTTATAAATATGCATTAGTCGTTGTTGACGTTGCTTCTAGGTTTAAGGATGCCAAACCGTTGACTTCTAACTACTCAGATGAAGTGGCTAAAGCTTTCAAAAAAAATTATTCGAGGAAATTAAAATTCCCGAAGACATTAGTAGCAGACCCCTGTACGGAATTTTTTGGTTCAGTAGAAAAATTGATGAAGCAACATAATATATACATACGTCGAAGCGAAGCCAATAACAACCGTGCACAGGCGTTCGTGGAACGGGCTAATAGGACAAACGCGGAAAAATTGTTTTCACACCAATACTCACAGGAATTATTAATTAAGGAAAGATCTAGGGTCTGGGTGAAAAGGCTTCCAGCTATCATGAAAACTTTGAACAAAACTCCGACTAGACTAACAGGAAAAGAACCGATTAAAGCACTTAAATTAGATAGAGTGGATATCAAGGAGACTAACTACAAACAAGCGGTTGGTAGTGATGAACCCCGATTACCGATGAGTGTTTATGTCCGATATTTACTCGCTGATGGTGAGCTTGAAGGAGGTGGAAAACGAGCTACGGATCCCTTTTGGTCACTGGATGTTTTTTAATTGGACCGAGCAGTTGTAAGTAAAAACCAACCCGTGTTATATTGCTTGAAAAATGGGCGAAACGGGAACTGGTTAGAGAAAAGCTTCAAGTTGTACCATCTGACGTGGAACTTCCCCCAAAGTTAGTTTTAAAGTAATTGTATTAGCCTTGTGTTAGATATTTGGGATAATTTGATTTTCTTACCCGGTTACGCATTAAACAACAGATTACACAATTGTCTTAACTATGATTTTTAGAATTATGTAATCTTTCAAGAGATGCTAGATCGCTGGCGTAATTCAAGTACTGTAATTTAATATTACAATCCTGGTAATTGCACTTTGGATATTTTTCTATAAGATATCGTAAACATCGTTTATCTACATGATTGTTTGGATCGTATCGATTGTATTTTTTGTCTTTTTGTATACTGCTTCGATACATTTGGTTTGCTGTTACTTCGATTTTATCCGTGCATAATTTGCATTGACGGAGCTGTTTTTTTTATGAAAACATATTTGAGAACCGAAACAGTCTACGCAGGACTTAAACTTATCATGAATACAAATACCTATACCACATTCCCTACATCGATTTTTTTTTGTCTTCCGTGTTGACATTTGTTCTTTCCTCGGGATTTTTTACAATTATCTCGACATTTTAAAACACGATATTCTTTTATACAAACCTTTGGATAACGATAACAATGACATTTTGCGCCTTTCTTATCTCGCATTTCATTCATATTATATTTATTGATCTGTTATTTAATTTTATTTGCTTCGAAAATTTTTTAATTTAATTAAAAATTGACTAATAAATTCATATGCATCATGGAGTTGTTCATAATCGACAGCCGACGTAATGTTTATTTCACCAGATTTGAACACTATGAGTTTGACCAAGTGATCAATAGCATTATAAGAAATTACAACTCCAGAATACTTGTTATTATCGCAGCAACAACTTATAATTTTTGGGTGCTTGGTAATAACCAAATATACCAAATTAATCGAATAACGGACTCGTGTAGCGGCATTGATTAAACAAATTTTAGTTTAAGTTGCAGAAATTCCATAGTCTAATGATAGGCAACCGGCTAAAATCAAACTTCCGTTCTTAAATAATTTGCAATTAATTATTCTATTTCCCATATCAACGATAATTGTTCTTTGGTTTTTGAATTTGATACTGTTATTTGGATTTATTCAAAAAATCTGATTATCTAATGGAATATCACCGTTAACATTAGTGTTGATCTTAGACTTGATTGTGATTGTAGTTATTCTCAATAGCTCTATAATGTCTGATTGCATAGGTACTTTTTCTAGGTATTCTTTTGTCATCGAATGGTGATAGAGCCACTTTGTGGATGGTCTCACTGTAGATCTCATGTAAATGACTATGAATCACAATCATTTTCCGCATTTGAATTTGCAGGTTAAATAAACACGTTTTGTAATCTTCATAAGAAATCGTACGTTTAATCACAGATTTTCTAATGCCTTTTGCCTTTTTTTCTTCTTTACCATCATCCATTAAGTAAGAATATAATTTGGCTCTTAAACCAACAAACTCTATGATTTGGTCCCCACCCGATTCGTCTTTAAACATTCCAATAAACTTCTTATTCATACCAGTTGCAATACCCGAAGGGTGATTTTCATCGAAATTACTCGTATCAAACAGCGATTCAACATCCGGATTGATATCTTGATAAAAATCGTTGGTTTTAATTTCATAACATAAGGAATCCGTATCAGTTAATAGTAACTTGGCTTAATTCCACATTTGGGTTTAATATAGTCATAACGGAATTGGTACATTAAGATTTCACTTAAATCCAAAATACACATTCCAAGATACACCGGCTTATCGAAAATTAATTCTGGCTTTCCCATATGGAAATTTTTATCGAATATAGTATAATGTTTGTAGATGGGCTGTATTAATAATTTTTAGCACTATCCAAATCTTTAACTAACTTAATATCTTTCCGGTTTCTAATATTTTCCATGGTTTTTCCAAATACGGAATTGTTCATCAGTTTGAAAAAGTCTTTTTCAAAGTCGTTGGTAGCTTTCGTTCTTAACGTCGTATTAAGATCAATATATTTTGTCATCCAAGCCGATTCTTCAAACGTGATTTCCGAAAGATTTTAGTTAGAATTAAACCATGTTTCAGATATAGTTTTAGATTTTCTCGATGTAATACATATTCGGTTTTGCTTCCCAAAGTCATTACCAGTTTTACGACTTTATTTATTTTAAGATGCTCCGGTGCTAGTGGATAGTCATTATGTAAATCATGGAGGTACCACGGGTAAGCCAAATCAACCTCTAAGATACAAGGGATATTTTCCAAATCTTGTAATTCTTCTTCCGTCATCCATCTGAAATTATGAGTTGGTAACGGTTTTGACATTGCCCATCCATATAAATTATTGGCATCCAAGTATGTTATAAATTGACTTGGTTTAGTTGGATCGTATTCTTTCATACATTTGTTATTTGCTTCCCCATAACGATTAGAAATCATAGAAACGCCACCTCGTGTTCCTTCGTATCATTAGCAAAATATCAACATCTTTTAATAACTCTAATTTAACTGAAGTTAAATTTAAGCAAGCGACCCAAGCCAAACTTGGCGCAGTAAAATACCAGAGTGGATCTAATTTGTAATGTTCCAGACATATATCACGAAAATTTTCAAACATCTCCAGAAATCTTGGACATTTGAGCCCGCGTACCGGTGCGCGGCTTTGCTTAAAAAAATACTCCGCACGTACTGTAATCATGAATTTTTTCAGTATCTGGTGCTGTAGTTCTAATATAATTACGGGAAATCATATCGGTTGTTTTCGTTTTATATCGTTTACGAAGAAAACAAAGAACCATTACCAAAATGATAATTTCCACTGACTGCAAGGCTTGGGTGTGGGCTCATGTTTTAGGGCACGCCGATGCTCAAAATCAGTTGAGAAAAACAGAAAGCATGCCCCTATAAAGGCTGCTGGCCAACGTGATCGATAGATATTTTACAAATGGAAGAAAAAACCTTTCAAATGATGCCTTTTGAGCGAAATTTGAGGCAATTGTGGCCGAGATATCGCTTCTTGAACTCGGCATATTTTGCGGATTTTACCGTGGGAATTCAATGGATTCTGCTCGACGGCATTTGTGGATGGTTTTCAATCAGAGCAAATACACATGAAAGGTAAACTACACGGCTTATAAACGGCTTTGTCAGCTAGGTTAAAGCATGTTTTTATTACATCTGGTTGCACATTTCTCCCATCATGCTTACTTTTTCGGAAATCGCATTTTAAAAACTATGCTTCTTCCCGATTTCGTTGAAGATGTCATACAGATCCTGTTAAATTTAATGCACTCCAACTCGGAAAGAAAAATTTCGCAAATACACATTAATTTCGTTTACTTTGCCATGATTTTCTCAAAAATGTCTCATTATATATTAGCCTATTAGGCCACACTTGCACATTTTTGCTATCTTTACTCCTTTGGAAAATATTTGCTGTTTATTTACGATTTCCATACAAATCCCTATAGAATTTTGCGAACATGATCCAGTCCCAAACACGAAATTTGATTACGTAATCGCTCGCGTGTCCAAGATTTCTGGAGATGTACATCCGATAATAAAAAAACAGATTTTAAATACAAGTCATGGTATTCCCCATTCGTTTTAATGCCAAATTCTTTCCAGATATTTTTAACATGCTGGTAATCTTCCTCAGTTATTTGTTCTGCATTTAACTTAGAATAAAATTCTTCTTGATTTGGTATCGTTGTTACGTTTAATTTTTCATAATTATCAAACCAATCATAGGGGAATACCCCTTTCCTTTGTAATAATTCCAATTGTTTACCTTGATAATGTTCTGATAAATTAACAAACTTATCAATAGGCAAGTTATTCACTAATTTATCCAAGCCAGTAGCCATAAATCTAAAACTATCAATAAATCGTAAGTCTAGAAATACAGAAACCTTTTTACCTTCTTTGTTTAATCGAGAATCTACAATGATTGTTTTAGAAAAAGAAATATACCTTTCTTCTGTATTTGCAATACATTTTATCTTCGCACTTTCATCTTCGATCAGATTTAATTTTTTAATGAACAAGTGAGAATCATATCCAGTTAAATTATGAAAAATTACCGAGAGAAATTTTGGTAATCGATAATTAAGATTACATTCATTATGATGCGCGCCTCGATATTTACCTGTTAAGTGACGGTGGTCTAAAACGTTATCGCCATCTAATATTTTTTCACATATATGACAATGAGTCGCTTTATTGAAATTATCTTTATCCAAAGAAGAAAGTAAAACATCCTTTTGATATTTCATCTTTTTTATAAATTGATTTAACCGTCTGTTCTAAACTTAACACAAATTCAATAGCTACGTCATCGTTTTCTGATTTTGCTGTATAAGTCACTAATTGCGGTTTACATATAGCTATATCGCTTGGCTGCAAAAAATAACAAAACCCTGATGGTGTGTTTTTGATATATATGGGTAAAACTTTTTTCATCATTTGGAATGCATGTTAACATTTTCTCAGTAAAACACTCACAATCAGCATAGATGACAAATGGGACTCACATTTTCTTATGGTAATTCATAAATTGTAGGAACTTAAGCGAACCGTCTTCATTTTGCGGCATCGTTATAGGCACCTTATCATGTGTTTGACAGAGTTGGTCATGTTTAATTCGGGATTTCTCACAATTAAATAAGTTAAAACACCTAAAACAGAAAAACCTTTTGCATTTGTGATCATTTATTTGCGATGATAATACTTTACATAGATCTTTAATCCAACAATAGTGATTAGTACTCTCATTTGAAATTAGCAATAGATTTATATATTTATCGCTCTCTATAATATTGGAATTATTTCTTAAGGATTGGAATTTTTTTGCTTGATCATTATATCCAATAACATTAATTGAATATGGGTCATGCTCTTCGAATTCATCGATATCTTTATAGGTAACAGGAAAATTGATATAATCCCAGTTAAATTTTAGTGAATTTTCTACCATTTTCGACGTTAATCTTTCCGGACGGGTTGTGGATTTGTAAACCGCAGATGTGACAGCCCATTTGAAACAATCATTATCATGTAAATTTATAACATTAATAACCGCTTTTTTATCTGAAATGAATTTAGGTAATGGGATATAACTACTACCAGATACTGGATCAGCCTTTACCGTTTACACGTCAAAATACACAACATTATTGAATTTCTATCCAGATCCCATTGCTTCTAAAGTAGCAATTTTATCTAATTTTCTTTTAAATCCGGTCTATTATGAGGATTAAATTATCAGAGTCTGTTATAAATACAGGTTTTCCTCCATACATATCCGAATACATTTCCTTAGTTTCTTTACCTGGAACATCCATTATAATCGGCAATTCAATATAAATCTCAAATTTACTGTTTTTTCCAGCTTCCTAATAGCATTTAAGAGCGTGTCTCCGTAAAAACCGACCCGTGATTTTGAATCAAAAAATTAATTTCCCTTATATTCTGGGATATTAAAGCCTCCACCTTAGTAGTTGCAAAAATGCATTTCGTTTGACCGAAAGTGATAAATATATTTTTTTACGAATTTTTGAATTTCCGGGCGGTCAGTGCCGGCGTCATAGCCGTTCAAAGTGCAAAAATCGCTAATATTGACCGCACTCTAGAAAACAAACACCTGGCTCAAAAAGATTGATTTTCTTTTCCGTATACAGATACACCACTGTAGATTTCCTAGCCATATCACAGTTGCGAATTATTTATTTATTTCAACGGCAATGATTTTTTCCCCAGCACGTGTTTTCGGTTTTCCATCAAAACACGAAAGTAGCTCAACTTTGAGGGTAATTTCAAAAAGTGTGGCACCTTTCTGATCTTTGCTATCTGTATGAATACAATCTAGAAATGATAATAAAACTCAACAAGGAATAACATTTTTGTGCTCTCCACGTTTTCAGAAGAGACCGCCGTTTGAATTTCCAGAAATTTCGTAAACCTGATAATTAACAGACACTCGCCTTGTCGATCTTCTTGTCAAAGTCAAACTTCATTTGATGGCTTGATGGGTCTTATCTAAGTTCTTTCACATTTTAAGGTTATTTCTCAATCATCTGAAACTATATTGGCCGTTGATTCCATGTCCGTGGTCCGTTTTAAGAAGTTATCTTGTTAATAAAATGGCAGTATCCGAAAGCGTGACTGGTTCGTGACAAAGTCCTGAAAGGTCTTTTGCTAAAATTAGTTGGATGCAATCTTGTTCATCGAGATTACTCTTCAAGACATCGCGGTGAAATTTCTAGGGCAACTAAAACACTTTTCTTTGCAAAGAAAACGCGATGAGTCGCTAACAAAGCGATTTAACCCAGTTCAGATTAAAGTTGAGATATGCGTGACTTTGTATTTCATCCCTAGTCCTCCTGGACTGGACACAAAACAAACAGGGGGTAACATGGCTACTGATGCAGTAAAGTGTTCTTTCTCGGGCTTCGGAAAATCTAGTTGTGGAGGTTTTCGAGGTTCGGATACAGTATGTAGGTTGCGAGAATGCCAGGAAGATATAACGATCCACTTGAAGACGTGCCATCTTTCAAAACTATCTGGAATGATGGAGTACGAACTGATACTAGTCAGGGCGGGGCTATTCGATGTGCCAGCACACCAGAAAGAAGAAATGTTCGTGTGTCCAAAACACAGACATAATTTGGGTCGCAACTGGCGTCCTTTGAGGACATGTCGATATCCTCTTCATTCAGGAGCAAGGAAAAAGCTAAAAAATGATCATGTTATCAACTTGGAGATGTCCAAGAATATTTATGCAATTTTTGGAATCACAATTCCCATTGGGTCAGGTAAGCATTCTACTACACAATATTTTACGTTTTCCCTTTTTTGAGGAGCAACGATTGGCACAGTCGGTTATTGCGTAGCCCTTGGAGTCTTCTGTGTGAGAGGTCTCGAGATTGATGCCCATGGCCAGGTGTGACAAATTCTTTCCGTGTAGCTTCAAGTAGCTTTAAATACCTGTAAAACGGAGCACTGATGAAGAGGCGGTTTAAAATAATGATGAAATGATCATTTCGAAGTACCGACGTATGTGAGGCGCCTTTACTTTGTAACTTTCAATAGAATAAAAGAACTCATAAAACCTAGGTAAATGTCATGGTCAAGTATTCCGAATTGTGTAACAAACTGTAAATCTAATTATAAATAAAGACTGAAAGAGAAGGTCGAGGGAATAACCATTCAACGTTGTTGTAAAACCTTGAAAGGGAATCGTTCCATAAGGTGTTCATTTTTCCGGCTATTTTTATCATAACCAGTTATATTTTTTGGCAACAGTGCCACGATGTAAGTGTAGAAATCTTGGATTGAGTAAACAACAAGTATGAAATGAACATTCTTGTTTTGCATTGTTTGGTCCAGCGCGTTAGTATAATTAGGACAAGTATATTTGTTACAACACAGATGTTCAAAAATACACAAGTATTCCTGGATTTTTGCAAGATGTAAAAGGTGCTTAGAATGTCTTTACAGAACTGTTTATTTCTTACGTTGATTCATAGCGTTCTATTTTTCAAAGTGAGAGATAATTTCGGTAAAGTAGCCTAGATGCACGTGACCCACGAAATTATGCGAAAAACTTGGCAATGTTCCCTTCTTTAAAAACCTTTTTTGTGACTATCGGGGATTTTGTATTTGAAAAGTTTTTTAACGCTGCTATATGCTATATCCTGAAAACTATTTTTCCGACACCTCAAGACCTAACCGGGCGATTAAAAACTGTTTTCAGTTTATTTTGCCAGTTGTCAATTATCAATCCGAAGATCAGAATCAGTGTTGATTCTAAATATAGGTTTTACGCTACGAATCGACTTTGACTAAAAGTTAAGTTCATCATTGTGGTCCTTTTTTCGCACAGCAATTTGCACTACTTGTGTCAAGAAGCAAAGACAAAAATATGAGGAAAATAAACGTTGGCTGGAGGAAAACACTGAGAGTGAGAAATTAGGAGAACATGAAGAGACAAGGTGTGTTTAAATGCCTTTAAATGAAACACTGAAATGTTAACTCATTTTAATTGCCATTGCAAGTAATTGTGAAGTCTTCTGCACACAGTTTATCAAAAAAATAACAAGGGTATACGCGTATAGTCTATAATCACTGGTATGTCTACAGTAAATATGAATTGTATGAAGCGGACACTTTTTATGGCGATTTTTCTTTTTTTGTATCAGGGTGTGTTAATGCGTGTGGGAGTGTTAAATTGATAAAAAATCTTGCTGGGTTGCTATTTCATACTTACGACCATTTTGTTGTTGTTACTTATACTGTGTAGACTGGCAAAACGAATGGCTGCGATGGCCTTGAAGAACAGTTCAGAGTTGCAATGTACCCCGATAGCTTTTAGATTGGCACCATCAACTGCTACTACACCCGTGGACTGGACGCCCGGAGAGTGGTTTGGAGAAGAAAGTGAAAATTCTCAAGACGGGGACGAAAGAGAAGGAGAAGAATCATTGATAACGACATACAATGAGGCAATGGCTAGTTTATCAGAAAAGACCAAGATCGGAAAAGTCAGCCCATTGACCTTTCAGTTAGAAACTGGATGGGATGAAGCGACGGACGTGGAAAAGGGAAAATGCATTGACAAGGCCATGGAAGGATGCACAGTCGTATGTGAAGTAATAGCGCCAAACGCTGGGGATGAACTTTTTAGATGATGCGCTCAATTATCATATCAGACCAAGGAAAATCCTTCTGGTGACTTGCTTGCTCTAATGCAGGCGTACAAAAATACTCCAACAGGGAATCTTAAGACCCAGATTTTAAGTCTTTATGCATACCGCTACCCTATGGAAAAGCTACAAAAGCTACACGAGCCCTTCGAAAGCATAACTATGTGGCAAATAAAGAGAGCAAGAGCTCATGCTCGCGAATACGGTCCAGGTTTTACTCTTGAAAAGGCTTCAAGTTATCGTGTTCGACTTGACACAGCCCTTGTGGATCATTTTATAGCATTTGTAAACAGACCATATTTTTATCAAGACGTTTCGTTTGGAACCCGAAAATTGAACTTGGATAATGGCGAACAAGTGACCATGCCCAATGTAATTCGCACAGTAACTCGCTCCACCATGATACAACAGTACCTGCAGTTCTGCGAAGAAGAAGAGACAAAGCAACTAAGCCGTGCAACTTTGTTTCGGATCCTCGAGGTCAGAGAAGCTTCTCAACAAAAGTCATTAGCTGGTCTCGACAATACCGCAACTGACGGACCTGCCGGTTTTGAAAAAATCAAGCAAATTGTGGACGACCTTGACCAGATTGGTCAAGAAGAAGGTTGGTGGGAGGACATAAAGAAGTCGCTTCAGAATGGCAAGCACTATTTGAAAACGAAATACCGTGAACATTGCCAACAAGGAGAGAGCACATGCCCCGACCATTGTGTCAAGTTTGCCCTTAGTGACCCTAATGATGAGGACCTTCAGGAGAAATGTGAGCATGAACATACATCTGCCTGTAGCCACTGCGTTGAACTTTCTGTCTGTCTGGACAAGGTAGAACAAGCGATCAAAGGTGAACACACCCAGTTCTACAGTAAAGAACAACAAGAAGATATGCTATATGATTTTCAGAGGTCTGTTAAGGCTGTCAGTCACTGGAAATCTCATATTATGAGGTCAGCAAATCAAGAGCGCGCAAAACAAGATATCCTTGAAGATTTAGACTCTAGCGCAAACTTAATAATTATGAATTGGGCAATGAAATTTGTTCAGATGAGATACCGCGAAAAACAGAGTGATTGGTTTGGGAAAAGGGGCCTGAGTTGGCACATCAGTAGCGTGATATCGCGTGACCGTTCGACCGGAGAACTCCAAGTTACTTCTTACGCTCATTTATTTGTTCAATGCACCCAAGATTGGTTCGCTGTTGCATCAATAATTGAAGATCTCCTAACACACCTAAAAATGAAGCAACCCGGGCTAAAAAGTGTTTTTTTGAGATCTGATGAGGCGGGTTGCTATCACAGCAACTTTTTGATTGCGGCGGTTCGTGACATTGGACAAAGGTTTGGCGTTGCATTGGAAGCCTTTGACTTTTCTGAACCGCAAAGTGGGAAGGATGTATGTGACAGGATTCTCTGTCCTCTAAAATCGTCCGTCCGAACGTACTGTTCCGAGGGTAATGATATTCTGTCTGCGTCCGACATGAGAGATGCTCTTCAGAAACATCCTGTCAGAGGAGCTTCCGCTTCAGTGAATATGGTAGACGAATCGAAGAAGAACCTTCAAGTGAAGAAGATTGATCATTTTAGCGGTTTCCACAATTTCACATTTGAGGGCTCAGGAATAAGAGCAAGACGAGCCTATAAAATTGGTCGAGGAAAGCTTTTTCCTTATGACACTTTGTATTTAAGACACCAAGAGGCGACTGGCCTTATGACAAAAGACGCTGATAAAGCATTTTTTGAGCCAATTAAAGAAAGACGTCTCAAGACTAAGACGCCTAAGGATGTACAATTGCCCAGTGGTACAAATGCGGAAAAAGATACAGCTCTCTTTGAATGTGTATTTCCAGGTTGTACGCAGGTGTTTGAGTTCTTTTCAGATCTAGAACAGCACCTTGACGTAGGGAAACACACCAGCAATCAAGAAACGATGAAGAAGAGTGAAAGCTTATATGACAAGATCAGAAAGGACTGGGCAACAAAATTTACATCAGTGGATGTGGCTGTGAAAAAATCTACACCATTTATGTTAGCGTTCGAATCATCAACTGACGTAGAAACCCTGCAGATGGGATGGGCACTAAGCAAGGCCCACGCAGGTTCCATCCGGTTTTCTCGTAAGGTTAATTGAAGAATATCTCACAGTCAAGTTTGAAATTGGTGAGCGAACTGGCCGCAAGGCGGACCCTGTTCAGGTTGAAAAGGATATGAGAACAGCAACAACCCCTTCTAATGAAAGACGGTTCAGTCGCACGGAGTGGCTAACTAAAACGCAGATACAGAGTTTCTTCTCTCGCCTTGCAGCTTCCAAACGGAAAGAATCAGGAACTGTGGGATTTTCTATGGAACAAGAAGAAGATATCGAATGTCTTGTGGAACGTGCACAGCATCAAAATTTAATGGCAAATATTGTTGAAGCAATTGGATTGAAGCACCCTATTACATACGACACGTATGATCTCCGTGACTTATATCGACAGAACAGACTTCCTGCTTTTAATGTCCAAATGCTTAAGAAGGTACTTTCCTATCTTGAGGTCCCCTTCAGATCAAAAGAAAGGAAAGCTGATCTGTTGGACAAGCTCAGAAAAGTTGTCACGGAATGTGAATGCCAGGGCCCAGTTCAATGATTTTCCGCGCAGCGTGGGGTCCTGGGAAGGACGTGGAAACTGTAGTAGCGTGGCCATGGTTTCTCAATTCTGTTAGCTGAAATGTGTTGAACCATTTTTGTTGGTGCATTTATGTTAAGCTGAAGAAGAAATTTTATCGAATTATGGCGATTCAATGTTAATTACATTGAACTTTACAGAAAATGTTACGAAACAACCGTGTCATGCTCGCAACCGATGACGCTCTTTATTACTCTTATACAAACTAGATAAAAGATGCCGTTGAAGGACAGGTTTTTTTAAAAAAAATTCGATGTTTATAAAGCAGTTAAAGCAGTTACTTCAGAAGCAAAAATATCCTCTACAAAATCAAAGAGGGACATTACAACCTAAGAAGTTAATAAAGCAAGTGAACGAGCCAGTATTTGTTAATTATAATTACCGTATCAGGTCATCACCCAGTGCAGGAAAACTGGGGATGAAATACAAAGTCACGCATTTTTCAAGTTTGTCAGGAGACTGGGTTAAAACGCTTTGTCAGCGACGCATCGCGTCGTATTTGCAAAGAAAAGTGTTTTATTTGCCCTAGAAATTTCACCGCGATGTCTTGAAGAGTAATCTCGATGAACAAGATTGCATCCAACTTAATTTTAGCAAAAGACCTTTCAGGACGGTGTCACGAACCAGTCACGCTTGCGGCTACTGCCATTTTATAAACAAGATAACTTCTTAAAACGGACCAAGGACATGGAATCAACGGCCAATATAGTTTCAGATGATTGAGAAATAACCTTAAAATGTGAAAGAACTTAGATAAGACCCATCAAGCCATCAAATGAAGTTTGACTTTGACAAGAAGATCGACAAGGCGAGTGTCTGTTTATTATCAGGTTTACGAAATTTCTGGAAATTCAAACGGCGGTCTCTTCTGAAAACGTGGAGAGCACAAAAATGTTATTCCTTGTTGAGTTTTATTATCATTTCTAGATTGTATTCATACAGATAGCGAAGTTCAGACAGGTGCCACACTTTTTAAAATTACCCTCAAAGTTGAGCTACTTTCGTGTTTTGATGGAAAGCCGAAAACACGTGCTGGGGAAAAAATCATTGCCGTTGAAATAAATAAATAATTCGCAACTGTGAAATGGCTAGGAAATCTACAGTGGTGTATCTGTATACGCAAAAGAAAATCAGTCTTTTTGAGCCAGGTGTTTGTTTTCTAGAGTGCGGTCAATATTAGCGATTTTTGCAGTTTGAAAGGCTATGACGCCGGCGCTAATCGTCCGGAAATTCAAAAATTCGCAAAAAAATATATTTATCACTTTCGGTCAAACGAAGTGTATTTTTGTGACTACTAAGGCAAAGGCTTTAATATCCCAGAATATGAGGGAAATTAATTTTTTGATCCAAAATCACTGGTCGGTTTTTACGGAGACACGCTCTTAAAACAGATAATCGAATTTTGCCTAGAAATGATTTGGCGTCACCTTTATCACCCGATATTCTATAATTTTGAAGATCTTTTTTAACGCTGATTTATATTCTTTAAATACATAATTAGATGGATTATAGTAATTTTTATACAGTTCATCTATCCGCTTTTTTAAGTCCTCGACACGTTCATTTACATTGTTTCGGATTGAGGGTGGAATATAAGCCACAAGCCAATTAGTAAACTCTCTAAGTCGATTTCTAGTTTCATTCGCCAGTCTTTCAGTTAATATTGGAGGTGATCGTCCTTAAAACTGGCACATTAATTTCTGGTATAGGTTGGTCTAGTAGATTGTCATTTTGGCTTGACATTAATTAACTAATATAATTCGATTTCTTTAGCATTTAAAGACATTAAGTATAATTTATTTATACAATGAGGAGTTATTGCGTTAAAAAAAGAAAAGAAACTGAATGTGTTCCAGGTAGTGAATATTATGTTAAAACTCGTAATGAAAGATACATGGTTAAGTGTATTTGTGCCAGTTGTGGTATTAAAAAAGCAAAATTTATATCAGAATCAGATTATCATAATCAGATGAAATAAATGGGAAGTTTTATGCAAAATTGGGGATTGGTAGATTTAATAAAGATTTATGGCTGGTTCTGGTTAAAAGTAGTTAAAAATCTACTTTTGGATTTTGTCGGCAGTGCTGGTTGGATTCGAGTTAATTTTATGCAGTTTACGGCGGGTTCTGGTTATAACCGGTTAAAACTTGTTAAAAAATTACATGTGGATTTAATCGGCTGTCCCAGGACCCGCAACCCGCTACTACTGGGAATCCGGCTATTTGATGCATCTTGTATTTGTATTGTTCGGAGATCCATAAAATTCCCCGTATTCAACGTAACTCGATTTAATTTATCTTAGTCACACGTGTAAGCTGAACGATTTTATTACAAAAATGTTTAAGGTTCTGCAGAAATTTCAGTCATAATTAGAATTCAGCTTGTAGCCGAGATATTTTTGAATAAAATAAGACACTTGGTAAATTTGCATACGTGGTCCAAGGTTTGGCTTAAAGCTAGCAAGAAAGATAAACAGCAATTTGTTTCCTTTAATTGGTCACTGTCGTTTAAGCGTGTGGTGACTTTAAAAGAGCTAATTGTTATAATAGTTTTCTCCACACTTTTTTAGTCTACCTCTTCCGGTGCATTTGATTGAGAAATCTGCATTCTTGTTCTCAAACGCCAAACCCAGATTTTACAATTGAAAACAAAATCGGAAAAAGGATTACGTCCTTTCATAGATTTGCCGCATTTGCGTTCGTTTGAGAAAATCCGAAAGCGGATACGCAAAACGGTTCTTCTGAGCATCGGTCTCGTGTCTTAAAGTGCGCGCGCATAGGACCACAACCGTTTTGCGAATCCGTTTTCGGATTTTCCCAAGCGAACGCAAGGGTGCGGAGCTGTGAAATCCAATTTTTCGTTTCTTAATGGAATCCATGTACAGAAAGGATTTCGGTGTTATTATGTTTGGGAGGCGAATGCATCCTTTCATCCAATCACTTTGCCAAAGATTCACTTCTGATTGGATGAAACGTCAAGTTAAAATTCCAAAAGGTGAGTACAGATACCAAATGAAACTAAATTCAATTCAAGATAGAGATATGAATCAAGAACGGACCGAGTCACATGTGATCGGTTGACGCAGTTCGAGTAAGCGCCATCACTATTGGCTTCGTCATGGTCAGCGGATTTGAAGTGAGACACGCAAATTCCCGGGCAAAATCGCCCAAAAAAATAGCTGAAATCGCGAACGTATTTGCAGGGAAATGAGCCCGGTGACCCCCCGTTTTAAATTTTTCATTATAATTAAATCTTCAAGAGGAAATACTATGCAATTTTAAAAGCATTTCTACGATTCACAAAATGCCTTTTTTGGCTTTTAAGAAAAAAGGGCTCCTTAGAGTTTTGTGCAAATTTACCTAGAAATACGACTCCCGCAGAAACCTCGCGAAGCTAGTTTTTGAAGAAGTCACAATGCTTTTATAATTTATTCTTTGTTTTATATTTTATTTTTTATATCAGCGTAATCCCCATCATTCTATTTGTTATGCTGTGTTTGGTACACAATTAGTGACACCTGGTGCAAATTACATGATCAGTATACCGCTCAACACAGTGCTTAATAATTGACCTTCATTTAGCTCTTTCACTGTCACTGAGATTGCACCAGAGGGAATAGAAGTAAAATTATTTATTATCTTGACAGGGAATACAGAGTCGATGAAGTATCACAATAATATTCACTTAACACAAATTGAAAATGATTGTAAATCTTTTGCAGGTGAAATCTTGAAGAGTAGATATGAATGTTTGTGTTCACCACGGTGTAAAAACCTGTTTTTTTTTCTTTAGTTTTATTTTCTTAGTCTCTACTGCTTTGTCTTCTTTGTTGTACATCACTTTTAAACACAATATGTTCTTACACTGAGGATAAGTTGAATGCTCCAATTATTTTTTGTTAAAGTTCTTTGGTTATAATTGCATGAGATTCATTGTAAGAAGAATCTTCTGATTAGATATTTTATTGTCTACTGCAGTCATTATTTCATTCCCGGGTAGCCACAATTGAGAGCATTACGAATAGTGCATGTTTCAACTTGTGTACTCTTTTCAGTTGCAATGGTACCCCCAGTGGTAGATAGAAAAATTCCTCTTCCCTCAAAAGAGATGCCATATCAACAGAAGTGTGAGATGCAATGTCATTACATCAAAAAAAATTGGGGGTAAAACAATTGGATTCTACAAAAACTTTGAATAAAGGTTTGGTAATAGTGAGTGCCGACTGTATAGTACCGGTATGTGGTTGTGCTATTTTTAGGTCATATCATAAAAACAATACATGTCAGAAAGAGTTATTGAAATCTTAATATGTTCAAAACGATTGCTGAACTAGATACTCCTGTAAAAGAATAATGTGAAATCAACATCAATCAGTCAAAAGTATATACCACATGAAAGTTAAATTGTGCTGTTACAGAAACAGGCAAAATATCCATACCCAACCTTTATTGAAAGCACAGGGCATTTAGGAAACTTGAAACACTTGTTACTACATACAGCACACTTGCAATGAATATATGAGAAAGGTCATAAACATTTTGGCGTTACAAAATTTATTTTCTTCTTTATAAAGTTTTTCCAATGTAAAAGGTTAACTGCATGTTGTGGTTGTTATTAAATATTGATATTTGACATCATAAAAATTAAGTAAACAGCAGAAAGTAACAAAGTTAATATGTTATGTCCAACTTTGCAAATTAAGGCTTGAATTAACATTTCATTTGTGGAAAAAGGGCAGGGGTTCTAGATAGCAATATTATCAGGGGGGGGGGGGGTCATTGAACTATAAGGTAAAACTGACCCATTGTGAAAAGGCTATGAAACTTGTCTCTACGCAATATTATTGAAACCTTTCAATTAGAGAATACATATATATATATAAAGCGAAATACTACTCAGAATTCAGTAATCACATTTGCTTTATTTTGAAACGATCGCATTGATCACTGATAATATTGCAGAACCAGTACTTTATAGTGGCACTGGGTATATATTCAGTTGAAAATGTTAAACATAACTGCTAGATAAAGAAAACTTACAATATTTTCACTGTTGCAATGATATCAGATCACATCGTTATAAATGATTGCTATCACAACTGCAACTCTCTGTGTTGGGAATTACTTCAAAATGGAAACGCTATCGTTTAATTATGAAAAATACCTATTTACATTCTCTTGTAATCTGTTGGTCGTCTTCTGATTCCGTTTTTAGACTAATAGAATTATTTTCCAGAAACATCTCCAATCGTTGAAGTCGTTCTTACTCGGTGTCCTTTTGCTAAATGTAGTACGCCAATATATTTCGTTATGTCATCGTTCACTCATGTCCTGTATTTCTATCAATAACACATTCAAATTCAAAACTAACTTGATTAAATTCCTGGTCCTTTTCCCTGCTGTTTCGTTTGCCTTTTCCTGGAGCGAGCAGTTGTTGTCTTGGCTGCGATGTCTGTTGTTATTCTCCCTGCTGTCGTTTCTCTATCCCTGCTTTGAGACGTGCTTTCCTTGTGTTGATTTTCACGGTATTCGAACTTACTCGGCGACGATCTCGTGCTAATCTTTCTTGAATATCTCGGAGATCACCTTGCTGGGATGTACTTCCAAGACGAGTGAAATCGGTCTCCACGAAATTTTCATTACTTTCAAAAAGGCACACCGAATTCCCAATGGCGGAAATTCAGCAGTTCTCAAGTGCGCTACTATTGCCAGGTAACCTGGCCTGCGAACGGACACCTTTAAAATATAGATATATATATATAAATATATATATATACATATATAAAAACTCTCGGCTCGATTTACTCGGGCTTGCGAGCCACGTGGTCTGACCGGAACCGACACGATTAGTAACCTCGCTTCGCGAGGAAAAACATATAGCTTGAAAAAAGGAGGGGTCACCAGGGAGATTTGTTAGGTACAAGCACCGGAAACGGAAAAAAGGGATCAAATAGTGCTCAAATAGTGTTGCAATGGCAACTAGGCATGAGGACACACTTGTTTAGTTTGCTTATTCTAACATCAATCTTTTTATTGCACCTAACTTCAATGATCATAGTCCTCTCGTTATCATAAAATACACGTTTTAAAGTATATGCACTAAACCGTTAACAACTGTTTCTGTCCACCTTAAAGAAAAGACCTAACGACGCACGACGCGGTTACGGCATGACTACAAAACACTATACAAGCGAAGATTGAATTTGTTATGCGACTTAGGTACGGTCTAGTTATGTTTACCCCTGAAGGTGAACAGGGAAAGCTCAGCTATGATTTCGGCTGATAGCCATCATTACCCGAGACATCATCATTATCTGACGTCATCATTACCCAAGAACACCTCGCGGGCAAACCCTATTGTTAAGTCATTATTACCCGATAACACTTTGCGCGCTCACTTTAACCAAGTGGAGAGTTTTTCTGGATATTGACTGTATGCACTGTATTTTCTCTGTATTTTCTCTCTGTTATTACTTATACGCGGGGACTACTATGCCTCCTCGGGATTTGGCCTCTTAGCCAAATCCCTGCTGGGGCAATAAACATGCATTAAAATTTGTTCGTACCTTTATATTTTCAAGATTCATTTCACTAACTTGAACCTTCAACTTGAACCCGACATTCCTGCTTCCTAAGTTCACTCGAGAAAAATAATTATGATCCCTGGGAAACGTCTACACATATTTTCCATTTTCTGACACAGTAAAAGGAACTAAAATAGTGCGGAGGCAGGGGACACATTTACAGACTGGGCTACCACAGGCAATACAGAAATTATGGTTTACACTTTCAAGAGACTGAAAAGTAGCTACTTCATACCTGTGTTTAAGTTACTCTTCCTAACCATAGGGCTTGAAGGAATGGACAGTGATGATTCGCTAGAGCAGTCAATTGAGCTGTGTCTATATGACCCATTAAGCTTCATGTGCGCCAAGGCTGGGCTTCTACACTTGTCCTTTCCAGTGCCTTGCTTTCTCTCTTTCATTTTCTGTACACAAGCAAGATGATGAAGAATTACAAACGTAAACAAACCTTTAAACATGACAACATCACATGATCAGATCTTTATTATATGGACAATAAAACTAATTCCGCGCAGACATACAAATGCGGAACTGCTATCTTCCAAGAGCGAAGGACGCAAAGTAGTCTGATCCTGTCTCTTGTCATCTTTTATCACTACAGGGCACTATATCGCCTTGGTTTTCAAATTTAAACACAAGGGAATATCCAATCCCCCCAAACGTTCATCGGTCATGCCATTAACTGAATAGCTACATCTATAAAGAGAGGTTATTAAGTGGTTTTTCGTATCTTGCGTAGCATATCAATTAGCTTTTCATGCTTATAACATCCATGATCTTGATTACCTTGAAACTTTACTAACATCGTTATGTCCGCTAGATGATTGGCTGGCCCCACCGAAATAAACGATTTCACACCGTATGCCTAGTTTTAGTGAAGGCGAAATGCAGGACTGGCCCCAACCTTGCCTTCCGCGTGGGAGGCGTAAGCATTCCCTTCACACCTCTGTGACCTGAATTCGAATCTTGCGGTTTCATCATGTCGGGTGAGTTTCTTGTTGGTTCTCTTCTTTTTCCTACGGACTTTTCTTCGGGTTCTACAAAAATCACCTTTAAATTCGGATTTCATGTCGGTTTGAAGCGCGTTGATCGTTTCGTTGTGTTCAAGTAAGCTTTTGCAATTACATTTAAACAATTAGAAATTCTGAGGAAGACTCGAGCAGCAGCCCAGGAGCAAACTTCTCAGCATTTTTCTCAAAATCTCTCAAAAGCCCTCAGCTGCGCTATTTCCTGTGTTAACGTCTTTCTGCAGCATCTCGTAAGGCCAGAAATCCTCCTTTACAAACAAACACGCCATCTTGTCATTGAGATCCAGTGAATATTGTCAAAACGAATCTCGAAAGGACGCAAATAAAATTAAAAATTAACGCCAAGATTTTGCGCCAAGATGAAAGAATAATTGTTTACCCCCAATATTACCTTGTGCAATGTAGGGTTACATTGGGAGATAGATCATTCCAGGTCGCAGCTCTGGTACTCTGGAATGTATTACCGCGTGAGATTCGTTCTATTACAGATCTAGCGATTTTTAAGTGCCATTTGAAAACGCACCTCTTGAAAGAGGCTTTTTATTCATTTTAAACACGATAATTACTAGTAACATATGTTGTATATTTTAATTTCATCACAGTATAATTTATATAATTATCACTTAGATACCCTGTATTAAATTACCATAGATAGAAATCATGTAATGCGCGCTTGATCATTTCATGGAATAAGAATTAAATTATTATTATTATTATTATTATTATTATTATTATAATTTATTGTTAAGTAAAATGTTTTTTTGGCCTGCTTTCAAAACGGTACTGAAAACTCACTATAAAGAAAAATCAAAGTAGGACTATGGTGAACTCGTGGATATGTTTACAAAACAGAGAAAAAAGAAATAATTTAAAAATTAACGAGGTGTTTTTTCAGAGTTGTGATTGACTGAACTTGAAGATAATTTTAATAATCTATAATCACAACATAAAAGTGACCAGGGAGCTGAGTAGCTTTTTTGAAATAAACATACAGTGAGTACATGACGCCAATCATTTGACTACACTAGGCATCAGTTATAAGGCAGGTGGCAAGCATACAGTTGTTAGAAAATTTGATAACTTAACATAAGGGTACAGGATTAAATGGCACCGAAACCAAATGTAGTTCTGGTATCCTGCTGCTCACTGTCTGTGTGTTCAAAGTAACAGGGTCCTTCTGAATAAGGTCTGAATTTTGTTGCCATGACATTGTCAATTTTATCATCATTATAGTTTTTGTTGTCTACAAGTCTATTCAATGTATTCAACAGAAATATCCACCTTGATTCTGCAGCTGATAATGAACAAAACCATGTAGGATAGCCCAGCTGACGAATCATACCAAACAAGTCTTTCTTGCATTTTTGCAAAGTATGTTAGTGATGATCTTAAAATCCTTAAGACTCTCAATCCTTTATCAAGTTGAATTAGTTTATTAACATTACCATCTCACTTTAGGTTATCAGTGGTATATATATTCAGGGTTGCACTTAAAAAAAAATCACACTTGCCATCATTAATACAGCAATACATCTTTGTTTTTATCCTTATAACTTCTTGTTTTTACAATGTAAATATGATGAGTCACACAACAGTAAGCAAAACAGGTAAGCCTATTTTTCCAACATGTCTACTTCAACACAATCTAGTTCACTTCAAGGTAAATTCGGAAATCAATAGACAGAAAACGTTTCATTGTAACGGCTTGTGGTGTATTGTATATAATATAACGCTTAATACATTTTCTACATGACTTACTCTTTTCGAACCCTGGTTCTCCGTCACGGCATGCGCCTCTATATTTAATGGTAAGCGTTGACATACTTCTTGACCGTCCCAATACTTCTCCAACTCCATTCCTGTTAATACTAACACTTAAATCAGTAGAAAAGTCCTCCATGCGATGTTTCTTATCCAGGTTGGCCGCAGAAGTTCTTCGGTTTCACATCATGGATTCGTCAATTTATCCTGTTTTCAGTAGTAGTTTCGTTCAATAACGAGTACTCATTTCGCTCATATAAATTCTCATTCAAGTGCTAATTTCGCTCTATGAGTTCTCATCAAAGCTTACTACATTAGCAAGAGATTTTCTCATCTTCAGATCACGTTCGAGCCAACTGAAATTCATATACTGCTTGTAATCTTGGGGGCGGTCGATGGCGGTCGATGTCGGAAAAGCGAATAGTTATCATCTGTTCACGTTTAGCGCCTGGCCGAGTAAAAGGCTCATGAAATTCAGTCTCCAAGTTGGTCATTGTCCTAACTGGAAACATTTAAACTCCTTTTGATTTTAGTAAGACCGCTAATGAGGCCCTGTTAGTGAGGTTCTTTATGTCGCGCGTCTGAGTTTCAAACCTTTTCACGTCGCAATTTCGGAAGGTCGAAGGTCGCTGTCGTAATTTCCCGTGAGCGGCTCGTCGTTCGTCGCCATTTCAGCTCCTTTATGTCGCCGTTTCAAGGCCATGTCGCTTGTCGAAATTTACCCCTAACAGGGCCTCGCTAATCGTCCTCTTAAGCTACAAAATCATTACAAACTCTGGCAACGGTACGATACACTTTCAGCGTGAACTTTCATCAACAGACTTCGGTGACTTCGGTCACTACAATTGTCGTCTTCATATCGGTGCCCCCGAGTTCTATCCGACTAATTACGAAGTGTGTCTACACTGGAGTGAGTGAGTGAGTGAGTGAGTGACAATTTGCATATCGGAGTCCCCACAAAAACTCGCAAATGCGCTTCGCGTATCCACGAGTTAAAAAATAAGTAAAACCAACTGCACCAGAACATGAAACATCTGAGAATTTAGATCTGAGTGCGATTCCTTTCGATTCTTTACGTATGACTGACCAGCCCCAGCAATTCCTGAAAAAGCAAAACACAGAATAGGATTGCACTAAGAACACTGTTTACCTGTACGTTTGCAGGCTCCAGAGATCTGGTTCTAGATAGTTTATTTTTCAATGCTCTTCCTTGTCGACTGAGCTGAGCAGCAGAAACATCACTATTAGAGCGTGTGAGCTCAGGGTTTGCCGGCATACCCTCGCTGCTATAGCAGGCGGAAGTCATAATGGTCTCAATATCACAACTAGTGTCACTCACTGCACCATGCCCACTGTCTTCATCACTCTCCCCACTCGACAGAACGTTTCTCTTGCCTGTTTAAAGCAGAAAACATTTCATAAATCCTTATAACACATGGCCTACGTACCCGTGACATACGTGCCCATTGGTTTTTAAAACAGAAAGCCGAAAGTCAATTGCTATCAGAAAACTTGAAAATGCTAAATATGCATTGGACCTGGGGAGTACGAGGAACGTTAAATTTAAACGTAAATAATGTGTTCCCGAAAGTTGCAAGTTAAAATTTGTTCTGCGTGATTCAACCAGTTGTTAATCTTTACCCAACAGCAATTGCTTTCGCGTTTTTCCCCCAAGCAAACAATTTAAACTAAGCAGTTCCGAGCTACGAGCTGCCATGCACGGTCGGACAAATTGCTATTTGCAACAAAAGTCACAGTAAGGTTTCGATGCGGAGGAGCCGATCATTATCTGTATGCAGTAATATTGGGGTCCTCCAATGTTCACCGAAGCCTATAATGCAAAGAGGGATCTCAAGTCCACTTGAAAGTCATAACGGATATCAGTACAAACTGTAATAATTACCCACGTGCAAACCAAGTACATTTTTAAGTTTTGAGAAATAACTTTCGTTAAATTAATAAGTAGATGCTCTGAAAAGCATTTACTTGAGTCTACTCTCGCGTCTAGTGAACTTGAAATGTGGTCATTTTATGTTGATGTTTCACATGTATTTTGCATGTGCAGTTCCATTGTCTAGCACAAATGTTGGTGCCGTCCTAGTCGACGTCGCGTTTTGCTTGTTAGGGAGCTTCCGAATCGACGACGTTTTAACGATGACGCCGCAGGATTGCGTCACATGACTATTGCGCATGCCTATCTAAGCACTGGCCGGAATATGCATCAGGGTTAGTTCCATTTGCCGGGATCGTGAAGCAGGACCTACGGTTTGTTTACGAAGTTTTCTTTGGATACTTCACGTGCTTTTGGCATATAATTCAACTATAATACTAGTGACAAGAACTTTCTACATATGTTTTTTTGGAGCCGGTTTCATTCAAGTAACGACTCAGAATAATGGCATGGATAGCTCTAAAAGCGAAACAGCAAGTGAAAGCACAAAGTGATCACCAACTACAAGCCGCCCATAGTGGCAGCCACGTCTATTTCAGCTCCGTTATATTTTATGTGTTTTTTGTTTTCCTTGACTTTTTCATTATCAAGAGCTACTTATCCTACATCGTTAATGTTAGATGGATGCGACATGGGCTTTTTGAAAGTCTGTAAAGAGCTTTGGAACGGATTTAGTGAGATTTATTTAGACCATGCTGTTCATTTTCGTGCTGGGAAACACAGACTAAAAAAGAATTTAAATCAAACTGGTAGAGCTTTTTCCAAAACGACTAAGCGCGGTTTAACATCGTGCTGTCTAGGCTATTCCGGATCACGACCCTCCTTTTGATATCGCCACTTTTGTCGACGTTTCCGTAAATCCAGGGCCGGTCTCTCAAATACACGTTCGAATTCGACTCCGCCGCCTACACGGTAGCGATAACCTTTGCAGGTAAATTGTTCCTGCATTAATTACTCGCGAGAAGTCAACTTGTGACCATTAGGGTCTAAGGATGACATTTAGTATCGACCAGAGTTCATAGAGAGCTTTAAGCCTATGGTATTTTAAAATACAGAGGAAGACACGCTGGTCATTTGAGAAAAAAAATAAAGTTCGACATCGTAATCGATTTATTAATCATAATCCTACTTTTTTTCTTTTTTTTTTATTCCTCCAATTTCTAGCTAATACAGAGATGTGTAAATTTAACGTAAATAAAATAAATAGAAATCTTAGATTGAATTATATTATATATTGCAAGGAGAGGAGAGGGGCACATCTAAACTAAACTTATTTATGCCCCTAAAAGTTATGTATAACTTGAGATTATTGATAAAGAAAAAGAAAAAGAAGAGGAAAAATGACAAAATAGCACAGAAAGTTATAAAGAGATAACATTTTCATTAGTATTGAACAAGGTACCGGCGTAAAAGTCCTTTTCTAAACGTTTCTTAGGTGGTTTGTCTCTAATGGATTGCGGAATACTATTCCAAAAGAAACTTCCAATAATGCTGGGGTAAAATCTCCTAGTTCGAAATGAAGGTATTGCAACTTGGTTGGATGATGCATTACGGGTACTGTATTTATGTGGTTCAGATACTATTGAAACAGGTAAATTAGGAAACTTATCACGGTGGAAATAATCATAAAAGAGCATACACGTGTTCAGTTTAACAATATCAGGAAATTTCAGAAAGCCTGAGGATGAGTAGTGAGGAGTTATTGATTCCATTAAAGGAACATCATTTATAACACGAACCGCTTTGTTTTGTAATTTTACGATTTGGGACAATGGAGCGTTACAATTATTTCCCCAAAGTGTACAAGCATAGGTAAGGTAAGGATAAATAAGAGAGTAATACACACTAATGAGAGTTGCTTTTGATACATAATGTTTCAACTTAACCATTATATTTATATTTTTGCTAATTTTGCCACATATGTAGTCAATATGGTCATGCCAAGTAAGGTGACAATCAATATAAACACCAAGATATTTTACACAAAAAGGCTTCTCTAAATGAACATTTGCTACAGTTAGTGGTGGATAAAGATTGTAACTTTCCTTTTGATGGGGCATAAAAACAAGAAACTTAGTTTTTGTCAAATTTAAAGTCAGTTTATTACTGTACAACCATTCGTAGACAGCAGGTAAATGATT
Source organism: Ricordea florida (assembly GCA_949710005.1). Classification (NCBI taxonomy): domain Eukaryota; kingdom Metazoa; phylum Cnidaria; class Anthozoa; order Corallimorpharia; family Ricordeidae; genus Ricordea; species Ricordea florida. Next base: position 17,454,430 of record OX453275.1, on the reverse strand, counting down.
GTTGTTTTCGCACAATAGACTGTCAAGATCATGTCCGGAAGCTATGTAAGATGTATCATCTGCATATAATCTCGTAGAAAAAAAGGTGGAAGACTTTGAAATGTCATTAATGGAAATAATAAACAGCTAAGGTCCTAGTATCGATCCTTGAGGCACTCCAGTGGAGATAAAACGTGTGTCAGAAGCAACACCATTTGCATGTACCTGCTGTTTCCTGTTACTTAAGTAAGATTGAAACCGCAATTTTAACAGCGAGGCTGCCACTTGAGCATGAGGTCGAAATATTTGTAAAGATATGATCACTGCAGCTTTGTGAGTTTTCAGTAATAATTGTTGTTTCAAAGATCAGCTGATTGAATCCTTCTGAATGTATTAAATTAATATATTCCTTAGAGACAAGATTGGCCTGGGAGTGCCATCATCCTTGAAGGGCCCGATCCTGTAGGCGTTCTCACTGTTTGCTTGCAATTGGAGATCATTTCCTATGATAACACGGAGCTTAGCAATACAATCTTCGCCTGTTGATTCTGGGATGTTGTAAAATCTCTCCAGGGACAGCAATCTCTTGTAGGTGTCATCGATCTCTTTTGCATTCTTGGTGATATCGTTCTCGATTTGGTCGATTCTTGTGTTAGCTTCATGCAGTTGTCCTGTTAATACCTCCAGCTTTGTATCCAAAGATTCTTTCAGTTTTGAAATCGAGCTTTCATTTTCCTTAATTTGACTGTGAAGAGATGCAACGTCTTTTTGAATCTTGACTTGAGTTCCTTTCACTTCTTTCAGGTCGTCACTTATTGAACTTAACTGATGGCGTACAAAAGCCTCAAAATCTTCTTCTACCGTTTCCTTTTGTTTTCCTCTTTTTGCAGATATTATTTGTTAGTTGTTTAGTAAGTTTGTCAACGAAAAAAAGTGAGATTTACGTAAGAATTACGTAAGAGAAGGCAAGAAATTTCTCAAGTTAGCAGAGCAATCAAAAAACGCGGCCATCATGCTCGCTGACCACTGACCGCTAATATTCCTACTGACTCTTGTATGTGAAAATAACGTCTTGGTAAACGAATCTCACTGGAATGCTAGTTCATTACGCGTGAATGAGTGTCGATGCAATCATCTGGACTATAGTTATTCGCGTCCGATGGGTGTTAACGGCAATAATCTTATTTACATTGACCGAATACACTCGCGATCTACTGATCAAACGTTGAACGTAGTAGAGTTTTGTCCTCTTAACGCGAGATCAATCTGTAATAAATCCAGGGCCATTCTGAATTTCATCGCTGATTATGACCTTGATATTTTGGTAGTCACCGAGACCTGGTTGCGTGGAAACGACTATTACGACAACTTTGTTCAGGTGGGGTGGGGTTGGTTTAATACTGAAAAAACACTTCAAGGTGGCCAAGGAAATTCGAGGTATTTATCGCACTCTTGTATTCATAGAATTGTAACTGAAATCTGCGGAGAGGTGTGATCGTATACCGTCCCCCATGCGTTTGCTGGTCACGGCCCCTGGATATCTACTCTTGTTAGGTGATTTTGACTTTCATGTGAATAATACTTGAGATCGAACTGCTCGTTGTTTTCTTGACATACTCCAGTCGTATAACCTGACCCAGAATATATCTTACGGTACCCAGCCTGTTGCACAAGACCAAGTGTATAAAATAACAAAATCTTCAACGATCAAGAGTTGAGATTTAAATCCTATTCCAGCCGTTATGTTGAAGAAATACTGCCCGGTGATTATTTCAGTTATTACTGATATTGTTAACCGTTCCTTAGATTATGCTATCATGCCCGACATGCTGAAAATTGCGCAGATCCGTCCTCTTCTAAAAAAGGCAAATCTTGATCATGAAATCTTTAAGAACTTCTGGCCTGTGTCAGATTAGGATTTCGTCTCAAAGTAATCGAAAAGGCAGTCTCTTAGCTCATTGAGCCTGTTGATAGTAATGACCTCGGTGAACCACTTCAGTCGGCGTATAAGACACTGCACGATGAAGGGTGTTGTCTTCCTTTAGTCCAAAACCGGTACTAGAGTAATGATTGGGATCTAACGATTGATTTACTATGTGATTCATTTAAAATTGAAAATAGTTTTAATTTTAGTTTAGCAGTTAAATTATACCAACAACATATAAGTTGGCTTAAGGTATCAGTAAGGGGAAAATTTGCCATTTTACATACTTTTACTTTTTTAAACGGCTGAATAAATCTTAAGGTTATCTTTAAAATTAAAAAAACTCCACGAAAAAATATTATATCCGTCGCTAGTTAATGCGCGAAAAAGATTTTTTGCACACTAATTACTTGAGAGTTGACAAGTTCTGTCAAATGAATATTAATTGTCGTGGCAAGGTGTCACGTGACACCAATAACATGCTGAGTTTGATATGTCTTCGCTGTATTATCTGCGGAAATTGGTCGAAAGAGTAGGATGAATGGTTTTCCGAGTCCGATCGGATAGATTTTGATTTTGATTTCTTTGATTTTGATTTTAATCGGTCCGATTTTTGTCTAATTTCTCTGATTTTTGTCTGATTGGCTTTGCTCGGTATGATTACACTTGATTTTGTTGGACCTTCTTGATATTTTTTTCAGACCTGATTTTGGCTGTTTTTTTTTTCGGGTTTTTTGGCTGGTTTTGTCTGATTTTGAGCAATTTTGATGAATTTGACTTGGGAGCGGTTTCAGGACAACTGGTTAAATCATTTTTACCTTGGTTTTACCTTGGTTTAAATCCAGTTGTCTCAGGATCGGCAATTTACATTGTCCCCGCCTAACAATGTTCATAATCAAACGAATAAGCGCACTCCGTGTAAGCAAACTCTTAATTCTCCTTCAAGGCCCTAAGCCTTGATTTATTTCGGTGGAAACATATTCTCGGTCCAGGTAAAGATATACAGATATAGAGGTTGCAGCACGCGGTTTGCGATCGCTGGACTTGGTCTTCTCTATGTTAAGTGTAAGCCTGTCTCGATTCAGCCAAAGAACTATTCCTGGGAGATCTTCATTATGAGCATTCTCAAGATCTCTTACGTTAGTAAAGGTAATCATACGGTTTCGAGTTCAATTTGGAATTCATTTGTACGAGTAAGTTTTTCAAAAGGTTGAAATGGCACGAGCCGCTTCGGCGAGTGCGATTTCAGCTTTTTGAAAAACTCATTCGTGCAAATTAATTCCAAATTGAACGAGAAAAACCGCATGATTACTTATTAATAATATAAACATGAAAAAATTCGCCTGGAGGAAATGCCGGAAGATCTCATTGCGGACAGGAAGTGAGCATTTAACGCGGATTTCACACTTTATTTACTGATTGGCTGATGAAGATAAGCTGATAACGCTACGAAATCAAAGCGGTTCGTTTAAAAATAAAGAATATCATCATCCAGAATATCGATGTGTAATTTGCACTGGTGTTATACTTTTTGCACTAGTGTTTAGATTTAGTAATTTGATGACTGACGAACACTGATCGAGAAAGACGTGCATTTCAGCAGTATTGCTCTGATTCTGTCCAAACCAATTGCTTTGTTGGGCTTGAGGGAACGCAGTTGCCTCAAAACAAAGGATTGATCTATTTGTTTCAAACAAAAAGAACCGACCTCGAATTTGTTAGGCTTCGAAAAGTTTGAGCAGAAGTAGCTGAATTCATCCGCTAATGTCTTCCCAACTGAGGCACAAAATAAGGCCGTGGCGATAGCTTTGGGATCTGTGTGTTGCACTCCATTAGAAACTGTACACTGAGCCGTGGAAGATTTAGAATTACAGTAAACCTCGTTAATAGCTTTCCATATTATAGTCGAATCGCCTTTACTCTCCTCAATTAACTCACAGTAATATTTTAATTTGGAAGACTTAATTTATACCTCCTGTTTACTGCCCCGTTAGGGGACGAAGTTCATTCGCCGAGCAATTTACGACGCCAAACAAGCGAGAGTACTTCCCAAGGTAACAGAAATGCCAGACATTTGAACAGATCCCTCCAGAATGAAAACCAACGCAACAAAAAACCGGTCGTTTACGAAGTGGTGCTCTAGAACAACTTCGGTTACACAACAACATTTCTCCATCGTTTCTCCATGTGAAATCGGTATTCCAGAATGCTGTGAGTCTGTAGTCGCTAATGGTAACTCTAGTTACTCGGGCCATCTCCAAGGGGGTCCGATTGTATAGCTACGTCGCTTTTCTCCGTTTTTAACTCGTGAATGCGAAGCAATGAACGAGGATAGCAGTGGGGAAGAAATTCCACTTCCGTCACTTGGTCCCTCGATTGCTGTTAAGGTTTTGCGAGTCCGCTGATCGGAAATGTGACTAAAGCTTTCAGACACGCAAGGTAATTGAGGGAGACACTGGCAACTCCAATAGACATAGCAAACTGGCAGTTACTTATAATTCAAATGAACGCGAAGTATAAAGAAATCAACAAAGGAAGTATAGTAACCTTCTGAAAGTAAATGTCACAGCTGAATTCCTTTAACCCAAACCAACTATGCTTTGCTAATTTTCCCGCGTTTGAAATATCGTGTCCCAGCGTTTCAGGACTTACTCTCCCTTCGTCCCTGGATATGCATTCTTAATTTAAAAACCACCTGACGTATCGCTTGTTTTTCGATAATATGAAGCCCCGCTTCCCTCTTTTCCCCATCCCCGTGCCTCACCCTTTCTACAAGGCCCAGAGCTCAAAACATTCTTGTAAAACGTATTCCTTTTGTCCTCAAATACATTTAAAGAACAATTCACTGGCCTGTATCAGCGAGCCAAGACTGAACCAATGACGGGTCCCTGGAATTTTCTGAAACACTGGAAATGCTTCCACTGTTGGAAATGACTGACATCTCATCATCATCGCGAAGCCTTGCAATCTGCTCCTTGATGTCCCTTCCATAATAATGGGTATGAGCAATTTCCAGCAGCTGACAGGCAGAAGCTACACCTCCTATTCTTTTATTTTCCATACAGACTTCAAATCCACCCACAGCTGCTCTGATAACTTCCAACATACCTTTATACACACTGCGAGGAATGCGCTAAGTATTGAAAAGAAACATATATTGAGTAAGAAATGTTACTCTACATCCGACCCAAATACACGTGAACCAAAGCTGTTTACTGAAAATAAATGTAAAATGCTCTAACGAGAAACCAAAAATTACTCGATGATCTGATAACAGGGAACAAAAAAACAAAACAACAACCTAAATGCAAACGTCTCAGCCACACCAAGAGCTTGGCAGCTGGCTTTCTACCATACTTCAAAACACTAACATTTTCACATAGGCCAAAGCCCGTAGACTCCTGACATGTATTACATGTTTGCTACATTGCGCACATTTGTCTTAGCTTGCTTTTATAATTGAAAGCTTCAATACTTCTGTTTGTGACTCTTTAACTGGGTGGAATGGAGTAAATGGGCTCCTATTGAAAGGTATGGATTAATGTACCAGTTAGAAGCAAAAAGCAGTTATCAGATTCCATAACTGCAGCAAAATTATTGAAAAAGGAACACATTGTAAAATAATTTTTTTTTAAAAAAAAATCAACGCAGGTCCCCAGGAGATTTCCGCAGCGAGACTTCACGAGCTCACGTGCTCAAGAGCATCGCATGTCTACATTTCCAGAAAAGCCCGGGACTAGGGTGGGGATCATGGAATAAACCATCGTAATAGACCTTATTCGCTTACACATTTTGTTTTTCCAGTACAGATCATGCGATAATAATCAGGAGATTTGGTCCTTTGTCTCGTTCATTAAAAAGAGTGCAGGTTGACATATCCATGCTTGCCTGCACTCTGGTAAGTCTGGCTAAAAGCAATAAGTTTGCGGCTTGTGTTTCGTTTCCACCAGTAGGGGATAACATTAATGATGATAAAACGAATGGCCTCACAAAAGTTTTAAAGCTGTGTGAGTGTGATTATGGAAAAGAAACTGTTCATTAGATTGCTGACGTACACTGACGTGACAGGAAGTGGTTTTGTATTTATATTTCGTCATACTTTAAAATTCAAACGCCTGCCAGATCTTACCGTATCGTAACATTCTGGATTCACACATCTTTGGATCCAACTACCGCATAAGAAACTCAAATTGTTTATCATATGCCTAGCATATAGACCCCCAAAATTGCTCTATTTCTTTTTTTTTTTAGTGGTCTGCTAAGCCCTGACACTTAGTAAAGACATCGTCATTACTAAACAAAACAGCAATCTATTAAATGAAAGTCCTGAATTTGCTGCAATTCAGAATTTCATCACATCCTTGAACATGACGAAGCTCATCTCGAAACCTACCAGAATATCTGCTACATCTCAAACACTGATTGACATTCTGGTCACTTCAAACAAGGACCTGGTGCGGCACAGTGACATGTTCGATAAAACCACAGCGACCACTTTTTGGTTTATACAATACGTTGCCTAAACCAACACCTACACCAATTACAACGAGAAGCTGTCCTAATTTCAATCCAGATAGCTTTGCTGATGTTGCTAGAGTTCCTTGAAGTATGTGGTTTGTTTGATGACCTCGACGAAAAGGTTGATTGCTTGAACAATCTATTTCTCCAACTACAGTGCACTAGATCAACATGGCACCCGAAAATCTAAAATAACCTAGACTTGGAAATACATCAACGCCATTCATTACCACTGAGACTTAACCACTTCCACTAATGAAGCAACCAGATACTTCTGACAGATAAGCTCGTCTCTCCTCTAACCCAAACAACTGAGAAGTGAATAGATAGCTATGCCGAGAAGTCAAATCAAAGATCAGATCAGAGTAGTCGAGACCGATTATGTCTGAAATGAAATAGCCTCCAATAAAGAAACCAGAACGTCTACTTTGGAATACTGTTCGCCGGTGCCTCAATCCTTTTGGATCTCAGGGTTTATCCTATTCACGCAGCTGTTGCAACGAAGCAAACGATTTTAACGACTTTTTTTACGTCGGCTGGAGAAAAAGCTGCTCAAAAAGCTCCGAAACTGGCGCATGGCTTCAGGTTACCACACGTAGAAGCAGCGCGCCAGGATATGTCCAAAAGTTTCTCCTTTCAATACGTTTCCATCACCACTGCTCGAGACACTGTCATGCAAATGGCCTTTCTAACAGATCTACGTTCTTACACGCGCTCTGATTGGCTGGTCAGGCATATACAAGATCTGGACATTGCACTGTGATGGTGCATGCTATGACGCAATTGGCATCTGGCAAAACAATTTCGGGCTTTTTTCGGAAAATACTCTAATTTTTTAAGACAATAGCAATTGTTGCCGAAAGCGAAGACTAGTTTCCAACCTTTGAATGAAATTCCAAATTTGTGAACACACATGTTGCCGACGATGACAACGAAAGAGGAGAAATTATGGAAAAAAGTCGGATTCACGAATACGAAACACCTTTCACTCGATTTCCGAATTTGTCGAAAGAAACTTACAAAACCTACTCCAAGATTAACAGTCAGAACAGACAAAGATGGCTACACATCTGTTTATTTAGAGCTTTCATTAAAAATTTTGTTGCTTTTGTTAACCGTTTCCTTAAGGATTCTTGAAATCCACGTTTGTGTCAAAATCACAGTTTTTAGTGTGCACGATCTAACTGTCGGTGAGTGTATTTTTTTCGCAGCCTTGCTAACCTTAGCCTCGTTGAAATGGTACAATTCAAGAAAAACACACTTTTAGTTACCTTGTTTCTGTGAAACATTTGCCTGGTGTAAGAAACACCAAACAAGCTAGACAGCACCATGGAAGAAATTCGGAAAGCCAAGCTCAGCTGTTGCACTAATACATCAGTCATTAAATATATAAACACAATTCTTTGGTAGTGACAGAATCCAAATCTCGCTCACATAATGGCGATTTCACAGAACAGAAAAGAGCAAAGGCTTACGTCTTTATAATACGCTTCATTCGACCGTTCAGTTACGCCACTGCAGCGATGTTCTTTGCGAAGCGCTGAGATGTCTTCCGCGCTATAAGAACACCATTTTTGCCATCAATTCTCTCAGCAATGCACTTGTTGTTGGACCTCAAATCGAAAATTCCGTAACAAGATGCGGTTGGACTTCATATGATTGAATAGCGCAATTCTGAGCGTATAAATTTGAATGCATTCTGCGAAGTGATTCTGACCTTAACGCCAGATTTTGAAACTGAATTCCTTTTAGCTGCATGACAAAATATTGTCAAAGCTTTACAGATCATCTGTACTTCCAATTGTTATAAATATGCATCGTTAATTCGTCTGAGTTTGAGTCCTTTGAGTCCATTTTCGACATTTTTTAACGTGTGTAACAGTTTTAGCTATGTTATAAAAGCAATGGTCAATGTTCTAGCTGTGCATATATCAGGTTCTGGATGCACTTGAATAGTTGGGAAAGCACTCTGTGGGCTATATACGGTCTCGGCTTAGCCTCGACCGACTCTTACACCGGGTTCGTGCTTTTCCAACTATCCGCGTGCATCCAGAACTAAAGTTATGTACCCTAAGCATTGACTATTGCTTAACTAACAAATCTCCAAGCCACGACAAGGTCAGTATGAAGTGATGAACGTTTGTGTACCAAATATTCTCCAAGTTGTAACTGATCTGCTAAACGTGCCTCTATCTAAAGGAATCTTCCTTAAAACCTACAAAACTGCAGAGGTTATTCCACACCTTATGGTAACCGTATACCTTCGAGGAACGATTTTTTGCAATTCTTTTCATCGCGCCCATATATGAATGGGCAGGATAAAACGAAATTAAAATGTCAATCGATTCTTTAAATTCTCAGAAAGCCGTTCTTAAAATACCATTCTGTCTCCCTGGTTGCTTGGATTGGTAACATACCGAACTTCCAAAGTTCTGCAGTCCCCATCGACGCTATCCTTGCAGGATTCTGCACACGTATGTCACAGTCACTTTAAAAATTAGTGTGGAACTACAAAATCTTCCAAGTCTTCTATGAATGTGATAATATCCTCGATTTTTCCATTGTATTACATTGAAAACATTTCTAAAAGGGCAAAGACTAACATGCCACAACTGTGTCAGCTGTTTCTGGTCGATATTTGCTTATCTCAACAAGGACTAAAAGGAGACTTTAACGCTGCAAGTAATGCAAAAAAGTCTGACATAGGTCGTGTTCTGTAAAATGTTAACTGAGACGTCCTTAATTCCAATGGGGTAAGTGGTAACATTTTGTACAATTCGTGAGATGACTTTAACATTTCAGGTGTATGTATGGAGTGCCCTTTCATTCACAAAAACAATATATCGAAACTGTCTGGGGTCGCAAAATAGTCAAGAGGACTGCTTGTAGGGAGTTTCCACAGTAAAATAATCAGCACGATAGAGAGATAGGATTTTTGTCGGGTTATGATAGGGTTGAGGTTTCTTTAATGGCTTAGTAGTGCACTTTTATTTGAGCCGTTTCAAACTTAAGCAATCTCATCTTTTAAGCCAGAAAATAAACCAAATGGAACGAATTACGGCAATTTTATACTTGAAAAGGTACACTCAAAGAAAAATTTAGTTACTAACAATTACTGTACAACAAGACGACACAAAACTAACTGGTGACCGGACGATGGGCATGGTCACCTACCTTAGCCTCAGGAGTGGCAAACTGGGTCACCTGTGCCCCAGCTTCCCGGTTAGAAGAAGAAGGAGAAGGTGTAGACCATCCAAGAGAGAGCGAGGAAAAGGAGCTCCACCAGAATTTAAGCTGCATACAGTAAAGAGCTAACTTAGTACAGTGCAGATGTACACTTGCAAAGAAGAACATAGACAAAAATTACCACCCATGTACATAAACTTCAAATTTACAGGAGGTGGTGCCACTCACAACTTCTAAATTTGAGCCCATTCAAAAGCATTTTACATGATACCCCGTCCTATTCATTCCTGGCCACGCAAACAGGATTTTAGTAATCAATTTTCCTTTTTAGTTAAGAAAACACTTTGAAGTGCGCAGTTCTCATTTTAAAAGTGGTGGAAGGCCATACCTATATTTTTTGCCTCGTTCTACTCATATGTTTGTGCATGATCTGAAGTAAAACTATGTCTGATTGTCCACTTGGTTGCAAAGTGCACTTTTCCTCTAACTAATCTTTTCTAAATACAAATCTAAATGCAACAGCCATTTAATTTGAAATCGCGTAGTTACCGGCAAGGTCTTCTCTTACTTATCACAAATAATATGTTTATGACTAGGGTATCTAAAAGATCATAATGCTGCGGCACATTCTGACGCACAAGACGCGCAGATAGATGAAAAGGTGTTTCTATTTTAAGGTGTAACGAAATTTAAGGAAAGGTGTTCTATTTTAAGAATTAAAGGTCCATTTTAGGTGTTAAAATAGTTACAAATCTTGGCATGTTACGAAAAGTGGTTTAAGACCCCGCCCCCCCCCTCCCACTCCCCACAAAAGGTCTAGATTTATTTAGTTTTATGCTATTATTTAACGAGTATGTCACGCCACGCAACTTTTTACTTGTTTCGTCCTTTCTTAGCGGAACACGAAAAACCTTCAAATAGGGGACTGTACTTATTATTAAGCTTTTCTGGTATGCTTGGAAAAGTGCGAAGAAAACGCTTGGTGAAGAGCGCTTTCCTGTAGGGGACAAAATAAAACGATATTCTCGGAACCCGTCTTTGTCGGAGTATCTAACCTGAAATGGAGCTGTTTCATGATTTCCAGAAAGAAAGAAAAAAGAAAGAACCGCGTGTTTACAACCTACGGACACATTGTTGTCGGAAACTGTAATTTTCCGTCGGATTAAGGGTATTTACATATAGGTTTCGAATACTCGAAGAATCCAATAAGGTAAACAAGACTTCATCGACTGTATTCGTAATCCACAGCTTAACTGGTTGGTACGAATAGACCAACTAAACAGCGCTGCGAGACTCATAAAAGAACACTGTCTTCCCCTCCATTTCTCACTCAAAAACATTCGCTACCCCAACGAATACTTTCAGAAATACATAAATTTACACTTGACATGACAAGCTAATGACAAGCAGCATAATTGCGGAGCACGTGCTGAATGCCCCGACTATCATTCAAAACTCTCTCGACGACAAGTAGAAACTAGAAAACTTTTCAACCTCGCGAAATTAGTTTGGAAGTCGATATTGCAAAGTTCCGGCATTTTGGCATTATTTCGGAAATCCAATCCAATATTAGTTTGCCGCTGACATATTGATTTGTTTATAACTTAACAGGTGTTATTAGACAGGTGGGAAATTATCATCAGGGCATAATTTGTTCTCTATGACAATTTTAGAAGTAGAAGAACAGTAGAGTGAACACAAACATCTCAGTAAGTGAAGTCAAAGAGTATTTGTACATTTCACATTTAACTGTAATTCAAGAAATTAAGCAAGACAATACCGGTGTTACTTAAATTTGGAATGATTGAAACTGACTCGGTGACAAGTCAACTTCAGTTCATAAGGTACTGAAGCAAACCTTTTCTTAATATTAAGAATAGGTCCGCAATGCATACGTGTGTGGCTTACTAGACCACGTGACAGGCGCTTGACTCTCGTGGACCGAAATAATTAAATAAACAAGACGCCTGAGGGAGTTTCCGTGGGATGCAATGGCCTATTAGGCATGGTTACCCATGGTCATAATCAGTTGACAAAAATTGACCAGTTACAATAACCTGCCATGGTTAGTCAATGCGACCAGGAGAAAAAATCATGGGAATAAGGGAATAAGGGAAGAGGCGAAAGTTACCAGACAGATAAGGCTTTGGAACACTCAATGGATTTCGGTCTGAAACCAATGTTAAAAACAATCGCTTCATATGAATATCAAACTACAGGGAAAACACCGGTGCTCCACCGATCACCGAAGTTAGGTCCTTTCGGGCGGGCTTAGTACTTGGATGGGTGACCGCATGAGAATACCCTGTGTTTTCAAGTGTTTTAGGCTTAAAAATATACTATCAACTGCCAAAAAATCAACATAAAGCTTTCCCAGCCAAACCTTTACAAAAACAAACAATACGTTTGCCTATTAGAGGCATAAAACGTTCTATTTATTGCGTTCGTAAAAAAGACATGCTGTGTTTGTTAAAGCGATCACTCGGCAGAAAATTGCGAAGAAAATTATAGAAGTCACTGGATTTTAGTTCAAACGATCAATTTAACTGCAGGCAAAAGGCAAATCAACATTTGCAAACAACATTTGCTGTGTTTTAGCGATTACCCTGATCTTGTATTTACATGTAAGGGTCTGTTCAAAACCCGAGGTTCGGTTTTTAATAGGGCCGTATTTAGTTAGTGTCCGTGAAATCGAAGAAATCACAACGTGAAACGGCTTTGCGCTGCTTTTGAGGCCTCCATGTCTTCTTTTTTGGTGGTAGGTTATTCTTTAGGAATATTTATTTCCATTGTGAGCTTAAAAAGGATATACTTCCTTTAAATGAGATAAAAACCACGTCTAGAAAATTAAGGATCGATTCACGCGCAGGGCCATGTTATACTTTGGCCTAATGCGTACATGTGTGGCTTACTAGACCACGTGTCACGCGCTTGACTCTCGCAGACAAAGAAATAAAGAAATAAATTGATCAGATCGTGCCATAATGTGAGTACACACTTCGTGTAAGCTGGACAAAATGTGTTAATGTAGATTACTTTACTATAATTTCCGAGGTCAAATTATAGCTCTCCTCATTTGAAGTCTAAAATCTTTTTGACTTGTGTCCAGTTATTTTGCTTTGAAGTTTGTAATTTCTATCTGAGTCGGTTGAATCTTGCGGATATGACCACACATCATTGTTTAATTCGGCGCTGAACAACTGGGTGAGTTAGATTTGTCACAACAAATCATAGCCAATTTTCGAACTTCCCATGTTAAGGACTCAGTTTCACCCTCAATGGATTGTGGCGTCTCCGCTCACAAATTGATCTCGCGAAGTCGAAAAGTCGAAGGTTTTGGCTTTTACAATTAAACGGCGTATTGAAGTAGATCTCAACTACTTCAATACGCCGTTTGATTGTTGCCACAGTGTGGAAAATAGCGTACATATGTGATTTAATCTACCTGCGTCTACTTTACGTCCGTATTTCGGATGCTTGCTGTAATAAGAGGATATTTGGTTGGTTTGATTCGAGTGAGTAGTGGTGGATTGATAAAATGGCGAAGAGAGGACACAGGACACGTCGGAAGACCCCGTTTACCAGGTAAATATCAGTCATTTGTCTTTGATCTTCCATATTCCAACAGAGAAGAGAAAGAAAAGAACGTTTGGGGAGGGTTACCGTGCATTCACAGACTACCTTCTGCAAACGAGGTAATACCCGGGGGGGGGGGGGGTACTGCCATATATGGGCTATATAGGTATGTGCCGCAGTGAAGGGTATGGTTTTCAAGCAGTTTACTCTAGCATAGGGTATATAAATCAGAGCGTTTGTGTCTAGAATAGGGTATCATTTTTCACGAAACTGACCAGTTGGTTGAGAATAAAAAAAAAACAGAACTAGTATAAATAAAATCATTTTTTGAGAGAGAAACGATTGTGGTATAAGATTCTGTTTTGGCTAGACTGTGCTGGTGGAATACAGCTACTCTAGAATAGGAGTGATTTGGGGGGTTTACTCTAGTATAGGGTAGCAAAATTCAGCTGAACCAGCTCTGGTATAGGCTAAGGGTTTCAGGGTTCCAGCGGCACATCCCCACCCAGAAATTCCTAAAGTACCCCCCCCGGGGGTAATACTCATCTGTTGCCCCAAGGAAACTCTGCATTCTGCCTTGACTTGGAAGCGAAAAGCTTTGTCTTTGTTGGGAAACATGGTTTAACATTATTTATACTTTAGATCATAGACTAAGATCGCAAGGCGATAACAATGTAAGATATACACAACGTTGGGAAGTTGAATTCGATTAACTTCGTACCACTTTTTACTCTTCGCCCAACTAAATGATCTGCCCGACCGAGAAGAATTTCCCAAACCGACCTTTTTGTGTATTTTCTTGTCTTATTTTTTTCTTCTGCTAAGTGTGTAAGCAGCACGGTTGCTAACTAGGTCAACTCTGAAAAAAGATCTTGTACTCTTATTTTTGGTAAGTACAATCTCCTCTGCCACCAGCCCCATATCTCATCCATGGGGAATTGGATCTCAACATACCAAACTTTTTCTCAACAGACATTACCCAATAAATGAATCTCTGGTAACACTCTTTCATAGAAATTCTTTATTTCTTTCTGTTGTTTGTTGACATCTCTCCATGTAGCAGCTTTGTTTTGCCTTGTTAAGGTTTTTCAAACAGTGTTTTTGAATTTTGTTTAATTTCTGAAATGCATATCATATGGTCATGTGTACATTCCTTAACTATTTCATCATTATTAGCTTATTAGTTATAATAAGTCTTTAACGTCATTGTGCGGATGACACTTGAAGTAATTATTGATTGCAACATGCACTTCTCCTGTAAACCAAAGCTGACCTAATGGGGCAAGAAGTAAAGTTAACAACAGTTTTGAAAGTGCTCCCAGCATTACCATGATGAGACTTTTTAATGAGGAAAAACGTATCACTACTTTTCTTTCCTTATGGTCAAAGTACTACAAATGCACTGTACCACGAGAAATGAGGAAAGAGAACATAACCCCGTCTGATATGATAAGCGGACAGAATCTATTCTTAGCGTGGAATCTGTAAGGAGCCCATGATTGGCTCTTGAATCTATCTATATCTCGTTCCATGGCTGCGCGGTTTCCCAATACCGCACATAGAAAGTCGAGGTCAAACGAAACAAGATCCCCATGGCGCATTGAAATTACAACCACGTGATGAGAAGGACATGATCCATTGGTCAGTTATAATAGTTTCCGGATCTAAACATAAATTCTGTCCCCTTATCATGCTACGAGAACACAGTATGGAAGATGCGTTATCTTACCTCATTTTCTCTTGACTGTACATATGAGGGAAGCTTTACACTGCCTACAGATAGAAACAAGTTTGATCTTATGGCAATTGGCCTTCCCCATTCACATGGGGAACAAAATTGGAAACAAAATAGAGTTAGAAATAATTGATTGTTTATGTATTATCTATAAAATAGCAACCTTAGGGAAAATGAAGGAGCTACTTTACAAAAAAAAATTCACTGATACACTATAGAAGATCAGTGGTTTGAATATCATCTGTATGACACCTCTTTATATTCAGAGTATGCTTCCTGCTCCCTTCCATAGACAAATTAATTTATGGTATCCATTTGTACTTTATGTCATGAGGGTCTAAGAAAGGCTAACCGTCAATTAAAATGTACAGCAGGTCTTGTTTATGAAACAGTAGTAAGCAGGTTTTCTTCAGGGTTTTTATTGCTATTTATTTACTATTGCCACTCACTAGGTATGGTGACCTCATTATTTTTCCAAAGGGCAAACTGGTAATATTAAGCTCCTTTCTGGAAGCTTGGCATTGAAAAGGTAAACCCCTCGGCCCTTATATCACAATGGGATTTGATGCACACCTCAAAAAAACATGTGCGAAGATAACTGTATCGGAATGATCTAAATGACGTGATGCAAGTCTGTTGCAATATATGTTCTCTTGTTCAGTATCCATGGGCAAACAAAGGCAGCATTGATATCATGGAATGTAACTTGGAGGTGGAGGTTCTTCACTTAGATTGGCCTCCTTGAGGGGTTTTGCAAAAATCAAACTACCTATGCCCATACTCAATAATTTAACAAGCAAATTACCATTTGTGTGGCTTTGATGAAAACAAGGGCAATAGAATCAGGGAAATGATGGTAGCCCCAGACTGAAATTGTATATCAAGATTGTATGAAGGAATGAATACTAAACAAAATTTGCTAGTCAGTATAATTAATAGCAATCGGGTTACGCTGGAGAATAATTGACACAGAAATAAATGGTGAGGTTATGACACCTACAAGCATCGACTTTTAACAATGTCAAAACCAAACCGTGCGAATAGTTTTCGCACGTAGATTTGTGTGGTCCTCGGCACGACATCAGCCACGAAATTATTGTCACTATTCGAAGGTATTGGTGTATCGTACGTAAAAATATAAGCGCCTTTGTGTACAGTGTTACGATCGATGAATGTTTGCTTACCAGATTCTCGCGCTTCGACTTCTCGCATTTGCAAGCCTCGACACAGCTGAGCTTGCATACTTTGCAAGGACAAGCTCCTCTTTTGGGTGCACTGTCCTGAAAAAGAACAGTAAAGCCTTTTACGTTTTAGTTCTTAAGCCAAGGTAAAAACGAGAGCTACACTGGCAAAATATCTAACCAGTGCGAGTTGTACATTGTTAGTTTTAAAGACAACTCACCTGTGTGCTATTATTCGCTGATTCTTCTATGTCCTCGTTTCATTCATCGCTGTGCCGTGAAAATCTCCGGCAGGTCGACTCCGCCATCCTGCTCTTATCTATCCGTAGAACATCCCCCTTCGGCGCGTGCAAAATGAGCAATCGAGAAATCACTCTCGCTCTTCGCACTTTTGCATGCGAGTAACGGACCAATCAGATGCAAGGTCTTCGTTTCAAAACAATAACACGAGACTGCAAAGCCGAGTGGGTGAAACTGGGCCTTTAAATTCCGAGCTACACAACGCGGTGAGTTATTTTTCTCGCCACAAATCATGGACATTTGTCTTCGCCGAGCTACGCAAAATAAAATACGAAATCGACAACTTCGCGTTCCCAAATAAGGCGTCGGTTCTGATGGAAAAATAAAATTTGACCCAACGATGGTGGAACACTAGCCCGTCTCATGGCGTGGCGATGATGTCATTCGTGTCGCCCTACTGTGTAATGTACAAATCGGTGTTCCAAGTTTTACCGTATGTAAGAATCTCGTTTTAAATTGCATTAGGACTGGGTTCTTTTACGTCGAATGCAACTAGTAATAATATAACACAGCGTAAGTACTGTCACTCTTAGAATTACCCATACACAAAAGGCATGGGGTCCAAGTGCTATGCTCATAACTCCTTCAAGCAGAGGCTCAATTTGTGGGTTTCCGAATTACAAGAATTCATTACATAGGGAAACCTACTTGAAACGAGACACGTAGATAACATATGAATTAAATACAGTAACTTTTAAGACATTTAATAATGGATGTTTTCATAGTGCTCATACCGATAACCCAAACACTGAGGCTCACCGTGTCATCCACAACATCTGTGTTCCTGTCTGCTGGAGGGGAAGTGTACAGGCGGTTAGCAACCATGGTCCTATGAGATTCATCAGTCATAAGCTTCCGCAGTCTTTTGGAGGCAAGCCAACCAACACCCTCTCCTTTCATTACTCCGCGTATCACTTCCTTAAGAAACTGATGATTCTCACTGAAATTTGTGAAAGTTTTTTTTAGGGGATACGTACTTCTATCAAAGGCCAAAGATTTAAAAAAAGACGCATTACGAGACGTATGCACTTTTTTCAAACCGACAGAAACATTCCAATACATGCATCACTCTTCATATCACCCCCCAGGTGTCAAAAAGGTTTTATCAAGGGAGAGAGCCTTGAGGCTGTTGAGAATAAACTCCTCTTATATTCAATTTGAAGAGAGAGAGAGAGAGAGAGAAACTTCAGACAACAACTCAGAGGTCACCCAGAGAGTTTGATACAGAAAACAGTTTATGAAAAAACGAAAAACAAACAAATATTGCCTTTTGTACCACATTTCCAACCATCCGGGCGAAAGACTGGCATTTGATTGAAAGCCAACCATTGTTAAAACAAATTTTTAATTATATAAGAAAGGACGCTCTTTAAAAGACATACTCGTGAGAGCAAAGCTGCGAGAATGGCTAAAACACGAACTTGGCAGTCGCGCAGGCCTGTCAACATAGAATGGATGTCGTAAAACCAAAATTCCCACCAAGTTCTTGAATAACCCATTGTTTCAAAGTGTGTGATCGGTATGCGGGTCGACAAAGTCACGAATGCTAGCGATAAACCTGGCTAGTGTCAAACATCCTGACACAATTGGTCCATATCGAAACGCGCGTTACATAAGTAAGCAAGCTGTTGTTCTTTCTATGTAACTGGATTCTGCTTGCTCGAATCTGTAGCATGTGAATAGGTTTGCTTGTCTGACGTCACAAGCAAGCGTGCTCCAAATTGATTTCAAACGCGAGTGTGACCGAGGGGTAAATATAGACAAATACATAGGAAGAAGAACACTGTAGACTCTAACGTTTCATGCAAAATTAAGCATACCTTTGAATGGCCCTCTCTGTAGATGTTTGCTTTACCACAGTTCGACCTGACAGTGTTTCACTAGACGCGGACTTTTGTCGAACCCCTACTGTAAAGAATACAACATTTTAGCACCTGATATTACAGAAATGTTTGCAAACTATTACTAAGGAAGCTTAGGACCACAACAATCACCTAAGCGGAAGCCTGCTTAATCCCCAACTGCCCCTACCCACAACCTGAACATTTCTATTTACACACACTCTTATAATGTAGGCAGGCGGGAATTTCTTTCAAACGAACATAACTGCAATGTGGAGTACAGTCAGACCCCCAACCATGACTTCCAGTGTGGTGGTCTATCTCTACGTCTGGTTTCATCTGACAATTCATGCATGAGTTGGGTGGGTGTGTGAGATCATATACGGACTGATAGCGGCAGCCAGAGGCACCTTTACATGCTGACGTCCGATCTCACCCAATAGAAGTGTAAAGCGCCTTTGAACATATTCATATGAAAAAGTGCGCTATCTAAATTAACTATCATTATCATTATAAACAAACTGGTCTCTTTTAGGGGTCTGCATAAGCTTCGGCCACGCCCAGATTGGTCTCTTTTAGGGGTTAAATTCAAAATTTCCGACGAGCATCCCGGTCCACTCCATATGGGAGTCCCCCTCCTTGAAACAGTTACAAAGATTAGTAATTGTTTCAATATCCAGGATCCAATTTGGGGTGGGTGGGGTTTTCCAGAAACGAGGATTGATCCGATTTTTTTTCCTGTTATTCAATACTGGAGTTGTTTGAAGTCCTACAATTTTTAATATTATCAAACTTGCTACTTTCTTCTTCTTTAGAAAACTGCTGTTTTCCTTTTAAAAAGGCAGGTATTATGAGGGTTGCGCCAACTGCAGCAAGCTCATCTTGAATGAAGAAGCCTTTACTAGCCATTATTTCATCACCTTGCTCCAACAAAGTTAGGGAACCACTCTTAACTGTAATTTCCTTGTCAGTAATACTACCAGGGTATAATTCACTGGCAAATCCAATGACACACTTGGGGTGATTCCCACTAGGCTTTTCATGGTTGTTCTAGATTTGTACGAGGAGTAACAGGAGGACTGATTATCCAATGCAGATGGACGCTCCATTTGTATTTCAGTGCAGTCAATAATCAACGCTGTCTTGGGATAAAATTCCTTGAAACGTTTAGGCATGTGTTCCTAAAGAACATCTCGTGGTGAAGTGATAATAAGTTCCTGAAGTTCAAGGCGTAAAAATCGAATCCATGTTCTAAATATTACAGACATTGTTGACTCGGAAATTTCAAATCTGTGAGTAAAATCTTTTTCAAACAAGCCAAGCCTTAGTCGCACCAACACAAGAACAAACTCCTGAAAGGTTGTAAGAATTCTTGGTCGACCTGGTTGCCAAACTGGTGGGCAATCAAAACATTTTCGATCATAGTTTCCATAGCTTATGTTTTTCGCTGCATCCTTTACCATATCAAAGCAAAGCATCAGTGTCTTATAGTTGGGAAATCCAGTGTAATAAGCAATGTCTGAGTCCTTATCTTTTAACTGATTATGTCGAATCTAAGCAATTCCGTTTGGGAGCCAAAATTTACTTTTACCGCTTCATAACATTCGATTTGCAAAGGTTCATCTTTGTTTTGTACTTGTTCGTAAAATCCGTTTGCATACCTTGATCACATGTGGGCAGCACATTCTCCGTCTGACAGAGATCACTTCCTGACCCTGGGTCTTCGGAATGGTTTTTACATCTCCTTGATTTCTTGACAATTTTTTTTGGAGAAACACGCTTTAAAATACGTCGAGTTCACACGTTTTACAGACCATGGAAACATTGAATGTAAATGAAGCCTGCTGCGCTTATCTCCACCATCAAAGTGATCTCCACAAATACGTGTATTAGCTGCGTCGAATTTTATTGTTGCATTACGAATTAGAATCTTGTACTGTCTTCGTAATATTAGTCCCTTGGAATTTGGTAATGCGAAAGCCCATGCTTGGTTTTGTAGTTGTTCGTACATCCAGGAACACAACAATTAGCATGCTTTGCCATTTTTCTTCAGTGTTTTGCTGAGAAAATTTCCTCGCTGCCGCCATTTTAAATGTCTTGCGTGTCCACCCAAACGATCCCAGAAGACCTTACGAGTCAAGTTGGTGCCCAAGTTCCCCATAGTTTCTGGAGTGGGAAATTGTTTTACGTTCACATATGTGGGGGGAGGGGGTGAGACAAAGCGGCAGCAAATGTTTACAAAATGGCGTCTGTTGTGTCGAGCCCGACGCAAAGATTGTCAAGGCGGGGTTTTCGTTCCTTTCGCTCCATCTTTGATCAAAATACACTTTTGAAGATCTCGCGAACGAACAGGAAATGTGTTCAAGAATGCTCGAGGGGAAAGAAATGAGTTTTAGATTCTTAAAAGTGACGATGTCTCCAATTTGGACGACGAGGAATCGATCAGTCGTAGCATGAATGCACAAAACGAACTATTCGGGATGAACGCTTTATGGTTTGGGGAAAGGACAGCACTGGAGTAATTACCACAGACCATGAGGTAGCTCGAAGGAGCCTTTAATATTTTCCAAATAAGAAATGTTAAACGCGTAAATTATTATTGTATTATATACTTTTAAAACTGCAAAGCGTACCATCAACCATAGGAATCAATTTCAGTTTCTGGGCAACTGTGCACCTACCCCTCCCCTAATCCAACAAGTTATAATGAGTCAAAAAGTTAGCGGTAATGTTGGTTTGGGGGAGGGGGGGTAGGTGCACGGTTGCCCAGAAACTGATATTGATCCAACCAGAGAGTCTGCGAAATTGCAAGGGAAAACAAACTATCATTCTTGGAAGAAGGAAAAAACAAACTTGAGTTTTGTCCTGATACCGTGAAAGTTTCTCACTGCAGTCTTCTGCTCAGTCCGAACAACACTTCACAGCCACTGTTCATTTCCCTATCGACGTGAATCCATCACCGAGCTATCGTCCCCGGTGGACGATAGCATTCGTCTTCACGCTAGAGTCCAAGGTCACTCCCAAGTGTTTCTCACGTGCAAGACGTCACAATAAAATGCAAAAAACGTAACATCTTCCCTTCCGAGGAATCGGTAGCTTGAACATACATGAAATTGTTCTAAAATTGCCTTTGGTAAAAGACGCTCTGTGTCTTTTAAATGCCCTCTTTCAATGTCCTGAATGTTAAGTGGAAAGATTCTGCTTATCAGTCGCCTTAGAACCTTGTCCTTGACTCGCACGTCCACCATTTGCACAAATCCATTAGGACCAGGATACGTCTGCGCAAAACGTCCTATTTTCCCATTCCCGTCTGGTCGCACCAGGGTCGATTACTACGACACCTTCTTCCACATGAATGTTGTCTGCAGGGAAGATCCAATTTGGTCTACAACCAATGTGCGGAAAATCCTCCCTCATCCACTCTCCGCCAACGCTTTATTGGGTTAAGTGTGCCATCGAGGCTCTATGATACAAAGTCACCCCCATCTGTTCAATCAGAAAATAGTTTGGAGTCAGCAATGGCTGGTCCTTAGGATCGTCGCTTATCGTTGTGAGAAGCCTTGAATTAAGCGGGCTTTTTACTCCGATAACAAAGGTCTCCAAATTCTCGTTATCAACTTCAGCGTCACCGAGTACCGCAGATATTGCACGTTTGGCTGCTTTCATCGTGGACTCAAATACTTCACCAAAATGCGGCGCAGCTTGTAGGTTACAAATCTACGTCACTTCCTTAATGGAGGTCATCTGTTGTACCTTGTCGTGGTCAATCATTGAGGCTTAGTCCTTTGACGAACTTATAAAAGTTTGTCCCATTATCACTTAACATCCGCTGAGGCCATCCTCTTCGGCCAGTCATCCGTATCAATGAATGAAGAAATGTATCAGTGTCCAGATGTCTCCATCTCCAAGTGGCAACAGTGGGTCTGCAAACAGAGGAATAAACACAAAACGGATTTTCCTCTGCCCCGTCAGCGTTGCCATTCATTAAAACCCAAAAAATTCCCTGACTTTTTCCTTACTCAAAACAAGTTAACAACCACAACACTCTACCATGCTTTGATAAAAATGGCCGAAGGAAAACACCAGTTCCCAAATGTCCACGGATTTCTCTTTCTTATTTGGAACAAGGCATTCACAACAAAACCTACTGCATTTGAACGCATAACTCATTGCACATCGACTACTTCACAAAACGTTGAGAAACCCTGAAAACAAAATTCGCTCACTTTTCACCGACTTTTGCCTGACTTTTCCCTGACCTTGAAAATTTTCTGTTTTTCCCTGACTTTTCCCTGACCGTGGCAACCCTGCCCGTCCTTGCTTAATCAAGTAGAATCCACCAAAGTCGACTGCGCAGTTGATGAAGGGTCTAGACGTTCGCGGTAGCCTGCTTCTTGGTAACGGTGCCATTTGCTTAAAGACTGGCCTTGATCGAAATCGCTTCGCACAGTCCAAACAATCTCTGATTAGTAATAAACTTGTGCACCGAGGCTCTCACTCCTACTTGTTACACGCAAAGCTCTAGTTCTCCTTTGGAATTAACCGCCAAGCTCCTTTCTTTCCGACATTGGCGTCATCAGCATTCTCTTCACCTTCCCTACTGATTTCGTAGCTGAGCCTCCTTTGGTGAAACATCTTTACCTGTTTTTAACTTAAGACTCTTCAGACGATATCATATCTAATCGAAACTTACACTCCGGCCATTCTTGTTATGACTTCTTTTGGAAGACAGGTCACATGATGTGCCACAAACGGCATGTATTCTCTGCTTTGACCTTGGATCCAGTATCTTACACTTTCACTATCTAGCCAGTATGTCATTTCAAGTGTGGATACTTGCAGAGCAGAGTCGTACACCGATGAGTGCATCAATCAGCTCTAGTCGGAGGGTGCTGATAGCTTTTGATGGTGCGAGTCTGGACTTATCTGCAATGGGAGGGTAACATAAATATGACGCGAACAGACTGCAGCTGCGTATGAATTTTCAGATGCGTCGGTGCATGTATGGATGCACAACTCTAACACTTTAGACACTGGGTCTCTCAAACACCTAGAGATTTTCACTAACTCAAGGTCTTTCAATTCCCGAAACCACTTGATCCATTCTTGCTGATGGAGCTCTATCAACAAATCAACCTGATTCCATCCATGCTCTCTGCATCAACAACTTTGATTTGATTATGCAGGGCGACAGGAAAGCTTGTGGGTCGTACACTGTGGCTATTTTCCTTAAACATTTCTTTTGGTGGATTCAAATCCATCCAGCTGTATGGAGTACTCAAAGGAAAACTTGTCATCGGTAGCAGTCTACAGAACACCTAGGGTCTTAGTTGTCGGCAACTTTCTCTTCTCCAAGTCGATCTCAGAAGCCCTGTCTTCTTTTATGCCAGTAATCACATCAGGATCGTTTGATACCCACTTTCGAATGTGGAATCCTGCCTTGCCACCAAATTTAGTAAGCGGCCTCCTCGTTTAGCGGTCCGAGAATAGTTCCTTGTGGAAAACCTGTGAAAACAGGATTAGATTCTGACAACACACCCTTAAAATGTACGATCTGCTTCCGGAGGAATAAATAATCCGTAGACCAGTTCAGTTCATTGTCCTGCATGCCATACCGAGACAGTTTTTCTGTGGCTGATGGTGTCAAACGCTTTAGACAAGTCAATGAACACTGCTCCTGTTGCTCTACCGACGTCTGCTTCTTTCCACTGTCCTTGATGTGATGTGCCTTTCAATTCCTGACGAAATGACAGGACAGTCGTTATTGGGAAAGTAGACAGAATAAGTAAAGTTACCGCCAATTCAGTTTAACGCTTGGATCGAAAGCAAAACTGATGTTCGGAAAGAAGGCCGTTACATTTGAGATTTCATTACCTGCTTGTACACCATTCTCTCTGACAGAGTAGAGAGAGCTGATATTGGTCTGTAATTGTCTATTTCTGTCATGGAACCAGACTTGACTTTCCATTCAGTAGAGACAGCTCCGCTTGCGAGAGATAAGTTTATAATAAATGTTAAGGGCTTTGTGATGACTTGCGTGTCATCTTCCAGGGGGGAAGATCATCGAAACCAGTCGCTTTCCTCCGTTTAAGATTTCTCAGCGAGCTGATAATCTCTGCTTCTTTCACAGCTGTAAAAACGAAATTCTCTTTAACTTGAGGGAGTTTCATTCGGCTGGGGTTGCTCCAGACAAAGTCACGAAGCAGAAACGACTTTCTTTTCAGTTCGATGACAGCGTTAGCAAAAAAGTCGCCGAACTGTTAGAGATGAATTTCGTATCAGTTGACATTATTTCATCTATCTTAAATGCTGATCCTAGCTCGTTCAGTGCTCGTTGAGAGTAGCTTCGTTGGGTACAGCTTTTGAATGACAAACCAAAATTTATTAGAAGAGTCTTTCAGAATATCATGATAATATTTGCTCTTGAATTTTTTAATAAGGCTTGTCTCTCTGTTACGGTGTCGCCTGTACGTAGACCAATCAAGTTCACAGTTAGTTCTGTGAGTTTTCCTGAGTAAACCATCCCTAAGGACTCATCTCCCGTTTGACCTCTTGAGTCAACCATGGGCAAAGACGCCCTTTGACCTTCTTTTTAATGAGCGGCGAATGTTTATCGATACACTGCTGTAGAACGTTCTTTAAAACACTCCAAGCACTGCTGATACGGGGATGACGCGGAGCTTTGCTCAAACTTCTTGGAATCAAGCTCTTTGCAGAATAACTCCGGATCGTATTTTGCGAAATTTCGACAGGCGATGATTTTGGGATGATGTTTCACGTTATTTACTTTTCGAGCACAGCAGATTAATTTATGATCGCTCAAGCCGGCCGGGATTACTTTCATGGAGTTGATTTTCTTGGGTTCATTACTGCAAAAGATGCCAATCAAGGACTTTGATTCGCACGTGATTCTCGTAGGAGTTAAAATAAGTTGTTTTAGATCAAAGGAGGCTAAAATCGATTTCATTTCTCTGTGATCCGATGGCACCAGATAGTTTCAGTTTATGTCACCAGTAAGAATACATTCTTTGTCTTCTGATGACAATGTCGAGAGCATTGATTCAAATTTGCAATAAAAATCTGTACAAAGATGTTTTGAAGGTTCTGAAGGGCGGTAAATAATTCCAATAAGGAAATGTTTGGTTTTTGGAAACAAGATCTCAGTCCAGATGCACTCAATGTCATCACCTTCAAGATCCGTTCGTCTGTAAAAAGGCACAGATGAAGAGATGTAAACTCCAACACCTCCACCTTTACCCGAAAGCCTGGCCTTTCCAATATACGTCTATCCCTCAATTTGTACCTCAGCGTCCTTATCGGCGATTAGATGAGTTTCACTTAGCGAGAAAATGCAGATTTATAAGACCATCTGGAATACGACAGATGCTATGTTTATTCGTTAACAGACCTCTGATGTTTTGGTGCAGAATTTTAAGGCCTTTCCTCTTGGAAAATTTGCTAAGTTCGGAGATAGCATTTTGGTTTAAGTCTTTTTCCTGTCGTACTTGATCAGGTCTAACTTGCTCGTCGGTTTTGGAGAGGTAGCAAGAGTTGCAGAGATTCACCAGGGTTTTATCTTCCAGCTGTCATTGTTTGTATTAGTGACTAGTTTGTATAATGTTGTATTGTATTTCAGTTTATTCGATTATCATCAATTAAATCATCGACGATCCATGATTCCTGATTTTACTTGATTAGTGAAAGCATTTGCCGCCCAGCTACTTTCATCGCAACAAGTTGTGTAGTTTGTGACACTCGACTCTTCAATGGTCGTCAAGAATCAAGTGCTACAATCACCACGGCCATAATACGGCTCGAAGGACCAAATGTTAATTTCAATATCAACGTGAATCAATTACCAAGCTAGCGTTCCCGGTCGATGATAGTCTCCTTTTTCACGTTCGAGTCCAAAAGTCACTCTTAAGTGTTTCTCACGGGCATGACGTCACAATAAATTCTCAAAAAAAAACGTAACAACAGTCACAGTCAGACAATAGAGACCTTATGCAGCAGGACGGCTGGAAGACTCAGGACGGCAGAATAACGAAAAAATGTCGCGTGAGGCTGTGCATTCCCATTCTTACGCGACATTTTTTTCTTCATCATGCCGTCCTGAGTCTTCCCGTCGTCCCGTTGCGTAAGGTCTACAATATGTCGCATGGTCGGTAATTCTCTCATTGTTGGTAATTCTCTCATTGTTCTGCTCTTCTGCAAGCGTTAAGGCGGCAAACGAAGATGAATCTGTTAATCCAAGTTTAGACGTAAAAAATGATGGCAAGGTGAGTTGAACTGTAAAAAAATCGACCTAAATGTCCAAAACAACAGCGTTTAAGTCAAATTGCTTAATTGCCAGCATCACTGAAATGTCCTACCAGATATATAATCATAAAAATTACAACTTCCTCGATTGTTTTGGTTTAAAAAGTTCCTATTTTCCACAACTTCTCTTGCCAAGTTGTTATCGGACAGTTCAATAAGCCAATCACACTCAAAGTTGGAGTTTAAATCAACCAATCACAACCTTGGTTTCAATCACCAAAGAAACTGTGTACACACTACTAGATTGTTTTTTTTCTTTAAATAAAGAATTTTTTCCCTTGAACAATGACAATGTTTTCTCTTATAACTTGCATTTGGCTCTTCTTCTTTTCGTAATAATTCGTATGACTCGTATGATTACAGAACGAATTGGACTCCACTCAGTCCTATTACCATTACAAACAAATTGGTAATTCAGAGCTTGATGTTATCGCTTGTGAGCAGTCCCGCATTTTTTGTCTTGTAATTTTTGTAAAAGTTAATATCTGTGTTAACACACAGTGGACCTCCACTCGCTCCAACACAATTCAGATTTTATCTTTCGTCGACAAGTAAATAAGAATGATTGGCATTCATACTCTTTATCCATGCTCTTCCTGCATTTTCAAAAAGAGTGACTTTCACAGAATGTTTTCAATCATGATTGTTCTTCGAACTACAGAGTACAAGTTATTTGATTAACGCTTTTAGCATTTTTAAAATTCTTGAAAATATCAATGAATTAAGATGCCCGTTAATTGAGATGAATACATACTTCTATTTATCTTGCACATTCTATAATTTCTGGTTCCAGATGTGATTCCAAGAATTACTAGGGGATCACTTCGGGGCTAGGATCATTTCGAGTCCTACACATATCACTCGCACTCGAATGTTAAAAGGTTCTTCAGATTGCTTTCAGCTGTGTACACTCTCAGCAGCAAATTCTCCTCAGTCGCTATCGACTGGCATCTCTCGCTCTCGAGTAACAAATTATCCTCATTCGCTCTCGAGGGGCAAATTCTCCTCAGTCGATCTAGACTGGTATCACTCGCTCTCGAGTACAAATTCTCTTCAGTTGCTCTTCAGTTACAAATTCTCCTCAGTCGCTTTCGACTGGTATCACCTGCTCTTCAGGAAATCCCGAGAAGCAACGAGGTGACATGAACAAACAACTGCTGCTTAAACATGGTAACGTCTCAAGCTAGACGTAAATGCATTGAGTAGAACTTGTAGATACGAAGACTTAAAGAGTGAACGTGGACAAACCCGACTGACAAGCCACTGAACATGCCCTCAAAGTTCCACTGCTCTTGCTTTGTCAAAACATTCTGTGCAACATACAAGCTGCTCTGAACCACATGGTTTTTTCTGAGCTACCTGGAGCTGGATTGCTGGAGCTGCATTGAGTGCTAAAGAAAGGATATCTTTGCACGGCAGTAATTGATGACGGAAGAAGTGGAAGAGAATTGTAGCTTTGCAGCGACTGCTTATTTCTATGACTAGAGATTGCCATCATATGTCGGTTTGACAGCCTTGGACCACAACGTGATTGTAGTTGCTCCGTCCCTTAGCCCATCATATTGTCAAGCTTGTTTACTCCAAGATGGTAAAAAACATTCACTACAATAACCTTCGAGGAATTTATAGATCTAGTTTGAGTTCTTTTATATAGTTCTTCGAGCTCAGTTACGCTCAAGGTCGCAAACAGCTTTCATTTTAAGTTTTCTTTTGTGGAAGAACTGGTCCCCTTGGACCAGTTTTTCTGGTCTTCAATCTTTCCACGGGGAGCCTCGATATCTTTGAGATTCGCCTTTCTTATGAGAGTACGTTCAACTTTAAGTGTTTATAGTCACCTCTCAAGTCACTAGCACTGTGCCATTTTTTTTCTGACTACCTTCTAAGTTCCCAATCTTTTCCAGGATCCTTTTTAAGCTCCGTTTCTTGTTTGCCCTTGTGGGCAACCAGGTCGTTGACCTTCATGAATACGACACGTAACAAGTCGGGCGATACAGAGCAAGTCAGTTTCCTTCACTGTTTAGTTTTTAACCTTGTTAGCAGAGCAGATCGGCTATCAGTGAGTACACTGGGAAACCTAGCACTATACAGAAACAAAGCCACAAATGAGAATTTTCAAGAACATTTCCTGAAGAGAGCCCGGGCTAGCTTCCAGACTTCTTTTTTTATAAGTTTAGGTTTGTTTATATCTAAAGACAGTATGGTAATAACTTCAGACTGGGTAGCGGACGGAAATTTAGTGAATACGGTATAGTCTAATAGTTTAGGTGTTTCTAAAAGTTAGTACACAAGAAAAGAAAGCTTACCAGTGCTGATGTAAGACGGAATTCTTTTACCAAAGCCATTTAAAATTGCCTTTTGTTCTGCACTTTCTGGTTGCACTCCCTTTGTCACATTCATTGTTGACTTTTTTAGAGTGTTCCACAAACCTGAAATTTACAATGGAAACGATACCTGAAGCATTAACAGTGAACGTAAAAAAGGAGTGCACATAACAAATCAGAGTTATCCAACATTCCCTGATGGCTTTAATGTTTAGTGGAAACTAATAATGTAATGTCACTTTAAGCAAGAAGATTGTGATGAAATACTATTGAATCTGAGTATATTCTTCCAAAATTACGCTATAACACATACTCATTGATCTCCACCTTCCGAAGGTTTCTTTCACGTGGAAAGCAAATGTTTACATCTAACCCTATAAATGATTAGAACACACTAGAACCTGAGTTCCCACCAACCACCCGTCACAGATGGACTAAATCGACCTCTGCGGTGCTGAACGTCATCGCTTTGGCACTCAAAGCTCAACATGATCAGAAAAAAGAGAGCCAAGGACGAAGTTTAGTTCCATAAGTACCCAGATCCAATTGCAATGTCGTAACTAAGGAGTAAAATTTTGACCCAAGATCTGTGATTGGGTTCTCCCAAAACGGTTTGAACTTGTCTTTTTATTTTTCCAGCAGCAAGGTTCCTTTCATTGATTCAAAATCATGATGGACACTAATCGCAATGGTGGGAACGATATACATGTAGGTTGTCTTTGTCAGCGAGCAACAGAGGCATACACAGGCAAGGATGTCACGGCAATTCTCGTAAATTGGTTTCAGTTATAAGTACAAGATATCTCAGTTTCTACACAAGCATGATGCAATAAACTTAAATGATGAGAAAGTGAAATAAGGCTCACCGATGACTGCCTCAGTACTGTTGGTGAACACGCTGCTTTGCTTGTCAGTAGATGTTGTCGTTGATGCACTGGAATGTGATGAGTTCCCGGAGGCAAAAGTGTTTTCACTTTCAGCATCCGATGAAATTGGTGCCCCTCTTTTCCTTTGTTTTGGAGTTGGAGGATTGGACACAGAATAAACAAAATCTTCACAGTCGTCCTCTTGAACTGAACAGGAATCACTACTTAACGAACTAGTGATGGAGTAGGTCTTTGAGGGGCCCACTGTTTCACCTTGCTCCAACCTGTAAGCACTGGACAAGACCAAGCCACAAGTCAGTGCAAGTTTACTGTAAAAATCCAACCAAAATATGAATAGCTTTGCTACCCCACATTCAAATAACTATCAAGAATGTTGCAGGAACACACATGTCCACACAAAGAGGCAAAAATCAAAAGCCTATCCTTTCAGTTATTACTTTACATGAGATATAAAAGCTAATTCCACATTGATTCAAGGTACAATGCTTAATTAGTTATGGATTTACGCCAAGGCAATTTCAAGTTACCAGCAAAGTTCAAATGACATATGGATAGGAGTTCTAGGTAATTTTTTTTTGTCTTTCTCATTGTAAGCTACTTATAAGCATGCTTGTTTCGTGCAGGTCCAGTTCATTTATCGCTTCTTTCTTCAGCGTTGGTCCGGCCGGGATTTGAACCCGCCACATTCCTCTCGGTAGTCCAGTGCTCTACCAACTGAGCTAACCGGTCGGCGGTTCAGAATAAACTACTACCAAAACTCTGTTGCAAGCTTTCAAGCTACCTTGCTCCAGAGGAGTGGCGATGTCGACTCAAATTCTGGTCCTGGAGTTTCCGACAAGCATATTCTTAGTGATAAGCGAGTCTTACATTTCAGTTGCCTCTCGACATTTTACGCATATGCTCGAAGTATCGTGAATAAAAGGAGTAAACTTGAGCTTGACATTGCCTCTTTGCGATGACACATTATGGTTCTAACCGGAAAAATGTTTTTGGAGAATTCTATTTCTGAGAGCAAAGTCCTCCCTAACAATTATTTGGTATTTAGACGGGATCGTAAATGTAGGAAGTGTGCTGATTGCTGTGCGGGACCACATTAAAGCCACTCCTACAGAGTCTCTTCAGAGTGAATCTGAACTTATTTTTATCGATATTTTATTCTCTTATGATCGTGTTATTACTTTTGGAGTCTTCTACCGACCCCCTAACGAAGAAACGAAGACTCTTGAGGATCTGCAAACTGCCTTCTAAGCAATTGGTTTGAGAAATGATTTGATTTTAGTCGGAGACTTGAACCTCAGCGCGGTTAATTGGCGAAACACATGTGTGCTAAAAAATTCAGTAAATTACACTCTGCTGTTGGAGATGGATCAGACAATTTCTTGACCCAGTTAGTAGATAGCCTTCGCGAGAGGCGAATATTTTGGATTTCTTCTTGGTATCGAATCCTCACATTGTCGACAATTTGTGTTACAACCAGTTCTCAATCGTGCCAGTCCCACGCAAAAACCGCAAAGCGCGGGAAAGTCTAACATATTCACTGTCACTTTTATGAATGTATATGTATGCTAACGGTCTCTATGTTTTATATTTAACTTACGAAGCTTGTATCCTAACGATAAGGTAAAACTGCCTTTACGTTTGCTTATTTCCCTTTGATTTTGCTTTCATTGTCTTTGTCATAATCTATGTAATAATCTGTTGTAGTTATTTGTAAATTCTTTATTAGAAACCACTGGCGATTACGAATTAAAATCATATGACTGTCAAGGACATTACGCGTCTTATTGCCCATGCGCTGATAACAGTTTATGATCAACGGATTATGTCACTGCAGTAAAGCTTCTGGGTTTGTACGTCAGTTGTATTCATTGGCATTATGTCGATTTCCAACCCAACATCGAATGGAAGTGCGATTGGTGAAGTTGCAAGGACGCCACAGCCAACTTCGCTCCTCGACGCCGAAGCCGTGAAGCATGAAAGAATGCATTCCCTGAAGAAAGCTCGCGCCGGCCATCTCGGATACCTAAATAAGTTATACAAGGAGGCAGAATTACTACTGCAAAACGCCGCAAACTGTCTCGAAGCCTGACAAAAGAAGGAAACGATCGAGACAGCCTCCGCGGAATGTTTTCACGCGTACGTTCAATATTACCAATTTGTCGACGATCGTAATTTAAAGTCAGAAGCACTAAATGCCTGCCACAGTGTAATGATTGGTAAGAAAGAATTTGATGAACGTTTCGAAGAATGGATTCAGTCAGTTAAGCGCACTGTTAAGCGCACTCTTCAGAACGTCAACGTCGAAGCACCGTGCGCTCCACTCTCCCAAGCGGAATCAAGGAGCAGAACGTCAAGGAGTTCCAGGTCTATTTCGCGAGCTAGTGACCGATCAAAAAAGGCAAAGGCCGATGTTCTTCTAAGGGAAGTTGAGTTAAAGAGCCTGATAAAGCGACAGGAGATGGAACATCAAATGGAGCGGCGAATGGCTGAAATTAAAGTTCAGGAAGACGAGCTGAAACGTCGGATCGCTTAATTGCAAGCGGAAGAGGAAATGGAAAAGGCCAAGGTTGTTGACAACTTCTACGAAACCTTGCAACATTCCAAGTCTGAGTTTGGAAATCTCAAGAAAGAGCCAAAATCAGTGTGAATTCAACATAAACATCACGCTCTACCTCTTCCCGTTTGCTTTACAGAAGAGGAGTTTGGACTGAATTCCCAAAGTGACGAGTTCAAAGAAATTCGGAGAAATTACGTGAAGGAGCTGGACTCAAATGGGACCCCGGTATCCCATCACCTTGGGACCCCGGTCTCCCTCAGAACACCACCCGTGCGTTGATAACAATTTGATTGTTGGAGAACCCTTTACGATCATAACGCTGTCACCTTCTCAATTCCATGCCGACCTTACGAAATTCGTAAATCAAGTAAGGTGGCCTACTCTTATTCCAAGGCAGACTAGCCTTATCCTCCAGAGCTGCTAAATTACATACCCTGGAACTGTGCATTCGGAGAGGATAACATTGATATCATCTGGTCTCCATGGTCTGACCTGTTATTTACTGCAATCGAGGCGTGTATTCCGAAACGACATATAAAAACACGAAAAAACGCTCCATGGATCACCAGAGAACTAATAAAGCCATGCAAGAAGAAAAAGAAACTCTACAAGAGAGCCAAAAGATCTAGATTACAAAACGATTTGAAAGTATATCGTCGTTTGAACAATTTTCTAAAGAAAGCTTGCAGTACTGCGCGGAGAGAATATATTAACAAAATAATTGACGATCTGATATCTTCGAGAGACACATTCTGGAGTTCTGTTTCGACCCTTTGCAAAGGATGAGACGAACCTACAACAAGTAAGGAGATGACGTTACCCTATCTGATGACCTGGAAATTGCAGAAAGTATGAATTTCTATTACTCAACTGTGTTTACGTTAGAATATTTCCCTACATACACTGATGTTGTGGATTCTAAATTGCCAATTATCTCTTCTAATGCAAATGAGGTTGAATCCTCACAAGTCCTCGGGGCATGACCACCTCCCACCACGAGTGTTCAGAGAATGCGCGATTGAAATCGCTCCGCCCTTTTATTCACTTCCAAATCGATCATTTCTAGCTGGCGAAGTACCATACGCGTGGAAAATAGCTAACATTGTTCCTGTCCACAAGAAGGGTAGAAAAGATTGTTGAGAAAACTACCGTCAAATCTTACACACCTCCATCGCATGTAAAGTTAGCGAGAAAATTGTCAAAGATCGTGCAGTAAACTTCTGGCAGACCCAGAAGTCTCTAACTCAATCCAATTTGGTTTTCTTGAAGGGAAATCAACTCTAACTCAGTTGCTGTCTTTTGATGACTGGGCTTTATTAAAAAATAATTCAAGACCTACTGATGTTACATTCTTAGATTTCTCAAAAGCGTTCGACTAGGTACTTTTGCTAAGGTTGCAAAAGTACCGAAATTGCCAAGAAGAAGCGTAAGAGTGCCGACTGGTACAAGGCACACTGGGATGAACTGGAACCTGTGACTGAGATGACTGAAAAGGAAAGCCCTACCGGCTTACAAACCATCAACCACCCTAAGCTCACTTGTGGCCCTCAGAACTGCCCGGAAGAACCCCCAAGCGAATGCCCACAAATGTTCCAACACATACTGGTTGAACCACTGCAACAGCATACAGACTGCCGCCGACTCTGGGGATTCAAGAGGCATGCATGAAGGCATCATTAAGAAGACCCGCCACACAACCACCGCCCACCTTAAGTCTAAGGCAGACATATCATCACAGATCAAGCCAAATAGCTGCAACGTTGGGTTGAGCACTGCCTTGAACTGTATGCAACCCAAAATGTTGTCACCAACACCGCATTGGACGCCATCCCAGACCTGCCAATCATGGAAGATCTAGACACCACACTTAAGCTGGGAGAGCTCAGCAAAGCCATCGACTGTCTTGCATGTGGGAAGGTGCCTGGGACTGACAGCATTCCACCGGAAGCCCTGAAAAACAGGAAATCAGTACTGCTTCAGCCCCTGCATGAACTCCTTTGCCTTTGCTGGGATGAGGGCCACATCCCCTAGGACATGGGAGACGCCAACATCGTCACTTCGTATAAGAAAAAAGGATACCGCAGCGACTGTAACCACTACCGGGGCGTCTCCCTCCTCAGCACTGTCAGCAAGGCTTTCGCCCATGTAGTCTTAGCACGTCTGCAGACCCATTGTTGAAAAGGAATCAAAGATGTTTCGTCTACTGCTCAAGTAGTTATTTTTCCGTAAATCAGTTTGAGGTCGGTAACTTCTGTTTTCACAACTACAGAGATGTCACAGGAAAGTTAGTATGAGTGCGCAGTACTTTGTATTCAACAAAATGTCCGGCCTGGAATTTCAAAATTTCTATGGGCCGAATGGAACATAGTCTCCTTCGCTGCCGTTCTTAGCCTTGTCACGTACCTTCGGGATACCTACGCTTGCAGTGATCTTGTGTAGATCTTAATATCCTGTTCCAGTTGTCGTCTATAAAATCGTCCAAGTTAATTTGATCGAATGTCAACTATACTAAACTATAGAATCCGCAACGTCTTTGATTCACATGTATTCTATTTATCCACATTATAGTCACTTTTGATTATCGTGTGCTCCATTTTGAAAAGATATTTTCATTGTGGCAAGATTTTGGTGCTGCGTAACATGTACAGTAGATGCATACGTTGCTTCGTTCGAAAATCTTCATAGCCAATTTCTGTTTGTATGAGAAAGCTGAATCGACCAAGTTGCCAACGATATATTTTTACGTACGTTACCCAAGTCCAAAGATAAGCGTTGCCTTCAACAGCCTTCCACAAAACAAATACTTGTACTAACCTCTGCAGGGGCGGATACAGGGGGGGGTGGATAGGGTGGATATCCACTCCCCATTTTTCAGTAAAAAAAATAATTCGAAATGTCACTTTATTTGAAATACAAAATAAATAAAGAAAGAAAAATTAGCTCTCGCTCATGTCTGGTTGCTGTTCATTGCGAAATTTGCAGGGAAACGTTCGCGCTTACCAACCCATGTGCTCAGTCGATGCTCAGGTTTGATGGCAACCTCGTTCCCAGGGTCTTGTGGGTAATTTCCAAGATGGCGGGTCGACCCGCCATCCATCCACCCCCCCCCCCCCTTTTGAAATCCTGGATCCGCCCCTGCTCTGATTACTACTAGAACTAAACAATCAAATCTCAAGTCAAAATAAAATATTGGCAAGTCCGGTCAAGTTTAATTCTTTACCCAGGTGAATTGGTAATAACCACCCATGTTGAAGCCATGCGTCAGTGCATTCCCTTGTTGACCTTCGGGCCATTGAATATTCTTCGTAAGATTCGTTCCCCTTGAAATGAACAACAACATGAACAACCAGTCCTAGGAACCAGTCCTCCTCCAGATTCACACAGATACGTACATACATATATACATACATAAATACATACATACATACATACATAATCACAAATATTTCAAATTCGTCTGGATTTGGGTGCGTTCTTTATCGAACACAACTACGACTGCAACTATTTTTACCTTCTTACCTGGTCATATTATGCTTAGTTCGGTCAGCAGCTTCGAGGTGAAGCATATTGCCCAGTGTCACTGGGGTTGCTTGCAATGTAAACGAGGCTTGGACATCAGGCATGGGGGAAGAGGCTCTCACAGGCATAAAAGGAGGGACATGAGGGCCCATTGGGGAGGCACCATTGATCTCACCACTGATCATCCTTTGAACCAAATCACTGACAGAGCTGTGACAACTACTACTATCATCATCTTCATCATTGTTTGGGGTCATTTCATCCTCATCAAAAATCAAGCTTGGTTCATAGTCAACATCAATCCAGGGTTCATTGTATAGTCTTGAGTCCAAGTCAAATACTTGATACACAACAGGTTCTAGACCAATGGCAAACCATTTTGCTTTGTCTCCAATTAACTGAGGATCATAGATACCTGGAGAAAGAAATAACTTGATAAACAATACTCTTTTTTTTCAAACCTACTTATTTCGCACTAGCAGACCGCACAAACAGACATTTAGTAAATGTCAAAACAGAATAGATACCTATCTATTTCCGGTATAGACATGAAGTTATATGCAAAATATAAAATATAAAATACGGAAACAAAAATTAAAAAACATCACCAACCACCAGAAAACGTTATGGAATAGCACATGGCACTGCTGCATGCAACCAACAAGAATTTCGACTAGTGGACAACCATTGTTAGCAGTGTCAATAACTGTAATCAAAAATAGGCTAGAAATTCTTAAACGTCTTCTTACAGTAAGTCTTGGTATTCTTGGTAATCTTTATTTCGCCAAAAGCCACACACACAAACACACAAAAAAACATACAAGGTGACATGGGATATGCAGTGCACAAATTATTATAAGATATGACTTATCCTTCATAAGAATATGGAGTGAATGATGTGAATTTCGAGTGCTGAATATGTAAACTGAATATGATGTATTTATTTTTTTTTAAAAAAAAGAAAAAAAAAGAACAGTACACAACGAAACAAAACAATACAAAACGTAACAGTGCAAACAAAAGAAAGGAAACATAGCTCATTAAATAGTTTAAGTGACTATGCTAGAAGGAATTTCTTCTGGCGTTTGACAAAAAAACCTTGACTTTCACTATTTTGAATTTCTTGACTTAGCAAGTTGAAAACGTTAGGACCTTGAAACCGAATTGCGAATTTTTGAACGTTCATTCAACAAGGAAATATATAAAGATAGGCAGTCTATGACTGCACGTGGCTACTGCTTACATTGAGTAGAACTAAAACAAAACACTCTCCTCTTCCTGCCTAACTTGCATAATTAAAATGTAAGATTATAATGAAATCTTTGTAAATTTGCCATAAAAAAATCTCACAAATTATAACGGAACAAAGAAGTCTCAAACTAGAAATTGTAGAGAACGTCTGTACCATAAGGTACAACTCTAAATGTAAAACTTTATTTCAAACGATAACCAGGGGCAGATCCAGAGTAGTTCAAGTGATTTCGAGAAATCATTCAAATGTTTGCAAACCTGGGTTTGTTATTTCTCAGGTTGTTTCTTGAAGCTCAAGGAATCAATTATCCTTCTTTTTGCAGTGTTTATTATGAAATAAAAAAAAGAAAAAAATCGTCGAATCTGGTTATACCGTCGATTACACAGCAAACCCAGTCCATTCCGAACGAATTTGACGAATCTCCGTTCGCGCGCTTTCGTCCTTTGTCGAGACTTCGCAGAACAACACGAAAAAATTCGTAGGCACGACCGGACAAAATTTGTACGCAGTGGGTGGGAGTGGTTAGTTTATCGATCTTTCCACAAATCACTCAAAACCCTCCTCTATTGGCCAGAATCACTCGCATTGTCTTGCGAACTACTCAAACTCGGTTGTGATTGGCTATCCAGCACGCAAACTACCGTGCAAACTACTGACAATCGTATATAAAGGGAAGCCTCTCCCCGAAAGTCCCTCGTTTGTTCTTGCTCCGATCAGAGTTCATTGTTAAAGTAACTTGCTACGGAGGAAGACAAGGGAAATTTTAATTATAAATGATGGTTCGAGGCGATCCAGTTTGTCGGAAGGAGGACTGTTCACAGTATGATGTTGGCTTGGTTTTCAAGGAAATCAACTCATATTCGGACCAGGACAAGTTCAAGTTCATAGAGAATGTGTGGAAAACAGGTGAGCTATTTGATTTCCCAGCGTCAGTGGAAAGTTCGAATTCTAGCCGTCATTTTGTGTGGAGCTAGCTGAAAAGATTTCCCTGGCTAGCATACTCTAAATATGTCGATGGTGCATTTTGTTTACCGTGTGTTTGTTTTGGAGTCCAGTGTGGGCGAAATACGAATAAACTAGACAAATTGTTCAAGTCTCCACTCACACTTTGGACGTCCGCCATTTCACGTTTTACCAAACACGCCAGCGGGAAATGTGAGATGCATAATCTTGCAGTGATCGCAATGGAGAATTTTCTGAGAAACATGAGAAGAGAAGCGGTTCCAATTGATCACCAGATCAACAATTTACTTCAACAGCAAATCAATAGAAATAGCGAAATTCTGAAATCCCTTTTTAAAACAATAATTTTCTGCGGAAAAAAAAACATAGACACAGAAAGGCAAATTCCTGGACAAAAAAAAATTTAATGTTATTGTAGTTTGTCTGTGTAAATACACAGAATTGATTTTTTTGTACAGAATTATGCCTTTCTGAGGAGGTACTGTTAATGTGTCTGAATGGCTTAAAGTGCTCTCAGAATGCAGGAAAACTGCATTCTGGGAGCACTAAATTTCAAATTTTCTTGGGGGACCATGCCCCCAAACCCCCCTAGTTAAGGTGCTGCAAATCACTCATGTAAAATCCTGGATCCGTCCCTGATAACTGTTTGTTAGATGATAGAGCAGATAGAGTCATGTTGAATATGTTAAATTCTCCGTCTTGCACCATGTTTGAAAAGATCATGTCTCAATTATTGAAGCGTGCAAGTTATTGATAAGGACAAAAGAAGGGAAGTGCGGATCAACTTCCAAAAAACGGTGCTCTATGATTACTTGTAGCTGTTTGTGCACTCAGAAATATTCAGACTGGATTTTCATTGAAACAACAAAGGCTGATGCTAATTTAAATTACCGTAATAACAGCAACATCATTAGGTGACTGTCAGTATCTTATGAAAACGGATTCAAATGATGCAATGTTTACAAACCACGCTTAGACCACACAATAATACTTCAGATTATTTTCCATTTTTCGACGAATCTCGAGATGAAAATCCATGTTATCAATTTTTTCAAGCTACAAAAAAGCATCGAAAGACAAAATTAAACAAGGCCAAATTTCTAATTGATTTAATATATATTGCAGACGTGACGGCGTGTTTTGCTACACTGGCCAAAATAAAATACACCAGGAAAAGCCAATCAGGTTTATTTTGGTTTCTCGTCGGTTTAGTCAAACAGTATGTTAAGTTCTTTCAAGCGATTCCGAACGTCCAGACAACTTTTTCACGCCTGAAACGTTGCAGCGTTTGCACTTGATTCAAATTGCAAATGTAAACAAACTATGAAGAGTAAATTGTTCACTCCTATACCAGATTACAACTGCATGGAATATACTACACTTTCTTGGTTCAAATCGCTATTTCTATTCTTCTTTTTTGGTGGGAAAAGCGGCAAACCCGACAAAATGCCTCTTGCGCAATTACGAGAGTAGCGGGTAATTTCGGGGGTCGTTGGCCATTTTTGGCAACCCTGAGGATTTCGCAAAGATTTATCATGAGGATTGGTCATTCTGACTCAATCAAAGGTACGAGCGGGCAGAACCCGACCTTTAACCCTCTGACTGATCATACTTTTCGGTGTTTCGTTGCACGTGGCTCCCCTTAAAATAAATACTGTATAAACAACACAAGAACCTTAGAAAGAACCTTCAACCTTAGATCGTGTAATAGGATTCCTTCCAAATAGTATTCGATTTCTTCACTGAATTTGTTAACCCCAAATTCAACTGAAC
Source organism: Ricordea florida (assembly GCA_949710005.1). Classification (NCBI taxonomy): domain Eukaryota; kingdom Metazoa; phylum Cnidaria; class Anthozoa; order Corallimorpharia; family Ricordeidae; genus Ricordea; species Ricordea florida. Next base: position 17,414,599 of record OX453275.1, on the reverse strand, counting down.
AAAGGCACCAAAGAATTTGCCATTTGGTTTCAGTTTTGTACATAACTGCACAGTTTGTAAACAGAAATAAATAGTTTACCCCGACGCTCCTTGCTTGCCCGAACCATCGTATTTCAAAACATCTGCTCTCGAAATTCTTGTGTTATATGAATGCGTCTGGCTTGCGAGAGTAAACATATATCGGAACTAATTAGTAAGTAAACACTTTTTGAAAAGATACATAAATTTACCTATTTGGCACAAACAAATATCAGGGAATTTTATAATCCCATATTCTTTAAATACAACATCATTGTGGGAATCAAACGAAACTAGATATTATTCTTATAATTTTCTTTTTAAGAATAATGATACGTTTTTAATTAGAATATGTCGATCCCACACTGAAATACAATATATCAAGTAAAGGCAAAAACTTGACTTGTGAATTATGTCTATTGATTTTGATATTTCTCAAAAGACACCAAGAATGTGAGGCTTCCACGACAAATGCTTATTGAGAATCTCGCCTAAAAATACTGTTTCTTTCACCTTTTCAATAACATTGTTGTCGATTTTGATTGATAAATCAAGTGTTTTCCTTCTTTGTCGTGGCCTGAAAACCATAAAATTAGACTTTTTAAAATTAATAGACAGCTTATTAGCTTGGCACCACTGTGTCAATTTCATCATTTCAGAATTTAAGGTTTCAGAGAGCAAATTATAATCTTTGTGGGAAAAGAATATATTTGCGTCATCGGTAAAGAGGATAAAGTCCACTACTTTTGACGCATTGCACAGATTATTTATGTGGAGTAGAAAAAGTAGGGGGCCTAGAATAGACCCCTGAGGCAAGCCACACTTCATTTTGAAAACCTCAGACAGAAGACTATTAATTGTCACAAATTGTTATCCACTGCTTAGGTAACTTTCAAACCATCTCAGTGCAGTGCCACAAATAACAACTGTGTCGAAAGCCAAAGACAAGTCTATAAAAATACTAACTGTATATTCCTTATTTTTCAATGGCAGAAGAAATTTTATTGTAGAAAAAAGTTGGGGCATAGGCAGTGGAGTGATATTTACAGAAGCCAGACTGATTACCTGACATAATGTTATTCTTATTGAGATACTTCAAAGGATGACTGTGCATTATTCTCTCCAGAATTTCGGAGAATGCTGACAAAACAGATACTGGTCTGTAATTTGCAAATATATCATAAGGTATTACTCTTGCAATTTTTAATTGTTTTCGTACAATACCAGAAATGATGAAAAAGTTAATTATACTCAAGAGAGGAAAGATTGCTCAGTTAATATAATTTTAATTGGATTCATAGAAATATTGTTGTACCCACATATCTACTTGAGTGACATCACTACAAATTTCATGATTTCTTGTTAATTTGCTCGCTCAAAAAATATAGAATTCATTAGCTACATGTAATTTGCCAGCTAAATTTGGGCCAATGTGATTAAAATATTTGCAAAAGTATTTTTTTATTTCTTTTGCATCAACTACTTCTTGAGAATCTGCCCTAAACAAAGATGGAAACCAAAATTTACCTCTATTTCTACTTAGAACTTTGTTAAGAGCTTTGAATAATAAAAGCAACATGTCTTCCCATCTAACATGGAGTCAGGTGTTGCTTCATAACTTGGTGTCAGGAGTGGTCTTAACTTCACGCCCCACTGCTTGGTCTAACCTCTCCAAGCGACAAAATTTGTGAGTGGTAACTCAAACGAACGCCCTTGACGACATCAGGTGGCCAAACAAGTTCAGATAAAGTTAATATGGCCAAAAGCAAACCGCCAAAATTATCCGTCAGCGAAGATAATGCAGCAAGCATACCAATATGGTGCCACAAATTTAACATTTGGCGCCTGCTAAAGCGAGCCTGGAGGGATGCTAGCAAAAGTCCAACGACTCCAGATCATTGGGTTGCTGAAAAGGCCCAGTCCGAAAATGCAGCTTGCTTTCTCGTTCTCCCAGATGATGTCTTGAATGTTTTTGACACTACCATCCTCGCGAAAATGACAACAACGGGGAAAAACCAACCCTAGATATATCAGCAGCGCCTAGAGGGTCACTTTGCTGGCTCCACCCTCCTTATGGCATTAGTTGTGCTCCAGAGGAATTCCAATTATGAATGCATGAGGTCCTTCACGGACTGCAAAACCTGTACTTCATAGCTGCCAATATCCTTGTGATGGGCCAAGGCAACACACACCGTTGAGGAAGCAAACAGAAATCACGATCTCAATGTCCTCGCATTAATAAAGTGCGCTTGGGATAAGAACCTGAAGTTAAACCCACAGAAAATCCAGTTTAAGTTGTCGAATCAACTTTTATTTTATGGATCACGTGATATACGACCAGGGAGTGAAACCAGACCTGCGCAAGGTCAAGGCTATCTTTGACATGCCGCCCACTACCAATAAGCAGGGTGTGATACGCTTCTGTGGCATAGTAAACTACTTGAACATTTCCTGCCCTAGTCTGCCACAAGTGATCAAGCCTATGTTTGACCTCCCAAAGCAGGAAATCATTACTCAGATTTTATTGAGGTTGATGAGCTGGAAATGGTGTTCCTGAAACAATATTAACTGACAATGGACCTCAATTGCATCAGATTTTGTCAAAGATACCAAACAAACCACAGCACAAGCTCACCTTACAAGCCCAAGGGAAATGGACAGTCAGAGGTGTCAGTGAAAATCGTCAGGCACCTCTTAAAAAGTCTGGGAAAAATGGCCTACATGAAGCTCTCCTTGTTTACCGAAACACCCCCAAGAGGGACATCTTTTGAGCCCAGCACAAAGGAATATGCGATGCCATACCCTTGGAATCCTTCCTATCTCTAAAGAGCTCTTGTTGCCGAGCGACAAACCTGCCAAAGTAGTTCAAGGCACTATCACAACTAAACAATCTAGGGCCAAACAATATTATGACATAAGCACTTAGTAGCACTCTACCCTCGTTAGAAATAGGTGGCTTTGTTTATGTCAAGCAGTCCTCTCATCACAAGTCCAGCCTTTGGCTCTACGGTTTAGTGACTGCTATTCCAGCTCCTAGATCTTACAATGTGGAAACGCCGGTAGATTTAACCAGACGAAACCAGGCAAACCTGCGTCCTGCGGCACCAACACATCCACGTGCTCTAATCCTAAGATGGTGGATGGATAAACTGTCTACTAGTCCCATGCCAACTGCGGAACACTCGGCATGTCCATCACCCACACCACCACTTGTTCAACCTGTACATCTGCCTGCCACTCCATGTGCAGTACAACCATCCACTGTCAATGTCAACCGGTGTGGAATACCATAGTGGACACAGCTCCAAACCAGTCCGTTAGTAACAAACATCGAAGATTCAAGTGTGTGCTCGAAACCAAGCCCAACTGCCAAGCGGAGCCATAGAAACAAGTCCATGACAAAAACTTGTTGGGGCTGACTGTCCAAACGACCTAGACGCTTGGACTTATGAACTGCCCCTCTGGCCATCAGTGATATTAAATTGCTCATGATGAGTTACACAAGTTACTAGCAAAAAATAGTTTTTTTCTGTTGCCTTTTCCCCTTTCATTGAATTTATGTAAGGACTTATAGTTGCTAAGGACCTTAGTGGCCCACAGTAGGTGTGGTGCAGGACCCTTTCGGCTATACAAGATATGATCTAATGATTACATGACAAAATTAGCAAACAAAATTCCGGAAACCGGGTAGGAACGACTTCAACAATTTGAGAAGTTTCTAGAAAACAGTCTCTACAAACGGAATCGAAAGACGAGAAACAAGACAAAATCAGAAGGCGAACAACAATGTAAATTAATTGACAATTTCAGGAAAATTGTGCCAACAGCATACAGACAGAATCAGAAGAAAAACGACAAAACAGATAACTATGTCATCGTGAAAAAAGTGCCTGGAGAAGACAAACAGAAACCAACCCCAAAGGTGGGAAAGATTACAGTCACTTAGTACTTATAATGCAATGAGAATGCAAGTAGGTACTTTTCTTGAGGTATCAGTATACCACAAAAGACAATCTCATGTTGACGCTGCACCACGATCACAAGTTTCATAAGAGCCCAAATAAAGTATATATTTTCTGAAAGCTTAGGAATTGTAGATTATGATTATTACTTGATTCAATGCAAGAAATAAAAAGTTTTCCTAAAATAGCAATCAATTTTCAAAAGTATATAGTTTCACAAATTTGATTTCCAGGCAGAATCAAACAGGAGAAGGCAAGTGACATCACTACGCTTCCTTTACACCTTGATCAAAAAACATGTGTCAGCGAATTTTGATTACTTATCTGGTTTGTTTTTAATACCCAATTGAACCTTCAGGGATTACAAAACATGCATTAGCTCTGCTACAAAAAACCCATAACTTTTAAAGGAGGCAAACAAAAATTCCCCGAAACGGTTTTTTGCCACATTAGCGGGCAACAATCTTGCAAATTTCAGTGAAAAAGGATGAAAAGGCACTGTAAACGAACTGAAAATGTGTGCCTCATTCATCGAAATTTTAGTTTTGAAAAATAAAGCATACACACTTCAGGGCGTTTTTCCCATTTTTTTCTTTTTTTTTTTCTGAAAACGGCAACTGCTTCGTTGCCTTCTTCGTCCAGACCGTCCAGTTCTAGCAATTTATTAAGTACTTTGGATTTTTTCCATTCCAGTGCTTTCTTTGCACTTGAAAAATGCATTTATTTTTTGAAGACATCTTCCAGAAAAAACGATTAATTACGTGAGACTATCGAGTGATGCAAAGCAAAACACACAGCGCTTCTATCACATTACTTTTAGTGGCAGTTTAATCAGTGATCATGAGAATGTGTTGACAGCTTTCAAATAGAGATAATTTACTCATAGAATTGTTTTTCCTTTATAACTTTGTCTAGAATAAACCTCTTTTCGTGGAACTTTTTGCAATTAAAAGAACTAGCTCTCTATAGGACAGCTGGACAGTCCTCTCACTAAAAGCTTGACAGCGAGCAAACAGCATCTCCTCAGATTTGAAGGTGATGAATGTAGGAACCGCAGGAAGTTAACATTCTGTGGTAGCTTCTTGAAGAAGTTGATTTATTATAGCACAGAATGAGCACTTTGAAACAGCCTCTCAAGAAAAGGGAGAAGGGAAATCAGATGATCAAGAAGAGGGATTTCTACTATAGCGATAGCAGATAATTATTAGAGGGACTCGTCATAAGTGTGCTTCCCTTGACACAAGACTGTACTGTGACATTGAAACTTTGAACGTCAATTATACAAATATTTTGGAGGTCATGATTTGAAAAGACATAACCATAAAATTATGGGTTAGGAGGTACGGGGGTCGCAGCCCCCCAGTTTCAAAAACGTCAGACAAACGACACATTTTTGGAGCAAAAGCACTTGGGATAAAACTAACAAAATGAGAAGGAAAACGACAACTGTCATTCCAAATGTCAGGCCAAATGTGCATATACAAAATCAAGCTCTGTGGTGTCAAAAAAAAATTATGTGATACAAATTCTTTATTATCCTTCAAAAGTTTTTCTCATTCAGTGGACTCCGGTGCTTAAAGTCAAGGGCCTGTGTCCTCTTGGCATGAAATCAAACCACTGGTTGTGCCTTTGAACCTGAGAAAACAGATAAGACACATGGATCACTAGTCCCTTATTAGACACGCTAATGTCTTGGTTGCTAATATTGAGGCCATGTTCCATCAGGTCCAGGCAGCACCAGAAGATGGAAAAGTGTTACACTTCCTGTGGTAGCCAGATGACATTAGCAGAGATTTACTCAACTTCCAGATGTTGGTACACATATTTGGGTGATGTCTTCACCAAGTTGTGCAAACCTTTGTCTCAGAACAACAGCGGAGGATACCAGAGCAGATTTTACAGCAGGAATTATGGGCACCATTTACAGGAACTGTTATCTCAATGACTGCCTCAAGTTGGTACTGTGTGTTCTGCAGAGTCTGATCTCATCAGGCATTAGTCCAACCAATGCATCCAGTGTGCATCACTTTGCACATGGACCTTTCAATGGTAGGCAACGATGGTTCCACTCATTCAAAATCTTTGAAACATGTAACCCTACCAAGACGAGAGCTCTCGGAAGAACTCATTGCACGCAACTGTAAAAGATGTTTGGGCTGAATGTGACAGCCCTGCGAGTGAATCTATCTTCTGGACCAACTCAACCTCTGTGATACAATTCATTAAAAAAGAGTCAAGAAGATTTAGGATGTTTGTTACAAATCATGTGGCTATCATTCAAGATGCTTCATCCTCGAAGCAGTGGAACTATCTTCCACATTAAATCTGCGACATGATGCATCCTGAGCTTTGAACGCGGATGACATGGTCACAAAAGAACAATGATTAAAGAGATACACAGTTTTTAAAGATGGAAGAGGCAGTAAATCTAGAGTGTGTTCCACGTCCCAAAAGTCATCAACCGAGGGTACGGCTGTGCCATTATTACTGGTAGCATAATTGGTCAGATCATACATAAATATTCCATGTGTAAGTGCCTAGTGAGAGGAATTGTTTCAAGGCTTTTGTTGTTGAAGGCTCACTTTGCAAAGCGAAGAATTTTTCCTGGTGCCCAGTTAAGGTCTAGATTCCTCAAGCTGAAAGGTCTAAGAACTGCTGAGAGGGGAATCAGTGAAACTTGTCTTTCCCATCAATCAACTGCAACGCCATCCTTTCCTAAGGTAATTAAAACCCTTGAAAACATAAGTTGTGACAATGGTCAGCAGTCAGTCAAAACAACCTTTAAATTCAATGGTCTGCAAAGTTCAAAGGATCGAAAAAAAGCTTGTCAACAGTTTATGGTTCATTGAAGGCTGCCAAGAAAATGTGCTGCTTGACTCCATTGCCAAGCACCAAATCATCCTGCCAAACAAACACGTAGCACAAGTTTCTCCAAAGGCCTGGTAACTTATCAAGCCCGATAAGTTATTTTACGAACGTAGTGTTAACCATGAGAATTACAATTTTGTTGGTTTTAGCTTAACTTGCACGTTGTCTGGTTGCACCTCAATTTCTTTTGTTGGTGCGGATTTCTTTGACCCCTTTCTGGTGAAACAAGACGAAGGTATACAAATCATTGTGGATGTCTCTTTTCTTGCCTAACTACCCATGTGGTCCACATAGACCTCACCCAGTCCCTAGACACCAGTTCAGTCACCTAAACGCTTGAAAGATTTGTTTATAAGAAAGGAAGACGGAGCAGATACCCAGTGGCAATGTGCACACCTTTACATATGGAGAACATGAATTATGGCAGTCGATTGAAGATTAGAAGCAAGAAAAGATAACTGAGACCCTACAAAAAAGGGGTATCACTTAGATTTTCAATCCTCTCACAGGATGTTGCATGGGTGGGTCTTGGGAATGGGTTATTAAATCAACAAGAAAGATGCAGACACAACAGTTGGTAACAGATGAAGTGTTGCTCACCTTTATGGTAATGGTAATGGCAATGGATTATATACCGCACTTATAATATTATAATATTATGTTAATGGAGTTTACACTTTTTTCTCAGGGGCAAGATCGGACATCAGCCTGTAAAGGCAAATCTGGCAGCCACTAACCCATGCATTAAAATGAAAAGAGAGATGAAACTACATTCATGGTGTATGGCAGAGGCTGAAGCAATTGGAAACAGCATACCCATCAGACTAAGTGCTGATGACCGTTGAGACAGAGAGCCTCTAACTCCAAATCAATTGCTTCTACTCCATTCAGTTTCAACTGAATACATTCCCAAGGGAAGACCATTCCTGGTACATTCCCAAGGGAAGACCAATACAGTGCTTGGTTTTGGTTCCAAATTCTTTACATGGCAGAGACGTTCTGGAAATGATGGCTGAAAAAATGCCATACATTTTTCAGATGAAACAGCAATAGAACGATTAAAAATGGAACTTAAAAAGAGACGCAGTACTTATCAGTGATAAAAAGTCTGTGTGAGGCCAATGGCTACTTGGGCTTGTCTTGGAAGTTAGTCCAGGTACTTGCAAGATAAGCAAGAAACCTGGTCAGCAAGTTCTTACAAGACCTGCAACAAAACTTTGTATTTTTTGAGAGGACAATCCATAAAGCTGTGCTTGAGGGAACTAATGAGTGTTAATAGAGCTTGCAAGTGATATTCACTGTCACCTTCATTAAGAACAACTGAGTATTGACAGGCGCAATAAGTGACCATATTCATGCCAGTGGGTATATAAAGGCAGTGTCAGTAAATTTATTCATAAATAGGCTACAAATTCTTAAAGTTTTTATTCCAGGACAGTTGTACCTGAGTGATATGAGGAAGAGTAGATGTACAACCACAGTCTACAGCTACTATGTACTTAAAAGGGAACCACCTGTTAAGCAAAATGATTACAAACTCGTTTGTGCCGCTAATAATGATGTTAATATTCCACTCAGGCATTTATGTGCACGCAAAAGTAAAAGTATATTCCATGTTAAATTATTTGTTCAACATTCAACTTTTATTCAGTATTCAATGCTTCAGTTGTCACTCAACTCGTCACTTAATAGTCAGTTATTTATTCAATGTTCAAATTTTTTCTTGTTAAAATGCAGGTTCTTCATGTTACCTATCATGTTTTGTAAGTCATACATCGCAACTTTCACTGGCCAGAAAACACGAGGGCTCAAGAAAGTTGAAAATAAAATAAAAGTTGAACATTGAACAAATAATTAATGTCAAATAAAAAGTTGAACATTGAATAAATAATTAAATGTTGAATGGTGAGTTGACTGGCAAATGAAGCAATAGATACTGAATAAAAGTTGAATATTAAACAGTTGAACATGGAACATAGAGTTGAATATAAATAATATAGAATGTGTATTGCTACATTTGGTCTGCCATACTAGACCAGTATCTAAGCAAAGCTTATCTTTTCTCAGTGTATAAACGGGCTAAATTAAACAAATCCTGCAATCTGATTTGCTCCAGGAGTGAGTGGAATTCTCTCACTTGGCCTGCTCATGATATGTGGAATCGCTGTGAGAAGAATCTTTCAATACAAAATGTTTCAAAGTTTGCTTGGAAACCTTTTAATTGGGGACCGTTCCTTACTTATGTGGAGTACTGGGTCAAAACCTATCAGTGGGAATAGCATAAGGGCTGACATAAAAATGTGATACAATAACAGTTTAAAAGATGTTTTAGATTTGCGTACAAAATGTTTATTTAAAATGAACTTGTGAAGAATTATTGATGAACTGTTTCTAACAATATATGAAACAGCTAAAACTACAAAGTATTATGATGAAGGTCAATTAACCATAATGATCTAACTGAGCCAGTCCACTCCACTATAGCAGCCAATAAATTGCATGCTTGATCTTTGAAATACCCGTTATTCAAAAATACAACAAATCAATGTCAAACCTGACTGTTGAGGCACATGACGTATTTACAATCATTTTGCACAAATCCACAGCATTACATTCAATATGCCCTTGCTAAGATTTATGCGTATAAAGTAATCAACGTGGACTGTATACTGGTATTCTACATAAACGCAACAAATCAGTATGGTATTCCCTATACTGCGTAGGTCTCAAAACATGTATTATATACTTCCATACAACCTTTGCCCAATATGGGCATAGTTTTCTCGTTGACAAAAATGTTTGTTTCAAGTCAACCGACAACAATAATGATGATAATGAATTTGTGTAATGCTTTTTTCCATATGGATATGTTCAAAAGCGCTTTACATTAATTCTCCTTTAATCAATTACAATCAAACTTTTAAAGATACCGACCACAAAACCGGGGTCTACGTCCCCTACTCTTTTCAAACAGTGTTGAAGGATCTTTAACGTCCCATAAGAACAGCACTGTGAAACGGGGCCTACAGTTTTTTGTCCATATCCCAGAAGACTACAATGTCTAACCATTTGCAGATGTCATAACAAAGACAGCACATTCTCCTCAGTTCTTTTAAGACCTTGAGTGTTGGTCCGGCCGAGGTTTCAACTCACAGCCTCCCGATGATAATACAATACTGGTATCATCTTATATTTAACACATTTTAAAAGAAAACTTTAAGTGAGCACATGGTAGAAACCTTGCGATTTTAGTTTACATGATATGTCCCAACATCTAACAAACATTCGCATTCTATATTTATAAAGAATGCTGAATTTGAATTTGGTAAAATTTTGATTTCCATGCAAACGTCCACCAGTACCAATGTTTCTCATTTTTTTATGGTTTGTATATTTCAAAGAACTGTCTGAACTTAAGTTAATCCAGCACTTTTTCTTTACCTGATCATTTTGTTGGAGGAAAAAAACATAACCACCTTCACTTAGGATGAAACAAAATTACTTTTATTATTTTTCCCAACTTGATACTCCTCATAAATAATGAACAGTCCCTCAAATCACCCATATTATGTAAACACTACTTCTATTTTCATTGCTATGTACTTGCTATGAATTGTTCAGTTTATAGAGAATCTTGCTGTAATTTGAGCCATTAACTGTTCAAAAATTCTTCAGGTATTTTGTCTGGTTTAAGAAAAAAAATAATGTCATTTACCAGACAAGGTCATATATCAAAAAATATCATGACGAAGTGCTAACACCTCACTGATATCTCATTTACACTTATCACTAATGCATCAATGAAACAGCATTGGAAGAACAATGCACAAATCAGAAGATTATTGTTTACTCTGACCCACCACTAACACCCAAAATGTCAACACCGATGATGACAACATTAATTTTACTTTATCAACTTGTTTGGTAATTCATTTTTTGCATTTTTCAGGGCTTCTATTTTCCACTGACCCTGCCTCAGTTCCTTTAGGAAATAACTCCTTTATTGCTTGCAAAGCCTTCCAAAAGAACGACCTTTTTGTTCAGCAAATGCCAGTAATGTTAAAGATCAAAGGCTCCTTCGAGCTACCCCATGGTATGTGGTAATTATTCCATGAAGTGCTGCCCTCTCCCCAGACCATAAAGCATTCATTCCGAAAAGTTTGTTTTGTGCACTCATGCTACAACTGATCGATTACTCATCGTCCAAATTGGAGACATCGTCACTTTAAAACCCATTTCTTTCCCCTCAAGCATTCTTAAACACATTTCCTGTTCGTTCGCGAGATCTTCAAAAGTGTATTTTGATCAAAGATGGAGTGAAAGGAACGAAAACCTGCCTTGACAATCTTTGCATTGGGCGCGACACAACAGACGCCATTTTGTAAGCATGTGCTGCCGCTTTGTCTCACCCCCTCCCCCCACATATGTGAACATAAAACAATTACACGACTTTGTGGACAAAACCAAACCTAGTAGGGAAGACAGGGGAAAACCTGTTTAATTCACATTGCAGATTTAATGCATAAATTAATTGTCTTACAGGAATGGAGTGACCAATCCAACTATCAATATACCTCATGGTATGATGTCCATACCATGAGGTAAAAATGGGTACCACAAGTGAATGCAAGCATGACATGTGAATGTGCCACATTAGCATCTGAAAGTGTATGTACCATATTTATTCACTTATACGGCGCACTCGGTTATACCCGTACGAAAATTTATAGCCTGACATGGCGAGAATCGGGCTTGAATCTGGCCATAATGTCATTTTTGCAGCGTGATTTGAACGAGACAAAACGAGACACCAGATTTGTCCCGCTACAGTAGTCGACCGAGACGTTTGACTCGCTATGTTCTGAGCGATAATATGGCCAGAATTTAGCGTGACATTCGTCTGGCAGTATTATGACCGGGAATGGAATGATACATCGACGTGATGGTTTAAAATTATTTACGTCAGTCCGTGTTTCGAGACCAGGACTTTTGTTATGCTCGCATATCGGCGATAATATGGCTGGCTTTGAGCGTGTCCCAAACACGACAATAAAATCAGCTCTGTTTGCAGAGCTGCCGTTCGTGAAGATAATTGAATCGTAAATAATTAACTTACATGAAATAGAATCATTTTGGAGGAGAAAGTAGGAGTGAAATGGCGCGTTCAGGGAAAGCAGCAAGTGTTTATTGGGACTATCCTCCATGTGTGCCCAAAATGTAAGTAAACATATTAAGTAGAAATGCAAATCGCAAGTATATTTGAAGCCGCTTAACTATTGCTGCTTGTCTGACTCTTAATTTTTCCCAAATTAATATTATAAACCGTTGCTGATGGCGCGCATTTCGGCTGATACCTGCACAGCTCCAGAATAGTTGCATACGCCTGCACTCTATTAATACTTTTTTCAGACATTCGTGCTAATTCTTACAAAGGCCAAATTATCTTTGCCCCATTTCTTGCTTTTACGCAATTTAGTGCCACAAATATATGTCGTTGTACTTGGATTTCCATTCACAAATAAGCGCGGGAAATCCCGTATCGACATCTTCAAAATGCCATTGTCAAGTCAAAGTTCGTGTTCAGTGTTAAACAAACAATCTAAACAGTTAAGAATCTTTTAATTTGTAGAAATAGCACGCGTCTGCGAGTGATTTAAGTTAGTTGACCGTGTGTTACGAGGTTGCAGAACACGTAAATTTTGGCTCGAATCGCTGATCATGATGGAGTACATAGCTTGATTTAGCACCTTTTGTGATATGGTCCTGTGTTGGGTTGTTTAGTCGGTCGACCAAAACTGGAGCTACGATGTTATTTTGCTACCCTCTACAAGAAAGTGAACAATGTAACATGCTTGACTTGATGTTCGAGAGATATAACACATATATAAACTGTTCTGTTCCTTGTAGCTAGGTTCTTTCTAATGCTTTGTCTCTGAACATGAGACACTTCAAAAGCAATTGCTTCTGTCCGTTGTTAAAGTTCAAAAAAAAGTATTCTTGGAGGGTAGTTTTGTAGTTTTTAGGGCTTACGCAAATCCCAAATTATCTTACGTGCATGACATGTGTGTGTTTACAGTAGGGTGGACCGCGCGCAGAGTCTGGCTATCCGGATTTCATTTCTAAATTCATTAACCGAGAAAATGTTCAGTGGAGAGTTTATGCGAACAATCGACGAAGGAGAGAACACTGAATGGAATATCTAATGAGACGAAAGACAAGAAGGCACCCGGAAACCATATGTAAATACAAAATACTTATATGCATATTTAACGAAATTTAGTTTTCCCACACAAACGATTATTTACATGCCATATTGTACTACGCCGGTTTGCGTTCTTTCAATATTAATGAAGTAGCCAATGCTTTACAAGTATTCCTTTCGTTTAAATTCGTGTACCTGTATAAAGAAAACTACTGCGGTTTTCGTTTGAGATGTCTTAAGATTGAATAAATATCATATTTGTGACTGTGAAGGCTGTACGTGATACTGGATCATTTTTGCATCGTGTGGAATGTGGCATTTTAAATTGAGTTATGTCGATGTTTATTCTATATTTATATTTTATTCGATATTTAGCATTTCATGCGGCTGTTCTTATTATTTTGCTGATGTTATTTGCCATCCTAATGTCGCGGCGATACAAATGTCTCGCTCTATCTCGTTATATTGTCTTTTGTTTTCCATTATCATTTGCCGGTGTATTTATTGTCAGGAGTTATTTTATCATTTATTGACGTGATTTTTTTATGGCTTGAAAATGGCCTGATTATCGCTAAGTCTGGCGATCCAAATATCACGGCGATATACACGTCTTGCTCAATTCTCGCTTGTTTTGTCTCGCTCGTGTCAGCTAAATTTTCGCCATGACTTCTCACGTTCGAGTCTTGCTGGATAACATCTTTTTTTATGGCCTGAATCTGGCCCGTGTCTCGCCGAGGATTTTCTTACGGGTAAGATGCACCCTAAACTTCCAAAGACGATTTTGACAAGTAAGCAAAATGAAGATTTGACCTAAATACCCTGTTATAAGACGCACCCAGAATTACGGGAAACTTTGTTGGCCACGTTCGTTGTAATTACAAAATTTGCTTCCTTAAGTTACTAATTGCTACATCAATCACTTCAAGCACGTGCTTAGGAGCATGTTCGCTTTTCGTTGAAATCACCTTGGCTTTGTTGACTATGTTTACGAATTTGTTCACAGTAGCAGTGATTAGAAAGTCTAGTTTTCATGGTAGTCTCATCTGAGTTGTTTTTCTTAGCATTAAATTCGTTGTAAGGTCAATTATTTCAAGCACTTCGCAAAGATCCATGCACAGTACGAAGCCTGAATGATTAACGGCCCGTTCACCTACACGCTTTTCGGAAAGAAGCGAGCACCCAGCAAAGAGGTGGTGTTGCGGTGGATCGATCGAGCGTGGAGTGAGATCCCAGTAGATTTGATAACAAGATCATTTAAATCCTGTGGCATCAACAATGCTCTCAATGGAACTGAAGACGATGCGGTTTAGGACAACAAGGAAGAAGAAACAGAAGACGCAGATGAGCCCATCGACAACGAGTTCAAGACTGACAGCGAAGCCGAGGACAACGAGTAGCTGAGCTCAGCTGAGCTTTAAAACAAAACGGTTCTTTTCAGAGCCACCCCGGTTCTTTTTAGAACTAACAAATCAGATAAAGTCAATGATCAACGTTTGTCTTTTGTTTATTCATTTGCTGTAATTATTTACATACTCATTTCAGTAAAGCTTTAATTTTGGGGAAATTTGGAAAAGTTATATTTTGTTGCGCGAAAATACTTGGTCATAAGACGCACCCCAAGTTTTGAGCAGATTTTAATTGAACTACTATATTTTTTCGTAAAAAATGGTGCGTCTTATAAGTGAATAAATACAGCAACTGCAAATTAGCAAATAAATGTTAAAGAAAGCAGGAAAATAATCACTGAATAGGAATCTAACAAGTTAATCTGATAACTAGTCTCTCTGAACAGTTTTAGCTGGTCACTCTCTTGCTATGTCAGATTTCTTCCCATGCATTACGTACCTTTCTGGATCCTCAAAAAAGCTGTGTTTGATGGACAAATCAGCCACTCTCCATAGTACTCCAGCGACTGCAAAACAACAAGTTACAGAAGTTATGTTATAAAAACCAAGCTTCCATGAAAGTCAAACAACTCTCTTGCTGAGCTGATGCTCCACAAAATACAGTAAATGATATCAAAAATGTCAACTCTCAAATAAATGCCTCCTATCTTAACACCCCTTGTTAGTGCAAATTCTATACAATACCAAGTCCCTAATAGAAGCCTATCCAAACAGGCAAGAAAAGAGCGCAAAAATGTTCTTAATACCTCAGACATTTGTATGGTTAATGAGGCCAACAGCACTTTGGTCGATGGCAATTCAGGTATTAAAAGGTTCCAGGCATTATTTGTATGGTTTCTTACAGTAATGTGTAATAAATGAAGAAACGAACACTAAAAACTAAGAAGACTTTTAATACAAACTCAACACGCTTTCAACAACCGAAAAACTGACTAAACTCCTGAGCTGCCACCCTAGCTTGGTAATCATCACTTGGCACTAGGTTCCAGTGCTACACTATCCCCTTCTTAGAAAGGGACCATGTCCCCAAACAAAATGTCAGCAAAAGTCTACATTGAAAATTTAAGGAGCCTTCTTAGAGGTCCTAGTGTTTAACGTCAAACTAATAGTCTAAATGATAGTCATGCACCCAGGTGGGTGGGCACCTTTCTCTTTGTGACCTTCTTATCAGTTCTTCTACTTGACCAGTCCCAAGGTCCTCAGAATAGGCTCTGACATCATCATTCGGGAAAACGTCATCTTCCCAAATGATTACACCAAGACCACTGGCCACCTTTATTGAAGAAGGACTCAAGACTCCAGTAGGTTCTGTGTCACCTGCAGTCCAGCTTTGGTTCCTGTCACAGGTTCCATTGAAAGGTTTCAACTGATTGAAATGTACCAGTCTTCTTTTGGCCCCGGAGTAACTTCCAACTGCCCCACAGTACTTGATTCTGTAAACCACTTCATTCAACCGCTTGATAACTTCCCAAGGGCTCATCCATGGTCTATTCAGTTTCAGACACCAGCCCCTCCGGGTTTGCTTGTCCAACCACAGGACACGGTCACCTACCTGGTAAGCTTTGGCTCTCGCCTAGCGGTCGTAATAGGCCTTCTGAGAGCAATGCGAAAATTTCAGAGTTTCTCTAGCAGACTGGAAGGCTTGAGTCAGCCTTGACTTGAGCTGGGAAGTATAATCAGAATGCTGCTCTGGCAGAGACAGACTGGAGTCCGGTTGATGCAAGTCACTTGGCAGGCTAAGCTCTCTACCAAATTCTAAGTACAGTACAGTACTACTGTGAACAGAAGTGTTGTAAGCCAGACATGTAAACGGAATGTACAAATCCCAGATCCTTTGATCCTCCTTAACAATCTTTGCCAGCATACCTTTCACTGTACAAATGCTTCGCTCTGTCGCTCCATTGGACTGCGTGTTCCAGATCTCAAAGAAGGAACATATCTCCTGGATCATTTCAGCTGTCAGGTTCTTTTCCTGATCGTGGTGTATTTGTTCTGGGGCTCCATGCCAGGGAATCTAATAGTCAAATACTTTCTTGGCAATGGTCTCAGACTTCTGGTTTCTAAGCGGGTACAATTCAAGCCACTTGCTGAAATGATCAACCATGACTAAAAAGGACTGGTATCCTTGGGAGCTCAGTGGGTATTCCACAATATCCATTGTCACAAGCGATGATCGGTTGCAGTGGAGCTCGTCTTGATGGAATCAGGTTTTTCCTCTTCTGGCAAGGCAAACAATTTCGGCACTATTCCTCTATATCCACTGAAACAAACGGCCAGAAAAACCTTTCTTTAACCGTGGCAGAAGTCTTGGCTGTTCCAAAATGACCCAGCTCGTCATGCATCATTTGAAGAACACTTGATGTAAGATTTTGCGGGATAACTATTTGCGCTGAGCCAGAATCCTCACTGCAGCTGTGCCTGAGGATGCCATCCTTCTCCACACTCAAGTTAGGGAACTCCTTATAAAAGAACCTGAGCTGCATATCATCTACATTCTCTGGAGGGATTGCCTTCGACGCCAGTAAGGACTTGATTTTGGAAAGAATCGGGTAACTGTCCTGTTGCCTTCTGACAAAATTAAGAGACCATGCTTCATGTGCATCAGCCTTCACTCCTTGGACTCTACTTAAGGCATCTGCAACTGTATTGTTGCTTCCTGCAATGTGGTGAACTCTGCATTGGAACTCTCTAAACTTGTCGATCCATCTCCACAACTGTCCACTGTGTTCCTTGGTTCAGGAAAGACTCATGGTCAGTGGACAAGTCAAACTCGCGTCCCAGAAAATATGGTCCATAGGCTTTTAAGGCCTCAATTACTGCAAGGCATTCCTTTTCCATAGTTGAATAATTGCAATCAGCCTTGTTAAGTTTCCGCCCACCAAAAGTCACTGGTCATCCACCGCTACTGACATGAGACTGCTCTAGGACAAAACCAACTGCTTTGTCACAGGCATCAAAAGAAACAATGAAACGCCCTTGTCTATTTGGAAGTTTCAGAGTTACTGAAGAACACAGAATTTCCTTAAGCTGTTTGAAAGCACTGTCACACTGAGATGTCCATACAAATTCTGGTTTGTTCAGGAGTTCATGAAGTGGACACGCAATATATGCAAAATCTTTCAAAAACTGTCTCCAAAATGTACAGACACCCAGAAACCGGCGAAGTTCTGCTTCATCTTGAGGGGTTTTCCATTCTCTGATTATATCCAGCTTCTCTGGTTGTGGTCTTATACCATCCTTATCAATAAGATGACCAAGAAACTTGACTGACCTTGTGGCAAACTGGCACTTCTTGCCAGATAACTTAAGTCCAAACTTCCTGATAGTTCACAATAACCTCTCAACACTGAGACCATGTTGATTGTAGTGAAAAACTTAGCATCCGCTGCTGCCCCAGTGTTTCAGTCATGTTGGGCAGAGGGTGACTGGCTACCCTTGTAGCTTCATTTAATTTCCTGTAATCAACACATATTCTCAGATCCCCCTTAAGGTTTCCTCACAATGACCTGGGGACTAGCCCACTCAGAGGTGGATTTCTCGATAATCCCATCGTCCAACATAGCTTTCAAATCTGACTAGACTCCTTCTTGATAAGCAAAAGGGACTCTACAAAGCTGCTGTTTAACTGGAGAAGCACCTGCTTTCAGAGGGATGTGGTGCTGCACACCTTCAGAATATTTCAAAAGATCAGCATAACAAAACAGTAAATTTTCAAGTGTCCTTTCTGGACACCATTCAGGTCACTGTCTGACAAGTCAATGCCAAGTTCTTCCAAATTTCTGTTAGACAAATCATTTGTGACACAAGACACAGTAGGGCAATCAGTTTCCGAAACCAGGTTCAAAGGTTCTGAACAGTCATCAATGTCAGATATAATTCCAATTTTCTGGTTTTTTGAACAGCATCACACTCTCGTCAGACAAATTAACAGCTTTCACCCAAAACCCTCCATTCTTGTCACCATCAACAACAGTTTTCGACATCAACACCCCACCAGGGGCTTTTACGGACTCAAACAGCCCCGTTCTACTGTCTCCATCCTTAGTCCGCATAGGAATCAGGACCTGATATCCTGCAGGCAATTCAACGGTGCACCTGGTAACTACAGGAGAATAGTTTTCAACCAAAACATTACTGCATTTGCAATGATTAACTAGGAGTATTTTCCAATCATCTAGCCACAAGGCACCACCTTGAATCCCCCAAGAGCTCCTATGATGACTTTCGATGAAGTCTGCTCCTAACACAGAGTCCCTGAGGTTATCAACCACAAGAAAGTTCCACTGTGTTTGAACACCTCCAGCTCTAGCATTACTTCTGCTTCCCTACAAACTGTAATGGGCTGATGTGTAATTGAAACAGGACAGACTTGTAAATCCTTGACTACCACCCCAGGAGTACTTGAGGATATCAGACTCACCTCAGCACCAGTATCAACTAGGAAGATTGACTTCTCTCCATTCACTGTCCCCTCAACATAATAACTCTTCCATCATGCAGACTTAAACTTGTGTAAGGTGTTAACAGTGGGAAAACGGTATGGGTAGTTAATCCCTTTACTGGTGTTCAGGGCTGGAGGCAGGATCCTCGGCCAGCCCCGTTCTCGTTCTCATGACATCGGTAGGCTTTGGTCCAGGCCTCTACCTACCTGTCCACTTTCCTCCCCTCCGAACTGCTGCCGACAATGGTGCTTGGGAGCTCCTTGCAAACTGCTCTAGCTTTAGTTCCACTGCCCTACTCACAATTTCCTCAAGGTCACGGCTCTGGTTGTTTGCACTTGGAGGATTGAGAACTCCACTTGTTTCACTTACAAATGCCACCTTTGGCACTCCATCAGTCTCCTCTTCCAGTATGGCAATCCTCTTGACAACCGTCTCAACTGGGCTGCTCAGAAGACCATCTTGCATGATCAATATTTCCTTCTGTTCCTTCCTGAGTCCGTTTACAAATTGACACAACACATCCTCCTCTTTCCTTGCCTCGTAATACCCAAGAGCACCGACCTGTTCATTGTGCTTCCTTTTCTGTATTGCAGACGGGGTTTCAGGTAATTCAGCAACTGTAAGGGGCACATAGGCTCTGTTGTAGGCCATTCGTAGATCGGCCAGGTACAAATGGAGTGGTTCACCTTCTCTACGGGTCCTAGAGTTAAACTCTCTCTTGTATTTCAACAAGGTCAGGCCTCCCACATACCTCTGCCTCAAAGCCCTTGACAATTCAATTAAGCTCTTCTTCACAGTCTCCGACTGCTGGTGAAAAAAGGCTTATGCATCATCTTTCAAATGCACTGCCAAGTACTGGACTGCTTTCTCGTCGGTCCACTTGTTAACTGTCACATAGATTTCGAAGTCCCATAGAAACTCACACACATCTTCTTGTCCTGAAAATTTTGCTTCAGGCAGAACTACTCGGTGCGATCCCATATTGCTGCCACCAGTGTAATAAACGAAGAAACAAAGGCTAAAAACTACGAAGACTTTTATTACAAACTCAACACGCTTTCAACAACTGAAAAACTGACTAAACTCCTGAGCTGCTGCCCTAGCTTGGTAACCGTCACTTGGCACTAGGTTCTAGTCCTACAAATGCAACTCCAGTTGTATAATCTCATTGGCTACCCCCTATGACATTTGTAATTGCAATGAAACAATCCAGGAGATCTTTTCTGCCCAACCAGCACTTAAGTATTGTAGAAATTTTAAGCACCAGACTAAAACTTTATAAAACAAACATTCAAGTACAAGACAAAGCATGGAAATTACACAACATCAATGATTTTACTACTGTCGTTTTGTTTTCTATAACACTCAAGGCAACAGCCCTTATTATATACATTAGCAAGCATAGCAGCATCCTTTTGATCACTCAAAATATTGGTCTGCCAAAAACTCTAGTAAGACATTCTGCATTCAATCTGCAATATGATGGATTTTCATATTCCACCTACACATCACCTAAATTTTACAAAAATTTTGAATTATAAGTGATACAGCATTGAGCAGTTTTAACAAGCTTTTTTTGTGCATGTCTTCAACATTAACTAGAATCTTCCAATAAATGAAAGCTACCTGCAACAAACTACCCTGTAGTCTATTATGCTTGAAATAGAAATTTGCTTGTCTATGTTTTTTTGTTCCATTTAATGTGGTTAGATGGACATTACACTTGCCTATTTTTAGCCTGTTGTTAGTCTAGCCAGTGAGAATAGTCATTGACCAATTGCAGTTGAGGATGTTTTGTCAAGAAACTCATTTCATATTTCAGTTATGTGTTTACTGGACTTAAAAAAAGCTGCCAAGACAAAAGGTTTTAAAATGAAACACACACCCCAGTTATTTTCTGGCAAACTTCCGTTTACTTAAACATTTAAGGTCATTTGACTGCCTTTCCTCCTGGGATGCAAATTTAAAGGAGGGCAGGTTTCCAAGCAAAGCCATATGGTATCAAAAATGAAACAAGTGAACAGTCAACACAATTGCCAATGTAGAAATTCAAAAGTAGAAGTCACGTCCAGGTTGAATCTCTTTCCTATCATTTGCCAGTAAAAATGTTCCTGCGTTAACTAGGGCAATTCTGTAATTTTGTACCATTTACTTTCAAAAGTGCATATTAATTTTCTACACAGTACTGATCTCTTCTCCGCAATGTTAGCATTTTTCCAACACAACCTGGTTGCATTGGTTGGCAAGACAAAATAAAAGAAATTGAAAACAAACCAAACTAACTTGGCTCTACTATCATTCCATAATGTTGTATAGTTTTATACTTTCTTATGTTTTTTTTAAAAAGGTGAGAAACAGAAACAGGTCCTTATCAGGTATTATCTTACTTTACCTGCGATTCTGACAAGATCATAATAAACTCTGAGGGGTGTGACCTTGACTTTAGGAATGGCCCTTTTTGCAGGGCAACAACTGGCCTTGGATAAAGTCTTAGAGTTCTTGTGTGCTCTCCCAACCCACCAAGAACATTTGTAGAGGTAAAAAAGATCACCATAGCAATCCTAACGGCAATGTCTATTGCATCAACGTCATTGCCATACGTCAACTGCTTTGGACTGCCACTAGGATCTTCAAGGGTAGATGAGCCAAAATCATTCAGGGGGACAGATTCATCCAAGTTCAAGACAGCTTGTGCTGGCATGCTAAGGGCCTGAAGAGCCTTCAAAAGAAAAATACACATAAAAAAGCTTGGAATTTGATGTCTTTTAATTTTGCCCTCCCTACATGTGAGCTTCAATGCTTATTCAGACACACCTTTAACTGTAAGACAGTGTTCTCACCATGATTACACATCTTGGGGTCCATAGGCACAGTGAAGGCCATTAATTTTGAGAAATAAACTGGGTCATCATGGAATCCGAATGTATACATACCATATTTACCCATGCATAACACACACCTGTGTATAATACGAACCCTACACAGTACCAGACAGAAGAAACATAACAGTGAACACGCTCTGTGAACGGCAACAGAACACCAATGGAACACAAATGGAATGCAAATGGAACAAGGATGTTTTGCATTCCAATTCTGTGGAACGCGTTCTGTCTGAACGCGTTCCCAAAACTCTGGAACACATTCCACTACCAGAGCCAATCTCACTGGAACACTAATAACATGTTGCCCATGTTCTCTGAACATACAAAATTGAGACGAAATAAAACATCTCCTCACGAGTTGTGTTGAATAAAATTTACTTCTCTTTTGTGTATATTACCAGTAATTGCTTACACATATAAGGCTACAATTGTATCTCAACGTTCTTGTCAGCATGACTGTATGAAAAGTGAATCTAAACTGCCTTGTTCTTTTTTTCTGTTTTCCATAACATTTATAAGCGAGAAGCTCCGCCACACCAATATGGCAGACAATTCAAGCACATGTATTTTCCAATACAACAATGCTGCTCATTAGTGCATACAGTACCACCCAGAAGTACTGAAGCACTCACTCACGTGTAGGTCGGAAGTGAATTTTTTATTTACGCGTGAGTCAAGTGCAAGAAAAGCGCAAGTGAATTTTGTAGCGTGTGAAACGATGCCCACTTGACACGCAATTAACTTTTTCTTTGTTATTCAGACCGGAAATGGTATTCCCAACAGGGAATTGAAAGCAATGAATCAAAGCCAAGCGCGAGTGAAGTGCAAGTGAAGCGCGAGTGAAGTGCAAGTGAAGCCCGAGTGACTCTTTTTACCGTTATTTCATTGATGTGGTTCTTTTGTTTCTGGAAATCAAAAAACACCACTCGTTCTGCAGACTACATTGTACTTCAACACCGAAAAGCCTTGAAATTGCTGCTTTTCTTGGTTTTCTGCAGCAAAGTGTTCTTCACAAACAACGGAATAACAGCAAATTTGCATACAATAAAATTGAACACATCACGTAAAAGCCTCTTGTCAGCATCAAATAAACAATCTCTTTCGCAAATCTCTTAAGTTAAAGTTAACAACATACCTTATTTTTAGTTTCTATTTGGGACACGATTTGTCATGTTTCATGAGAAAGTGACTGAACATTAGGGAAAAAGTTGTTGGGAGCTCGAGATGGGGAGAATTTCACAACAATAACAACCAGCGAACTCAACAGCTAATGCATCAGGCCTTAACTCAAATTTTACCAACAGTGTCCGAGAAAGTTTAACATTGGTACAGTCTTCAGTCGAAGCTATAATTCTGAGTAAGATTTGTTGGAAAGCATCCCAATGGGATTTAAATCTGGTGACTCAGGTGGAGTTGGCCAATAATTGATGTCGTTGTCTTTTGGTAGGTTCAACGATCGCAAATGTTCCGGCAGAATATTTTCGGTGTTTGAAAACATGCGAATAAAGCAACTTTTTTTCTGAAAAAATTCTGCACCTTATAACCGAGAAACTACCGAAATTTGTATAGAGTCATTCATAAAATTGTTTTTCATTTCTCGTATTCAGTTCTTCATTCCTTGTAGACATCTCACCGCTTGAAGGTTTCCAATAATGTTTGTTCACGCCACAGAAGTCAAATCCTACTACAAATTGTCACGTGAGGAAAGACTTTATTCCACACCTTATGACAAATACCAAGATCATTTGTTACGTTTCCTAAACGAAATGATAATCAAAACAAACCCAAGACTGATGTGGCAAGTCAAAGTTCTGCCGATACATTCAAAGTAATTGGTGCTTTCCTTACAACGTCATTTGGACACAAAATCAACTTGCTTTACACTATGCATTATAATTAGGCTTATTTGTCTCCTTTGTCACATGTTCTGAAGTTAATGAGGTAGATTTTTAGTCCCATGAGTAAAGTTTTATGCAAGTTTCATTTCACACCCGCGTAGATTTGACACGCACTCACGCTTGACACGAGTGTGTAGGCGCGTCAAGCACAAGTGACGTGATCAATTTTCTTCAACACTTTTAGACAGTACTGTACACCCACACGACTAGCCAATCATAATATCTGTTATAGGAATCATTGAACTTTCTCACCTTTTTTCGCTTTAATTCATGTCTGATTTTTAGACATTAGATTTTCTCTTTGCAACAGTTTCCTTCAAAATAATTTTTTTAGCTTTTGTTCTTCTTTGTGCCCTTTAGTGCATCATTTGTTTTGAAACTGCAGGAATCTCACGATGGCACAGCCTGGTGAGAGCACTGGTAGGATAACAACAACACCGAGTCATTATCAGCTGACATTCTGGCTCAACTGTAAAGTCCACTCCAACGCTCCTAATGACTGTAATAGGTTTTTTAGTGTTTGGCAGATTTAGTTGTTCATGGTGCAGAAACTGATCTGCAGAAATTGAATCCTTATAATGACCAATCCTGATATAAGAACAGAAGAGCAAATAACAACCCTGTGTCATCATTAAGTATTGAAGTTAACAATATTGTTGAACTTTAATTTGTAATCTTACCAGCAAGAAGAATTTCAGTCCCTCTTATTATTTTAAAGGGCCCTATGAACATAATTACCAGTTTCAGGTTTTTGACCAGCAGTCCACCTTCAGGTTGTGGTAGACGAGGCAATTCATCTGCTGTCAATGGGACTGTAATCTGCATAAAAATATATATTTAAACCATCATTTCTGGGCCTTTGCTGACAACTCTGCAAGTTATGATCAGCAAACCTACAGTTCTCTATTTCTGGACCAAGATTTTTTACGCAGTACAACAGGAAATAGAATGAATGAGAAAATAGTACAAAATCACTGTTTCCACTGTCATTTCTATCTCCATTAGCTTTCAGAGGACGTAATTGGGGAGATGTAATTTTTAAGGCAATCAAGAGATTTCATCATTTGTAAATGATACAATATTTGTACTCCTTCCCAACACCTGTTACATCCCTATACTGGAGAACAATTATTCATCTCAAAGAACAAGCACAGATTTGTGTTCCTTCATTCAAATCCCACTCAAGCCTGATTGCTTTACATACCACATCGTTCCACAAATGTTCCATGCCACTTCAGTGGTGCATATTTTTACATCTCATTACCATATTGTTGATCTACAAGTTATCTAGGATGTTACAGTCTTATGCCCCATTTAGACCAAA
The DNA here is from genome assembly GCA_949710005.1 of Ricordea florida. NCBI lineage: Eukaryota > Metazoa > Cnidaria > Anthozoa > Corallimorpharia > Ricordeidae > Ricordea > Ricordea florida. The sequence continues at coordinate 17,389,597 of OX453275.1, read as the reverse complement.
GCTTAAACATAATTAAATGCTGTTTAGTTAAAAACGGTTTAAAATTGTCTCCTTCATAAAACCTGCTTACTGACGTCATCAACTACAAATTTAGCACAAACAGAAAGTGTTAAAGTTTATTTGAATGCTGTGCAAAAGCCCGTGTTACAGTGCTTGGTTACCAATTTTCACATTTTAAGACCTGGTTTAACTACACATGTTTAGTTGGTGTGAATGGGGCATAAGTCTCCAGTCCCAAAATGACATCATTGTTTAAATCTTAGAAGCCTGGGCCAGGTTGTTCGAAGCAGGGTTAAGGTAACCCAGGGTTAGTAGGAAATTTAAATGCAGATATGAGAGCTTAAAAGCACATTCAGTATAATTCTTTTTGAATACAATTTGATGATTGTATGCTCTGAATAAAATAGATAAAGTTATCGGAGAAAATGCTTTTTAACAGAAGGAAAAGAAACCCGGATTAAAACTTAACCTTGGATTAGCGCTAATTGGCCTTCAAACAACCGGCTCCTGAGTAATTATTGGACTTAGATTGCCTCCTTTATTCTACATTACAACTGCTGGAAACAAGGTTATCAAAATGTCAAGTCAAAAGAAACATCTTTTCTTGGTGTCTGAGACCAGTCTAGACATTTGGACATACCATGACCTGCAACAAAATTGCCAGTTCTACACCCAGTCTGATCATGCAAAAAATCAGTCAGATTAAGAAATCAATTTGAATTATCAAAATTCTACGTACAACTAGCAGTTTGATTTTTCAATCAATAACATTACATGACAATAGCTTTCCTGAGAAGAAAAACGTTATAATTCACACCCATAGAAAAACAAGAAGGGAAGATGAAGCTAAATAACTAGAGGAAAACATTCAAAAACCTTAAATGCCTGAGAAATTGGCATAAGTTAAATGACAATCCTGTGTTGACGTTACAAGGTAAAAGGTAAAAATGTATTTTCTGAATCGCTGAACTACTGACTAACAAAGCTAACAAGAGTGCAGACAAAGCCAAATGGCAAATTAGGTGTATATTCTCAGTAACAATTTGGTATTCTTTAACAGCTGAGGGATTGACAAAGGTTTAATGGCAATGTACCGTACACAGGCATGAGAAGGATAAAATATTATTGTCAACTGTGTATTTTGCACACACTATTGAAATTTACCATACTCATGCAGTAATTGCCAGACAAATGGCATGCATCTGCACAAATGGATGCAGACATGAGCAGGAGATTGAGAGAATTTTTAAGTACTGATATATGTAAAACCAAACAGCAAATGAATGTTTGCATCATCTTGTATGCACAGTATGTAAGCACATCTTACTTTAGTTTTTAATAAGAAATGTCCAGAAATTGGGGTTGAGGTCATGAACATGATCACATAGTCTGATACAAACACAGATTAGTATGACAAACACAACTTTAGTTGTATCAAATTCAGTTTGTAATGTGTTGCAACAATGTAATTTTGAACTTGCCTTATTGGAGTCTAAATCCATAACCAAAATATCCGAAGGTATAACAAACCCCTCAGATTAGGTTTATGTTCTCGATAAAAATTTGGTATTCTGAATCAATTTGTAATGTGTTCCAACAATGTAATTTTGAACTTGCCTTATTGGAGTCTAAATCCACAACCCAGATATCCGCAGGTATCACAAACCCCTCAGATTTATAGCGGAAGAAGCTTGCTGGTACACCAATAACAAATGGGGTTGGTGCCAATAGGAGCTGTTCTGCATTGTCCATGCAAGTTGGCAATAGAGGAATAACAGGGAACATGTACTCTAAAGGGTACAGGAGAGATGTCAGTGCCATCACACTCATAGTAAGGGCATTATAATCTCTAGACTGAATCACCACCTAGAAGAAAACATGAAAATTTAAATTAAGTAAAAAAAATTAAGTCATTAAATTTAGTCAAAATAAAATCAGTGCCATAATGAGATTAAATGAACATAATAAAAATAATGATAAATGAATAATAGTGACCAAAATGGCATGTACACACCACTTAATTACCAGGAGGTCTAGCATATTGTGTTGAGGGTGCTTAAAAGTATCACAAACATATGAACTCCTTCGGTTTTAGGTGAGTATAATTTGTAATTATGGCAACAGCATACAGACAGAATCAGAAGACGAAAAACAAAACAGATTGCCATATCGTCCTGAAAAAAGTGCCAGGAAAGGGAAAACAGAAACCAACCGCAAAGAAATGAAAGATTACAGTCACATAGTCTGAATACAGCAATGAGAATGCAAGTAGGTATTTTTCGTACTAAAATGATAGCTATCCATTTTGAAGAAATTCCCAATACAGAGACTGCAGTTGTGATAGCAATTATTTATAATTATGTGATCTGATATCATTGCAACAGTGAAAATATATTGTAGATTTGTCTGTTGTAGCAGTTATATTCAGCATTTTCAACAGAAAAGATACTTAACAATTAGTGACTGGTTCTGCAATATTATCAGTGATCAATGTAATTCTTTGAAAATAAAGCAGATGGTATTTATTACTGACTTCTGAGTAGCATTTCTCTTTGCTATAATTATATCTTTGCTACATATGTATTAAGTAATTAAAAGGTTTAGTTGGGACTGACAAGTTCAACAGCCTTTTGTAAATGGATTTTTACCTTTGAGTTCCAGGTATCCCTGGGAATTACTCTCTTAGCCCCCTCACTTTTCCCACAAATGAAAAATTCATTTAAGCCCTACTTGCAAAATTAGCAGAAAATTAGGCATAACATCTTAACCTTTTTCCTTAAATATGCTGTTTAATTCATTTTTATGATGTCAAATACAAATATTTAACAACAACTGCAACATACAGTTGACCTTTTACATTCGGAAGACTAAAGTTTGTAATGCCAAAATTTTTGCGATCTTTCTTATATATTCATTGCAAGGGTGCTGTATGTAATAACAAATCTTTAAAGTTTCCTAAAAGCCCTGTGCTTTCAGTCATAATTTTCCACACTAACTGTATGGACAAATGACTGTATGGACTAATTCATTTTTATGATGTCAAATACAAATATTTAATAACAACCACAATATACAGTTGACATTTTACCTTAAAAAAACACTCTACAGTGGAGAAACTAAAGTTTGTAATGCCAAAATTTTTATGATCTTTCTTATGTATTCATTCAAAGGCTGCTGTATGTAACAACAAGTCTTTGAAGTTTCCTAAATGCCCTATGCTTTCCATCATGATTTTCCACACTAACTGTATGGACAAATGACTGCACTAGCATGATTGCTACAGGTCAGGAAATGGTCAGGGAAAAAATTCTTCAAGCAAGGGAAAAGTAAGGGAATTTCAAGATCCTGTGACTGTGGCAACCATGACTAGATTCTAAGCCGAAAAGAAGAAATGGTATTGTTCAGAGATGAGTAATTTTTACCACAACTGATACAAACCCTATTTCGAAGAAAACTGTATTGCTTGTAGTAGTAGAGGAACAATACCTTTACCCAGATTAGGAAATACACCCCCCACCCCATAACAGTATATTATGTTAAACAAAAAAAAATAACAATAATAATAATATCAATACCAGCAATAATAATAATAATAAGAATAAGAATAATAATAATGGTAATAACACATTAATCATGATAATAATTACAAGAACTGAGAAAGTAAAAAAGTGATAATGATATAACAATAAGTAAATAGATAAATTGGGGTTCTATCCCTCATGGGAAAAACCATCATGGTTTTGTGAGTCATATTTCTAGTATAAATCATTTTTTGACCTGGCTTTTTTGGTCAAGATGGCTGTGTACTGGCCATCAAGCAACCATCTTGACCACACTATAGAGATTGCCTGCTCGTGACTTCCTGTGTAAACAAGAAAAGTTTGTTCTGCTTTCTACGTTGAATACAGTACACTTTGGTTACTGGGTACGTCCAATCAAGATGGCTGGGTATTCTATTTTGTAAATTTTCTACCTCAACTGTCACCTAGTCCAAAAAACGCGACATCAAACAAGACGAATATCCAGCTATCTTGACCTCAAGACAACACACTCAAAAATAACGCGCGTTTATCACGTTAACATTTTCACTCACCTTGTGCTCGAGTAAAATACAAGTTAGAACTTTAAGACATGTTTCTACACCAAGCAGCTCCAAAGGAATATGGATTGGAAAATCTACCAGTGGAAATCGATTCGATTCGGGTGCAGCAAAAGTTAAAGGAGGATAATTATCTGGAGAATGGAGTTGTACTTCAATCCTAGTCCTGCCAGGTATTGGAGCTTGAGCAAGTAGTAAGCGTTGAACCCACGTTTCCACTTCATCCATGTCGTCCGCCAAGTAGCTTGTTTTTTGATCTTCAGTGCAAGTAAAAACCGACCAGCTATTTAAACCTGGGACAATGTTATCATTTTTATCACACTTCTTGATTCCTATTCTCGAGTCGATCAATTTGCGAAGAAAAAACAGGCACTCCCTGAAGGTCGGAAAGAATGGATGATGTGATATAAGGCATAGAGAGGTGAGGCTCATACAAATATCCCGCTTATTGCGGATACTTCGAGATCTTTTGCGGACATTCAAGTTTGCATCTTTAGCATCACTTCGGTCTTTACGCAAAAAGTTTGAACATGGTCGGAAGACGTTTACACAAACACCGTAGCGCACTTTGCCGGAGTCCTTTTCCGTCAGAGTAAAGACAAATGAATTGGCCTCCCTCAGAGAGAACTTTTTCGAGACTGTGTTGCATCCTTCAGGTTGACAGAAGAAAACCACGTCCCCAGGTAGAGGGAAGTCTTTATGGTCCTTCTGAGGGAAACGACGCAAAAGCTCAGGTGTTTCTGTAGTATCGAGGGTTGGTTTCCGAACACCAACGACAATAACATAGTCGATTAGTCGAATCTGCGGAAGACTGCGACAGTCATCCATAACACTCCTTGCCCTACATGCCTTGAGAACACCAGCATTGGATTCCAATAATTAAAAGCGTCAAAAACCTATATTTTCATAGCCCTCTTGAGAAGAAGGGACCACCGCACAAAGCAACAAAGCCACTCTTTCCTCTCGAAAAAATACGAAATAGTGACGTCACAGCAATCCCGCGCATAATCAATATTTCATGCAAATTCAGTATTTCTTCATTTCATACCCAAGCTGTGACAAGTTTGCGGATAGTCAACTACTGTTTTAGGAGTAATAAGACAGACGGTATGATAAAAAAAACTGATATTGAAATTGAATTCCATTTTTTTATGTCCACTGATCGATTTTAACGGAAAATAATGCGGCGGAGGACACGACAGGTGCACTCGGCTCTGCGATTTTCCAATTAATTTATTAAATGATTAAGAGCCAAGTACATTGTTGGGTTACATAAGCACGCGCGAATTTTTAAGAACATGAGAGAAGTGCTTTTCACACTTCTCGAGTGTTCTTAAAAATTCCCTAGTGCCTACACATATAGAAGACACTGGTTCTGTGACACTTTTCATTTTGACTCATCGAAGTTCTCTCTCGTAGTAAAAAAAATGGTGCACAGAACCAGTGTCTTGTATGTGTGTAGGGGCGCCAAGTAGTGCGAAGAGAAGCCGTTAGTGGTAGTTATGTGGGTAGCCTCCAATGCAGGCGTTATTTTGGGCGAGCGAGTATACATATATATTCCCGCATCGAGTGTTTAGGCCACCATCTTGGATTTAGGTGAACAGTGGAGGCTTGGGGCGAGGAAATATTGCAAAGGGTTGTGTGAGGAAAACAATTGGGGAGGGAGAAGGGAATAGAAGGGAAAAATACGCCTGCCCGGGCTGATTGTTCGTTTGAGAAACACCGTTTGTCCACGAACGGAGTCTCTGATTGCTGCGATAGAGCTCACTCAGATTGATACCTGCCAATTAAAGGTAGTTTTTCTTCCGGTCCCTTAGCGGGATAAAAATGGTGGACTCACGGCTTTGGCTTTGACCCTGCTCTCGAAGAAGCTCTTTTATTTCTCTTTGAGCTGGGTATGTCGCGTGAATTACGCTCCGAGCAAAAAGGAGCCATTTCAACACTTGTACAAGCAAAGGATTTGATAGCGGGTCCTCCGAAGGGCTTTGCGCGATGGTAAAAGCCTCATTTTTCAGTTGTTCATTCGTGTAAAAAAAATATTGTCGTCGAAAGCTGCTTGTGTGGTTGTCGTCTGTCTTTTGAAAAGCATCGTTTAACTTGACTGATCTTGACTTTCATACCTGTCCTCTCCGCCCAACCCCCCACCCACCCTTTCTCACTCGTCCCATCTCTCCACGTTTTGAGAATCAAAAGTTGGCGGCTAAAGACACTTGCTGCTGAAGACAGGAATTGCACCGACCTGTGATTGGAAGTTAAAAATAAATTTAGTCACACATTCATGATCATGTGTGCGTTACAATGGCGGTACGTTTCAACATATTTTTGCCTCTTTGAACATGTTTTCGTTTTCTTGTTTAGAAATTCAGGTTTTCGATTGTTCGTGCAAAGAAATAAGCCCTCAAAATTTTGAAAATTATTTGCTCGCCCGCCAAACAATTGGTTACAATCTTACCTCGACAGGAGCGATTCGCTCCTGACCTCGATCGATTCATTGCCTAAGAAAAGGATCACTAATCCAATTCGTGCGGACCGGCGAATATCTTATGTCGCTTTGCAATACCCTAGGGCTTAATTTTTTAGTAAAACTTGAAGCACTTCCCTTTCTTACGCGGTGCTATTCCTTTCTTTATCCAAATTCCCCACGCAACACTAACTGTAGGAATTGCTCCGAACCTCCGTGGAGGCCACATCATTATCAAGATACGCGGCCAAATTGAAAACCGCCCTCTTGAAAACACGCGCTTTGCGGGCCGCAAATGACTCCTAGCGGGCCGTTAATGCACTAACGGCCATGCAGCTGAGTCCATTGCCTGTGAACGGGAAGACTATTATTTTTTTAAATATAAACTGTCTTTTTGCTAATCATTGTTACCAATCTTTTTAAAACTAGATTATATTTGACATTTTATTGTAAACAAAAAGGAATTTTATTTGGCTCTTGTTTAGCTGATCGTATTGTAGCAACAACTTTCCATACCATAGTTTCATGCTACATCTCTGTTTAACATTTTTTTCTTATTAAATGAATTTGTACGGTTTGGCCTTGTGTATTGATAATAATGATAATCGCATGACTTTTGTCGGTCATATAGTTTATTTGTGTCCCTCGTAGCATCATTTGCGCCATGATGCTACTCGGGCCACAAAATAAACTATATGCCCTCCAAAAGTCATGTGATTGTCCTATTCACAATGTAGGCCTAAACAGTGTTTAATGGCTATCTTAGCCAGATCCAACTTAATTGTGTGAGCTATCTTCCAAGTTCGTGCTACTCCTCGGAGCTATAGCATAAGTTCATCTTCGTCATCTAGGCTATCCTCTGAATCACAGTTTTGAATCGTAGAGTTATTTTCTTGCCAATTATTGCAGTCTTGCAGCTTGCATGTGAGGGTGCATTTCAAACCATTGGCGAGGCACTGGCAGTTTGGAAGCTTGCAAACTGAAGAACACTTGCAAGATAAAAACTCCGTGATGACATCTGGGGCTGGTGACCTTGTCATCCAGCAAATTGTAAGCTTCCCGTCTTCATAGCACCACCCATGACCACTTGGGTTGGGGATACTGGGACACTCTTCAAGAGCACGGCGCCACACTCCAGCCTGGTAGTTTGCCCGAAGACTGTGCATGAGGAGGCAATCTTCACAAGGAGGAAGCTGTCCTGACTCGACCTCTCCTTTCTTTGCGCGGAATAGTTGATACCTTAGCTCATTTACAGTAGCGTTTGGGCATCTAGCAGCATATAACTTACAGGTAAACTCTTGGAGCAAGTTAAAGAGGTCTCCTGGCACTGACCATTCTTTACCTAACTGAGTAAATGCATCTTGGTACTTTGTGTTCTTCTGCATAAGCTTGAAAGCAATTATCTTCCCTTTTCCTCCAAAAGCGCTTACAGTGTCACAGCCTGTGAATGCAATCCAAGAAGTTCGAAGCACGTATTTTGACCAACGGCAGCAGCAACCTTCTGCACATCAACAATTTTTTCTCTTGCTTGGGTGCCACCCTTAATGTACACATGACAAGCAAACTCACGGGCAAATAAAAGGGACATGATGAACACATCTGTGTCTTGAGAAGCGATGATGATGGCAGTGGACTCCTCTTCTGCATGTTTTGCATGTAGAAACATGCGAGTGTCTGCTTCCTCTTGCGTGCTGTATAAACTTTCAACTTCACTGGAGGTGTCCTTTGTTACCCTAAAGCATTTTCTCTCACAGGTGACGTACATGACTTTGTTATGAAGCTTCGTTCTGAGTGATTGCTTCTGCCAGTCTTGAGCCAGGAACTTGATGAGATTGCTTTTGCTTTTGAGTGAGGACAAAAGACGCCTCCACTGCTTTACTTTGTGGCCAGCGACGATGTTGCTGAAAAGAATACCGCTTTCTGACCCACGGTTGACTCTTTCGGCATTCTTTATGGATTCATAAAGATATACGTCAAATACCACGTCGATACGGTAACTCTCTGCCCCAGTACGTAATGCCGACATGAAAATGGCATCTGAAAGTTCAGCGAAGGTCTTATTATCGCCGTGAACTTTTTGAACAAGGCTCATTCCATCGATGATGCAAGTTGACAGTTGTGGTATCGCTCCTGCTAACGATACATTTTTTTCCAGCTGTCGGGCCAGTGTGGACTTGCTTGTCTTTTTCAGCGTGCCATCACAATTGCCAAGCGACCATGGCAATGGTCCAAGTGGATGGGTCAGCACTGATTTCATGTCCAACTTCCTGCTTGTTGCAATGAGTACCATATGGCCAAACAACTTGTGGTCTGCTTTCAGGACAGTCTGCTTATTGGTACTTTTAGCTACTTTTGGCTTATTTATTTCTGAGAAGGTCTTCAACTTCTGCTTGGGAAGTGGGTCATGGAAAGGCTTATTTCTAAGCTCGATTCGTTCTTCTTGGAAGTTCTTATAAGCTGTCTCTCCAGGTGCCTTTGCAGTTAGAAGATCATTTGCAATGTCAAAGGGGGCCACAGTACCTGTTGAAAGGCTGATCAGCTCTGTCGGGTCACCACTGAATGGATTAATCCATTCAGTTTCCAACAAATCACCACGTAGTCTTTTTGCAGGGGTCTCTCCCAAATCCTTAGCAGACATCCCCTGTTACCTTTACGAGGACATGGCTAGTCATTGAAGAAATATATGTCTATATCATTCAACTACACTGACTAATGAGCAAGTGTTCATTTGGAATATAGGTAGTCTGAGTATTACAATTACATACGTAGATTACCGATCGAAACTACATCCAAGCGAATAAACTTAAGTTGGTGAAATATATCATCTACCGTAAGGTTGTGTCAGTGAAGCAATAGGTCCTCATCAGATTTCTTACAGTATCTGTAAGTACTTATTTTCTATCGATGATTTTCGTAGGTTTTTCTTGTCGACAATCTTAGACTGTCTAGGGCTATTCAACTAGATAAATACTGACTTTATATGTTTGTTATCTTAGAAATACATTTAAGAACATATTGACATGACAAACGAGTTCAAAACTTTAAAATAGAGCGACATACTTACAGTTCTAGGTTCCTACACGTTCCGCCATCTTGGATTCCAAGCTGACACTCAAGTAAGACGTCATGAAATATACTTTCACTATTATTTGTTTTTTGTAGACAAATATGGTCACAGTATCAATTTTTACAATATTTGAAATTAAAAAATGTTGTATTTAACATTTCTTACTGAAAAATCGTGCTGTTAGCCGATGTACCATTTATTTTCTCAGGAATACCATTATTGGCCGCCATCTTGGATTTTCACTCATCTGGCAACATAAAACCAACCTTTTCTACAACGAAGACAAGTCCATCACAGTTTTTTTAGATATGCATACAAAGAGCATTAAATAAATTAGGGGAACATCTGGTCCCTTAAAGTGGTACCAATATATGGTCTGGCTCATGGACTACTTGGGGTGGAGGGGTGATCTATAAAGGCTATCTATCTAGCCTTTCCCAATGAGACGCAATGAGGCTATCCCTTTGTGAAGCGCCAAACCAAAGGCCAGACCACAACACCGGAAACTACGTCCCCGCCACTTTACGATCAGTGTGTGGGTTCTTTTAACGTCCCACTAAGTTATCATGAACAAGGGTTGTGAGACGGGACCTACGGTTTGTCGTCCTTATCCGAGAGGTCTAGAACGTCTAACCAGATGCAGATGTCATTAAAAAGGCAGCACTTTCTCCTCAGTTTATAAAGACCCTGAGTGTTGGTCTGGCCGGGGTTTGAACCCACGTCCTCCCACACGGTAGTCCGGTGCTGTACCAACTGAGCTAACCGGTGGGCCGCGGTAAAAGATAAAAATATGAAAGGGATCTGGCTAAAATAGAGCAGCCTTCATTCCTTCCAGCCTTCCTTCCCGCCCCTCCCCCACTCCTTTTTCTGCCCCATCCTTGTCAGAGAGCTATAAACAAACACATCAAATTCTTCGATAATTTGGTTTGGGACAGCAGTTGTATATTTGACCGGGCCTAAGTTGTGTATGCGGCCTCACGGAGGTTGATGCCCCTCCGAATGTGACAAAATATCAAGATGTCAATATTTCATTTCAAGATATGTTTTTTTAAATCAAGTCTTTTATATTCATGACAAGTTTCCATATGTGCAAGGTTTATTTATGTATTCATTTTACAACAAATTGCTTCTTAAGTCGTTTTATCACATGTTTGAAACAAACTCACATTTTCACCAAAATTCAGTTCACTGTTATGATTATAGACCTCGTCTGTGTAGAACCAATATAAAAAATTTACGCTTGCTTTCCAAGGTCCGCAGTTATGGAATTCACTTTCAAATGAATTGAAGTCCAGCCCTACCTTGAATTCCTTTAAAGCAAAGCTAAAACAATAGTTTATAAATTTTTTTAAACCTTATAAATTGACACCGAAATTAACTTTTTAGGGTTCCTGATTAAGTGCTTATCATAAACATTCATTCATTCCTGATATTTGTTTGCTTTATTTTTCATATACAATTGCATTCCAGTAGTACATAAGACCCGGTTCAAACGTCGAATCTGACATGTGCCGAATCTAATGTAAATGAGAAAAATCTATTGTTCGATGTAAAGTTCGACGTTTGACCAGTGCACTTAGCTTTATTTAATCAGGGTAGTCTACATATTATAAGCCTTGAGGTTTCTATTTAGACTGCCTTATCATCAGTGTATATAACTTGTTTTGTACATTTAACGTTTTTATACATATTTATTGTTTATTGATATTTAAAGAAATCATATAACTGATATGACTGCGTATCTGAAATTGTAATATAAACTAATGATTGCGAAATTTGTCAAATTGTATGTATTCATGAATGGAAGTTCAAAAGATCTGTATCTTACAAAAAGCATGTTTTGGTCTGTAACGCTATGTGTCGCACGGTAATTTCCTTTTTCATACACTGAGATAAAATCCTGCGTTTGCCTTTTCGAATCTGACCTCAAGGCGTCGTCTAGAGGCCTTTTTTTAACTCTTCAATAACTTTTTTGCGAATGTCTTACTTGATTTTTTTGATATCTGGTTGACTGATTTCAGTTTTACTGGGTTTTCTTGTAAACCTTAAGCGAAAGACTTCTTTGAGCGCTTGATATTTGGGCTAATTTGTCAAGAATAATATTGAATTCAGTGTCTGAGACTTAATCTTCTATGAGAGCGCGCGACATTAATCGGTCAACTGATGGTCTAATCGTGGACACACGTCACAAAATTATATTCTATCAGACAAATCTCTGCACTTTTATACCGTGATGGCAGCTGAAAGATATTCACCGGGTGTTTTGAGAATGTTTTACGGCCCAATTACGGAGGAGGATTTCAAGTAACAGAAACCTAGGTGAACCACTAAATCATGAAGTGGTTGAAATAAATGGTATTTTCATCTTAGCCCACCGAAATAATTTTCGGGAATGGCTTCGGGTATGGAAAATAGTCGTATCCGAAGGAAATGAAAACAATAGTGATCGCCTTGTATTTGCAAGAGAAACAAAGAAAATTTCACTAATGTGGTTAAAATGGAAATTAGAGAGTTAAAGAACGTAAAAGTAAGCTTTGGGTTGAAAGCAGAGTTTTCATAACTAAGAGACGATGGAAAGAGTACTTTCGAGAAGATGAACGTTTTCAACAGACATGATGAGGAGGACGCACGTACCCTGGTCCCAGAGGCTTTCTGTTATTGCTTTTTTTTTTTTATTTCACTGGGAAATTTGCGACGCGAAACGCTAAAAGTCGAAGCGCCGAACCGATAGAATAAATAAAGAATGAAGGAAAACCTCTGGGACCTGGATAATGAGGACGATATACAAAGAGAATCTGATAGAGCTGTTAAAAGAAAGGGAGAAATTGAGGCCTGGTCGGCGCGGGTATCAGGATGGGTTCTTGAAATAATAATGCTTGCGTATGTGAATGTTGCACGTTATTAGCCATTACACGGAGGAATTTATTTACCTCTTCCACCCAATCTTCTATAGGCAACGTGCGAAACAGAGACAACCAATGCCTGAAGTGGGCACTCAGAGCTGCTCTGTTTCCTGCACCGAATCAGGCCAAAACCTGAACAGACCAAGAAGCTATCCGATTGACGATGGAATCGACTGCACCGGCATCGATTTCCTAACCCCGGTAAAACAGATAGACGGGATTGAGGCTCAAAACGAAGACCTCGTAATAAGTGTCTTTGGCTGGGACAACGGTCGTGCAATAGTGCACAGGTTAAGTAATAAAGAAGCAACGGTGCCTCGGACAAAAAAGCAGCACTATTGCTTTGTAAAAAGGGTAAGTGCGCTGTTGTTTGACAAGGCAAAGAACAGTAAAAATTTCTTTTGCATGATATGCTTAACTGGTTTCACAAGGGAGGACTTGCTCGAGAACGACAAAAGATATTAGGGACCTTGAGCATAGACGAAAAAGACAGAGGACGAGGACGTACCGGAAGTATAAATGAACGACAAGACGATTCTACGCATGTTATGTTTTGTCTTAGCTGACGTCACTCGTCTTCCACCAGTTTCAGTTTCAGTTTCAGTTTATTGTTTTGCCAAAAATTATAGAAAGCAGGAAGATCTAAATATTTAATACTTTCCTGGCGAGGAAGCCCAAGAGAAGCTTAAGGGCTTGTAAGGAATTGGCTCCCTCAGTTAAATAATTAGAACAAATACTATCATAATTACACGGAAAAATCAATGGCACAGCTACAGTAAATCTTAAAATATATAGATAGTCGTACTAAACATTGTTAGGCTAAAAAAGCGAAGTGATAAAACAAATCAAAAAAATCAAAAGCGAGAAGCAAAAGTAAAAATAATTAAATAATTAAATGATATATGATAAGAGGAATACTTCTAGCTTACAGCAAAAAGAAGCGGTACTTGTTGTATTTTGAATTTCAAAACTAAGAGAGTTCAAAAATTTAGGACCTTGGAAACTGATGGAGAACTTTCTTATATTAGTCCTGCATTGTGGTAAATAAAAGAGCTCCGAACTTCAAGTCCCATACGAATGCACCTGGCGTGTCACTAAAAACATATTATTGAAGCTATAAGAAAGTAAGCCAGGTCTGTATTGATACACAAATTTTCTCATTTGAAGTTTGTAGATACTCTCAAGATTCATAATTTTTAAATTTTTAAATAAAAGTTGCTTTTTTTACATGCGCTGTATGTTGTAAACGTTTTACGAAGTAGGCGATTACAGAAATTATGACCGAACTTTCACCTGCATACAGGCCTTTAATTACTAATTCCACTCAACAGCTGGTAGAACAAAATGTTCATTATTGCATTTAATATGTAAATACAGTTTATTACATGATGGCTTGAAATTGGCATCGCATAATATTTATGAAGAATACAGTAATTTTTTTAGAACGGTAATAAATGGTTTAAAGGTCTCGAATCGAAATAAAGCATAGTATCGTTTGAGTCATGCCCTGCAAGTAACCTACACCAACCAATTATCAGAGACAGCACAATAATCATTCACTAATTGCAGTATCAATTTCGTATTAACTTTGAACGTTTTTGAAATTACATTTTCTCACTATGTTTGACACTACAAAACACACTAAACCGTTTTTCGGTTGGAAAGAAAATGTGCCTACATTTGGTGACTGCATTTAGTTTAATGCCCAGTGCGAGATAGACTATTAGAAATCAAAGCAGAAAATTAAAATTATTAGAACAGTCCACCACCTTTTCCTGACGTTTACTCTCCTCGTTTTTTTTTTTTTTTTTTCGAGAGGTGGGTGGGCGTAGTCGGCTAAAATCAAATCATAACAGAGGGAATAAAATTTGTCATAGTAATACTACGACTGTCAGGGCGTCGTTCAGATTTTTATTTAGGAGAATGTATGAGAAGTTACTCACTCCCTTCACCCGCCCCCCCCCACCCCACCCCTTTCTGAAACAGCTCTTGGAGGTTATAAACTATCGATCGAGTGTCGACCGCTAACAAGTTCACCGATATATCGGTTGCCATTACCTACAGTAAACATGATCCGTTAAAAAACATGATTAAAATTATTTTCAACTGCAACATAAACAAAGACCACATGCATTTCCTATGTGTATCTTGATCATTTCTCATGGATATTCCTGAGACTGTTCAGTTAGTTTACTGTTAACCCAGTATTATTTTTTGTTAGCTTACAAACCAAATGCCATCAACGACAGGTTATAAAAGGGCACCTCTACAATAAGGTCATTTTCTCTTACTCTCAATGTTGTGTTGTTGTGTCAAGGAGGCTCTTCACCGATTTTTCTGTGTTTTCCTTCAATGTTAGGTTTCAAGAAAAGTGCACACTGCAACCAGGTGGATAATGAGACATGATTATGCTCGGCTGGTTTGAAATAATGAATTTACAGTTTACCGACTTTGGTTAGCCCAATCATCCCTCAAGAAGACCCCTAATAACTTTTTAAGTCACATTCATTATTTTAAATCACCACGGCATCAAACTATACGTCTGCTGTTTGGTTTCATTCATTAGGGTTTCCAACTGGTCAGCTAGTATAAAATGTAGAAATAATAAGAATCAAAGTAGGACTATGGTGAACTCGTGGATATGTTTACAAAACAGAGAAAAAAGAAATAATTTTAAAATTAACAAGGTGTTTTTTCATAGTTGTGATTGAATGATTTTGAAGATAATTTTAATAATCTATAATCACAACATAAAAGTGACCAGGGAGCTGAGTGAAATAAACATACAGTGAGTACATGACGCCAATCATTTGACTACACTAGGCATCAGTTATAAGGCAGGTGGCAAGCATACAGTTGTTAAAATATTTGATAACTTAACATTAAGGGTACAGGATTAAATGGAACCAAAACCAAATGTAGTTCTGGTATCCTCCTGCTCACTGTCTGTGGGTTCAAAGTTTCTAGCACATGTAACAGGGTCCTTCTGAATAAGGTCTGAATTTTGTTGCCATTAGATTGTCAATTTTATCATCATTATAGCGGAGCTCCACAGCGGCTCGAAGAGCCGCAGAGCGGAGCCCCATAACTACCGTGCGAGGATAGAAATTGAGAAAACCATGCGTTTGAGTTTTCATGGTCATCGTGACTAGCGGCATGGCTCGCGGGCGCGTGCGCCTAGCGACGACGACGACGACGACGATGTTGCCCCAACATGGCGGCCATAGTCATCTGGGATATTTAGAAGGTCTTAAACCGAAAGGAGGCTTTGTTTTTCGCGCGCTTTTCGCGGCTTGCCGCGGCTACACAACCTACAGCCAGCAGTCTACAGCAGTCTACAATGTTTTGCTGAAGTAACGGATTTTATTCCATAGGTACTGAGATTTACTCCTTATAAATCTGTGTGAGAAAAATAGTCTGTAAAAAACTAGAAGCAATTTGATTGGTTGGACCATTTTCTTCACTAGTGAAAAAAAGTGGTCCGACCAATTCACTGTTCATAGAGGTGGGATCAGTTTTGGCGCCATCAACTCGGCAAAAAGTGAGCAATAACGGCTTCTTCCTCAGCTTCTTCTTTGAGAAATTCTAGGTTTGCAGATACAGCTTCAGTCGAGGACTTCATACAAGATCAAGAAAATAAAAATACGAATAACAAATCCGAACAGCCCGTCGCTTCACTGAAAGAATTCTTGACGTTGAAAGGCGAATCAAGGTCCGTAGAAGAAATTCCTTCAAACGAGCTCAATTCAGTTCATGAGTGAATTTGTCCGGTAGCAGTGGGAAAGAAGGAAAACAAAGATTATGAGCCAAGTTCGCTCCGTTCTCTCTTTCGCAACGGTTATTTGAATAAAAAAGCTACGGATTCAGCATCTCAAAAGAAGTGGTGTTTGAAAAAGCAAGAGCCGCATTAAACTGATCAAAACAAAAAGGTAATTTTACATTGTATTTCCCCGTACACAAGACATTCCTGAGTCATTCACGAGTCGTTTTAAAACGTTTTTAACTGTCTTTGGTTCTTATACTTCTAGCGACATTTCCAACAGTGTTTAAAGTAGAATTTTCCAGTTTGTGCAATGTTTGTTTCATTTTAGAGAAGTAAATTTTGAACGCATTTTTAACTCGACTGTCATGTTTATTCGGTATGCTCCAAAATAAAGCCTGCTAAGTGCGTTTTTCACCTTGTTGTGCTATCTTGATTTTTCTAGCCCAGCGTGATTCATGATCAGTTAGTAGTATTTTGTAAGGAGTAAATCTCAGTACCTAAAAAATAAACAAATTACTTCATGGTTAGTTCACCCGTACCATTTTTCTTCACTCGTTGTG
Source organism: Ricordea florida (assembly GCA_949710005.1). NCBI lineage: Eukaryota > Metazoa > Cnidaria > Anthozoa > Corallimorpharia > Ricordeidae > Ricordea > Ricordea florida. The sequence goes on along the minus strand of OX453275.1, from coordinate 17,372,744 downwards.
AAGAAAAGTAAACTCACTCGTTCGCTGCGCTCACTCGTTCGTTTTCTATTCTTCACAACTCGAGAAGAAAAATCGTCCGCCCTCACTAACCATGAAGTAATCTCTATATTCATAGCGGTTTTGGAGGAAAAATTTTCTTCCTACAAGTTTTCAAGCGTTTTTGGAGGGACATAAGCATAAAGCTGAGTGTCTATTTTTCAATTGTTAAAGAGCTGCCTAGCTGCTTTTGGTGTTGCTTTAAAACTATTATAATTTTGCTGACCAGGTAGTGGTTCTTCCGTTGAGTCGCGAGCTAGATGTTTTTTTTTTTTGACGATTTATTTGAGCTATCGAATCTTCTTTAAGTAGTTGCGTACACCAGGCGTATTTAATAACTTTAGTGACAACATTTTCAATGTGTGAGGGTCTGTGTGAGGAGCTCCGCTTTTAGGCTTGCCTAAATCTATTTAATAGTTTTTGTTGTCTACAAGTCTATTCAATGTTTTCAACAGAAATATCCACCTTGATTCTGCAGCTGATAATGAACAAAACCATGTAGGATTGCCCAGCTGACGAATCATACCAAACAAGGCTTTCTTGCATTTTTGCAAAGTATGTTAGTGATGATCTTAAAATCCTTAAGACTCAATCCTTCATCAAGTCAGTGAATTAGGTTATTTACATTATCATCTGATTTTGAGTTATCAGTGGTATATTTCTTCCCTTTGGTGTTACACTTTCTTAAAGAAATACTTGCAGTCTTATGAATTTGCTGAATTTGCAATTTTTTTTTAATTTGTACAAGATGTTAGGTACTGACTGGGCAACTCTTCCATCTTAGCCATTTGAATACTTTATTTTAAGCACTGTAATGCACAGATGTTGTCCTTTCTTGGTTATCAGCTCTGGTTTGTCAACAGTAAATTGCAGGAAAAAAGTGATACACATTCAGATTCTTTGTCCATTAAAATACCACTAAAAGTCTGTTTCCTTCACCTGGAGCAAAACTAATGATATTTTCAAGGCACCTGAATGGCAGTCTTCGACTTCGCACAATCCATCATCAATATCATCATTTTTAGGATCAGTAATAATAGCTTCAATTGCTCAGTTTTGTTGGCATGTTCTTCGATAGATTCCTTGGAATAAGGTGCATCTATTTGTTTAGTCCTGGAGTTTAGAAACTCTTCCCCATCATTGTGTTCATTTATAGCTGCGCTATTTACATATTATTCAGCCGCTTCTCCTCGACTTATCAGTATATGCGCATTTTAAAAGAGTTCATTGGTTTCAACACTTTCTTGGTCTAACACTTTAAAACTTATAATGGTGCTTGTGACTTAATTTTCTTTTCAATTTGATAAGAATTGCTTAAAATTCATTTATAGGTGTAGGTAGAGTGTTAAAAACTGAATTCACATCAGCTGGTACAGTCTCCAAGTTGGCCATTGTCCTCACTGGAATCATTGAAACTCCTTTTGATTTTAGTAAGACCGTTAATGAGGCCCTGTTAGTGAGGTTCTTTATGTCGCGCGTCTGAGTTTCAAACGTTTTCACGTCGCAATTTCGGAAGGTCGAAGGTCGCTGTCGTAATTTCCCGTGAGCGGCTCGTCGTTCGTCGCCATTTCAGCTCCTTCATGTCGCCGTTTCAAAGCCATGTCGCTTGTCGGAATTTACCCCTAACAGGGCCTCACTAATCGTCCTGTTAAGCTACAAAATCATTACAAAATCATTACAAACTCTGACACCGGTACGATACGCTTTCAGCGTGAACTTTGATCAGTAGACTTCGGTGACGACAATTGTCGTCTTCATATCGGTGCTCCCGAGTTCTATCCGACTAATTACGAACAGTGTCTACACTGGAGTGAGTGAGGGACAATTTGCATATCGGAGTCCCCACAAAAACTCGCAAATACGCTTCGCGTATCCACGAGTTAAAAGGTGAAGATTTGATGGAGTTTTGAAAACACCTTTTCTTTCGCGATGTGTAAAAATTCTTGCATGAGGCTTGAATTAAGATTTTCGTTGCTCATTTATTCACTCGCTTTCACTGAAAACTTACTCCAACACGAACTTCTAACCATTTTGCGAATTTTAGTGGGAAAACTCTGTTGTTGTTTTTTGTTGTGTAATGTTTATCAGTAGTAGTAGTGAAACGCGGGTTCTGGGACATGTAGAAATTTATAAAATTATGTAAATTTTTTTAAAAAAATTATCAAAGGATTTGCCAGATGACAAGCCGATGACAAGCCGATGACAAGCCGATGACAAGCCGATGACAAGCTGATGACAAGCCGATGACAAGCCGATGACAAGCTGATGACAAGCCGATGACAAGCTGATGACAAGCTGATGACAAGCTGATGACAAGCTGATGACAAGCCGATGACAAGCTGATGACAAGCTGATGACAAGCCGATGACAAGCCGATGACAAGCTGATGACAAGCTGATGACAAGCTGATGACAAGCCGACGCCAAGCCGATGACAAGCTGATGACAAGCTGATGACAAGCTGATGCCGAGCTGATGACAAGCCGACGCCGAGCTGATGCCAAGCCAAGCCGACGCCAAGCCGACGCCAATGGGACATGCAAAAATTTAAAAAATTATGTAAATTCTTTTTAAAAATTATCCAAGGATTTGTCAGAAAAAATCAAAAATTTTTTTTCTACTTTGCAAAAATAACAAAATTGGCGCAAAAAATTTGCCAGAGATTTACCTGGGATTTTGCCAAGCCGATGCCGAGCCGATGCCAAGCCGATGCTAAACCCCACCAAACCTTATACTGCATCCCCCACCCCCTTTTCCAACATCAAGCATAAGTTTTGCAAAGTTTTTACAAAGTTTGAGGAAAGTTGACGCGGAGAATTCGCCGCCCCTATCCAAGCTCACCCCCGCATAAGTATCCGCAAAATAAAATTTAGATTTTAATGTTAATTTAAAGAATAACTTACGAAAGTATAAATGGAGAATTTGTTTGAATTGAAAATTGATGAATTAAAATTTGTACAACTGAAAAATATTGCAAAAGAGTTGAAAATTAAAGGGAGATCTAGAATGCGAAAAGAAGATTTTATTAATGCGATAAAAAAATTTTCAGATGAGGAGATTATTAAATTAATACCAAAAGATACTATCAATAATTATGATTATATTTGTATTCATGGAAAGTGTAAATATTTCTGTAGAGAGTGTGGAGGAACACAAATATGTGAACACAATAAAATTAAGTCATACTGTAAAGAATGTAAAGGTTCTCAAATATGTGAACACAAATTACAAAAGTATATATGTAAAGAGTGTAAAGGAAAAGGAATATGTGAACATAATAAACAAAAGAGACAGTGTAAAGAATGTTGTTAAATATAAAAAAATGATTTTAATATTAGTTTAAAGATATAAAATAAAATATAAAAAATGAATATAAAATTATTAACTATTAAATATGATAATAATAAAAAATGTTCAGAAGATTTCTTTAATGAAGTAAATAAAGATTTTGTAATTTGTGTTTCAGAGAATGACAATTTAAATATTGTTGCATCAAATGATAATTTAACATTTTTTGGTTTTAAAATTTGTTATCTATTGAAAGATAGAAGTCATATTGTAATTAGGGAGGGGTCACTATATTATATAGAATTTATTACAAAAGGAGTAAAACCACACAAAATTGAAGAAGATATTAAATTGGATAAAGATTATTTTGAAAATGTAATTAAGTTAAGTAATGAAAAAGAAATTAATAGCAATTTAGAAATATTTATTGTTTCATTCGAGATTAGTTTAAATATAGCAATTTTGGATAAAAATAAGTTTTACAAAAAAATAAAAAAACATGTAAATAATGGAATATCTTCATTTTTTTCAATCTCGCCAAAAGTTACAAATATGTTTGAAGAGATGGAAATATTTGTTTTTAAATAAAGTATTTAAGAAATATTAAGTTATATAACCCAAATAATGGTTACATAACAAAAAAAATTTACCTAAATCTTAAACTAAAAGTTATGGGAGAACCCTTAAGATCAAGTTTTTTCCATTCATTATCTAATATGGTTAAATCAAAGTGGTTTATTAGAGCCTCATATTTTTGAACTGGAATTTTTGGATAATAATTTGAGGGAATGTTTGCAAGCAGGTGTGATGGTGAGAGTTTCACAAGTTCCCCATATTGAGTGTTATTCATATATGAAGACTTATTATCCACTATACTACACATAAGTCTCAGCGGTTCCTTAATCTGAATATTTATGGGGTATAATTTACCAGGATTTATGACTTCAGGCACCCCCAAAACAAACGACAATCCTCTAGTAAGTCCAATTTTGAAGTTCTTATTTGAATATAAATAATCAGCAGTATCAGTCTCAATTATTGTTATCTTTTCCCTATCAGAATCATTAAGAAAGATCGATTGAATATTACGAAGCGAATATGTGCCGGGTTGAATTATTATGAAGCCCCGATTCTTATCATTGAATAATATCTGTTGATCTTTAAAATTAATCAATCTTTTTGTTTTTATATTGCAATCAAGGAGTTGTATCTCCCGAATATTTTTCAGAGGAGGGTCTAAATAAATTCTAGTTTCAGACTCGTACATGGTAATACTTAACATTTTTGTTTTGATTACATCATATTCATCTTTTTAAATTTTCTATAATCACCGCCTGTGAAAAACCCAGACATCTACCGAAATAGATACCACGCTAATCCACCAACGACAATTATAAATGATAATATATTCTTTTCATGCTGCGTTGAGTCAATATTATTTTCCTGCTTCATCGAGTATGTTTGAGTTGAGTCTGTTTTCATTGGTGGTTTTGATTTACCTCCGAGGTTTTCGTCTGTATCAACTATATGAGGTAACTTTAACTTTGAAGATCCTAAGTTATGACTTATTCCAACTTGTTTTGCTTCAGTGTTTAGGGAATTATTCACTCCAAAATTCATATCATTACTCGCCTTCATAAGTTTGTTGTTAAAACCAGTCACGCTTTCAGTATTTATTATCATATTACTCGGCATTAACCACACACCAGGGGCGACGGCTAAATCAAGCCGCAATTTTGCCTCTTGTACGGCTAATTGATATCTTTGTATGGAACTGGAAATGTCATTCTCGATCACACTACTTTCAAATAAAGCCAAGAATTCTTGTTGAGTCTCAACCGCTCCACCACCATTACCATAAATCGAGTTTCTTGTGTTAACTTGTGCCCCCAATATGCAGTATACAAAAGCTTCTGCAGACCGATTCAATCTACCAAGTCCGGCTTTAGTGAGCCCATGACCACTTGTTGGGATAAACCAAGCATATTTGAAATCAGCAAAGTCATCATTGCGAATAAATGAAATTAGATTGCCCTTTTCCTTCTTACCACCCTCATCAGCGAATTTGCTGCCTTCACCAGGCCATTGATCCGCTTCAACATCATAATTTCTTACCAAATGTACATTTTGATATCCCCCTCCTTTCCCATTGTATCCCTCACCATAATCAAGGAATATATCCCCCAAGCCGCCATTTCTTCCACCTTTCCATCTAAAGTCTGAGTTTTTTGATATGTTAAATTCTGCACACAATCGTTGGTATGCTACTTTACTATATGGATTATTATTAATTACAAAAGGCTGCTCATCGGGTAAGGGAAGACTCAATTCATATAATATTCGTCTTATTGTGAAATACACATGAAACTTGATGAAACTATTTACTACTTTAGGGTAATTTAGACTTTCAAAAGGGCTTATACCACAGCCAGATGTCGCACACCAAACCGCAAAGTTAAGTTGTTGCGGCCAATAATTCATATCAGGGGCGTTCAACCATTTTCTACTCTGCTTTCTAAATTTGAAAGTAACAACTTGATTGGTAAAAACATCGCGCATCTTTGCGGTGAATTTCTTTGTATTTGACACGTATATATCAAGCAAGGTCAGCATTTTTGTTACATTAGTTGTAAAGTCATCAAATTTAATAGTGGGTATTGGATAAGATTGATTAGTCAATGTTAAACTCTTTGGAAAAGAACTCACTTTACTACTTTCCAAACCCAAATCTTCCTGTAAAATTATTTTTAACCCGGGCGATATATCATCAATCCATGTTTTTCCGGTAGGATCATCATTAGACATTATTGTTGCTCCATTCACTTTCCATTTAATATAACCGCCATATTGATCAGAAACAAATATAAATTGGTCACGATCGGCCTTTGGATACCTATTTATGAAATCGTCGAGTAACATTTTATTCTTTGTTTTTCAGCAAAGCCTGTCTTTAGACTGACTCTGGATCTAGAATAAAATGTCAATTAATTTCTTTTCTAACACCAGCAAAACAATTAAATCCCACATCAGTTCTTTCATATGAAATTTTCAGCGTTCTCGATTGGGCGTAGCCCTCCCGGTTAGATCCTTTAATATTTCTGCCCGAACCTCCGTTCTTATCTGATTCATATTTAAGTTTTTTTCTGTATCTTTATGAGTTTTTTTGCGGATTTCTTGTTTTAGTTTTTCAAATTTGTCCACCTCTGATAAAATTAAAGAAAATTCTTGGTCAGAGATAGTGTTATCTTTTAATGCCTTTGAAACCAAGTCGTGAATGGTGTTTACTTTTGCTTTTGCTAGAGAAACTGTTTGTTCATGTTTACTAACTTTATGTGAAAGTCTTTTTGATGCCGCACCGCATCCAACCGATATTCCCCCACAAAAGCCACCAACAACACCTAATGGGACACAAACAACAGCACCAAAACCAGTAAGAGAGGTACCCAAGCCACTTGCAGATAGGATAACTGAAAAAACCCCACTACAAACACTGATTTTTGTAAATATACCCCTAGCCCGATTATACTTTTTTCTAACTTCCTCATAATGTTTAATTTCCTTCTCAAGATTTTGTAGTACTTCACATGACTTTTGTAGTCTGAAATTCAACCGGAGGTCTCCCCGCTCTGCGGAATTAACAGGCACATTAGGATAAATTCTATTGTAGTCATCCATATTGTATTTTTCTGATCAACAGGAAATCTTTAAATAGATACGAATGGGTTCGTTATTTAAGTCAGCCTTTCTTCCCTTTTTATCTAAAATCAACAAATCAAAGTAGTTGACCGGATTTTTTGTTTGTAAAACTCTTAAACAAGGATGATTTTGAGATGGAATAACAGCTAGTATTTGTGAGGGTTTAAGTTTTACATTTTCACCTTCAGGGATACAACAATTGGAATATGAAGACTTTGACTCTATAAGATCACACATTAAGTAGAAAGGATTTGTATTCAACGCTTTGGGAATGTAGCTAAATAGCATTTGTATCTCTTTTACATTGGTTAAGGGTGGATCTAGATAAATTCTTGTTTTAGGGCTTAGCATATAGATAGATAGAAACGTTGTATCATTCATGTTTTTTTACTTAACGCCTCTTATTTTTAAATTGCTCCACAAAATATAGAACCACAGCCATTATCAAAAGCCAAGCATTCTTACCTAAAAATCCAATAACTTCACCCGCCGTTTTGAACAAAAAGCTTACAATTGCGCCAACCATTCCAGGCAATATTTCACCCAATTTTTTACCAATAGCTTTAAAACCATTACCAACTCCTTTACCTAATGTGGATAGGCCTTTTGAAAGATTAGAAACGATAACACCAATAACCACACCTACAGCACTCACAACAGAAAAGACTGTAAAACCATATTTTTTGAAGATATACTTTACCCGCTCTCGTAATGGTAGATTTTTAAGTATTTCTTCATTTTTACTCTCCATATCAGCTATTTGTTCTTGGTTGTAAATAATACTCTTTCTTGCTAGTTCTCTAAATTTATCAACTTCAGCTTGTAATCTTTCATTAACGCGTTCTAACATTGTTAAATTTGACTGGCCTTTCTTATATTTGTCTATTTCATCTTTGTATACATTCATTTCATTCAAAAGTTTATCTTTCTGTATTTTTAATTCTATATTCTGTTTAAAAGTTGCATCAAAAAGACTTTTATTTTCTAATTGTTGTCTCTCAATTGATTCACTAAGTTCTTTTTCTTTTTTAAGGAATTCACGAATTTTTTCTTCTTTTTCTTTATATCGACTAATCTCCTCAGGATATACTTTTGTGGTTTCTTCCAATTCTTGTACTGAATTAAGTAATTCAATATTTTGTTGATTAGCTTCCTCCAGTTGTGATAAAAGATTATTATTTTTTATAAGCATGGATTCATAATCAGCACCTAACGCTTTTATGATTGTATCAGGAATTTGATCATTCAATTTGTTTCCTTTTAATAATGAGTAAGGTTTTGCTCCTTTCCTATTCAATTTTACTTTTAATTGTCCATATTCATCATACCAATGTATAAAAATAGAAGTATCTGCATCAGGAAATAATGATTTAATCTCATCTTCAGATTCATCTTGATTTTTTTCACGTTCACTAAAAATAGTTTTTTGGGATTTAGGTATAGCGCCCTCCTTCTCATAATCCCTACCACCAAACGAGGTTTCTGCCACCCCATCATCGGGGTTAATTAATCTAGTGGTGGATGATATTGGATTCATTTCCATATTTTCTCTATCAACATCATCGCCTAGATCCATCGGTTCAAACTTTGGTATATCTCCTAATTCTGCCATGATTTTTTACTCAACAGTAAGAAATCTTTAAATACAGCTAATCACATACAATTGCCTAAAATAATTTACAGGGTCTACCAACTGTCTAAAGCTGAAACCGCATAACCTAAGGCTAACATACCACCACCTACATATGCCATTTCACCCATCTTTTGATTGTAACTGGGCCTATAATAATCTGAGAATTTTGGTTCGTGCGTCTCACTGTACAATTTCAAAGCTTCATCGGTATTCGAAAGATTTTTTGATGCTTGATATTTATCATCCTTTTGTTGTACTTTCCAATCAATTAGTTTCTGTCTATTTTCCTGATATTCTGCGTAATCTTTTTGATACTTTTCTAATGCCTTATCGTGTCGTGTTCGTTCTGCATCTGTTTTATCGCCCGATAGATATTTTGCAAGATATGAACCACCAACAAAGGCGGTTGCATTTAATACTGCTCCTCCAACCATCATTGCTATTGTTGCCATTTTTATTTTGGTAAAATATTTTGATCCTCTAAATATGTTTTTAGGTACATACTACCCGACAATACAGCAACCCATTTTGCATAATTTGTAATACTTGATGACGGGTCGTTCATAAATGATTCTTTCATAACCTTTTTGGCTACATAACCAACTCCAGCGGCTAATACTATAAGTACTGCGGAATCAGTAACAGTTTTCACGAGTTTGTTTTCGGTTGACATGATTTTTTACTACATCAGTAAGAAACCTTTAGATCCCTTTAGGGTTTTGTAGTAAAAAATAATTTATAATTACATCATTCCCATTTTTTGTGTTTGGGGCGGTAGTCTTTGTGGAACTTGAGATACCGTAGGACAAGCAGGCATTCGTTCCTCCTTTTCAGCGGAGCCGGTCCTGCGTATTTGTCGGTATCTCATAAACATATCAAATGCTGTAAAACCTATTCCAACAATTGATAATACGGTTGTAAAAGATAGCTCAGGAAGCCATGATTTAGATTCACCCGCTTCTTCTTCATTTTTAATCGCTGCTTGTTCTTTTTCCCGCTTCATTTCCCTAGCCAATGCTTCTTTCGCTTTTTTATTATATTCAGCTAATTTCTTACCAGAAGCGACTTTTTTAGGATCTTTCTCTTTCTTTTTTGAATCTTTCTTTTCAGGCGTAGGATCCATTGTAATTTGTTCAACAACTTCTTCAGACATTATTTTACATAGCGTTAAGAAACCTTTAGACCCCTTTAGGACCACAAAGCAAATCAATAACATCTTGCTTAGTAAACAGTATCAGACTGCGCAGTTTTGTTGGAATCCATTGAATTATTACTTGAAACTTCTTGTCTTTTACCTATTTTAACGTGTTTAGCAACCTGGAATACTCCGCTAGCAAGTGCTGCCAACCTTCCCGCTTTCAATGCTAATAGGCCCACAATGTTTGTTAGTTCACGATTAACCAAATCATCGTTCTTCAAATCCTTACAAAGAGCTTCTATATCATCCACAGGAACCATGTAAGAAATAACTTTAGAAACTAATTGAAGAGATGAATCTACCAATCCTCCGCTAATTTTCTTACCTAATACAGCCTGATAACGATTATAATATTTTTCTACATCTTTTACTGATAATTTTTTTACATCACCCAAACTCATATCAACTCCTAAATATTCTTTTGTTGTACCCAAGGACGCGAGAATAGCCAGCGATTCTTGTTTGATTTCAAGATCCTCACTTCGTTCTGTATTATCAGATTTTACCTCAGGTTGTTCTTCTATATAATCTTCAACGCTTGTCATCTTTTATGGTGATACATTTACTATTTTTAAATCACTTCGGGGATCTCCAAATAACATTTGAACGGGAATCGTAAAGATAAACATAGTCTAGAATATTTTTCAGTTTTCAAGAGTTGCACAAATTTTTTACATGTTTCAGAATCCAAATCACCCCCATAATCTTCAAAAAACATCTTCATCCCCTTTTGCGAGGGATTATGGAATGAGACCACACAAGCCACATTTTCACGGAATGGTTTTGCTATCGATGTTAATTGTTGGGTGAGAGCCCAAACTGATAAACCATGATGCCTTCCAGAAAATGCTAAATCTATAAACTTGTTTGATCTTTTCTTCAGGTCATTCGAAACAGCGCAATCATCTAAAATTATTAATGTATTTGTTCCGGAGAACAAAGTTTGACAATCAGTTAACAATTCATTAATCTCATCAATGTTACTAGCATCCGGCGATAATACAAAGAAACGTTTATCCCCCCGAGCAAAATTATGATATGTTTTATTTTTAGCAAAAGTTGGGCATATTAAAACAATGAATTCAAACAATTTTCGGAATGGACCTCGAAGCTGTTCAATGAGATACTTTGTTTTCCCACAATTTGTTGGGCCAGTTATTATACAATGAAAAGGAATTTTATCTCTTAATTCTTCCATATTTTAACTAATACATGATTGATCTTAAGTTTGAATTCATAACCTCCATTAACGCATCAGCCACAACAAACATGTAACAAGTCATAATACCAGACCCACTAACTTTTCTTTTCATTTCTATTTTTATACCATCTTGTGCATTGTTTAAGGCTAGACCTCCTCCATGAATGCTATTATCTGGATGAGTTCTCAAATCTATCCACAGGGCAAACTTATTGCTATAAAAATCCTTTTCCTTTACTGAACTGAGCAAAGCGAGGGGGGAACCCCCGAAACGTTTCTTTACCGACTCCCAAAGATCTGAAGGCACCATTCCCTTTGAGTAGAAACGATTTGGAACACCATTAACATCGATATTGATTGTGGTTATGCCTGGATTGAAAAAATTCTCGGAATCTCTTTCTCCTCCACCGTATGGTAATGTAAACAAACATAATATCCCCGTGATTGACCTTCTCGGCAGATTAATATGTTGATTTATAACGCTGTCTGTGGGTCTGGATATGGTGAAAGTTTTGTGTAGAGTAACATTTTCATAAAAGAATCCTTTACCAACCTGATAAGCTGCCTGTGCCTCTCGAGCTAAGTATTCGCTTGATATACAAGAATATTCCAACTCAAGGTTTGTTATTTTATAAGTTGGTTGCTTGGTCGCGTCAGAATAAACAACAATATCGTTAACTGGAGCTAGTGTAATCTCAAAGATTAGTTGATGATTTAATGCTTTTGGGTAGAAAACTCCATGATCGTTTAGAATAGGGTGATTTAGTGGGATATGATACTTGGTGTTATGTACTACTGCAAGTGCTACTTCCTTTGCATCTGTGTCTACCTTATCACCCGCATTTGTCCGGAGCTTCCTCATGTTTACAGAAGAAATACCTTGCCTTAATCTATCCTCCCGTTCTTCATCCAATAAGAATAAGTCGTGGTAGGTTTGAAATAGATCATATCTTTGAGTATCCTGCAGTGTTTCGCCACCAAAAAGAACTCTGAGTCTAGATACAAGGTTACTACCTACATTATTCACTAGGGTGTTATCTTCATGCCCCTCAACAGTCAGGTTAAATACTAGAGATACACTTCCTGGCACAATAACTAAATTCTCGGTAAGTTTTGGAATGTTTATGTATAGAGTTTCTCCGGGATTGGCTGATGAAGGATTTAGTGTAATTCTGTTCAATATTGATTCCTCTTTCAAACCTAACGGCTCTCTTGGAATCCTGTTTGGGTTAATTTTTTCAGATACGGTTGTCATATTTTTATTTTAAGGGGGTGGGGAGTAATCTTTAAATGAGTAACGAAAGTATGTTTTCAAAAATATATTATTCAACTGGGGGGTATTGGAAAGGATATTCTGCAATACCCAAATTAGCTGAAAAGGCAAATCGGGCAAAGCCCTCCCACAAAGTGAAAGTAAGCGAAAATGAAGCAAAACAATGGCTAGAGAAACAAGCAATATGGCAAATCTATCTTCCAGCTCCAAAATATATACCTAGACCGCACTGGACCGTGGATAAACCTAATCAAATTCACCAGGCAGATTTATTATTTTTACCGCATGATAGAGTTGGAAGAAAAACATATAAATACGCATTAGTCGTGGTAGATGCGGCAAGTAGATACAAAGATGCAGAACCATTAACCTCAAAAGAAAGTCGAGAGATAGCCAAAGCTTTTGAAAAAATATATTCCAGGAAAATGAGATACCCTAAAACATTAATGGTTGATCCTGGAAAAGAATTTATGGGCGAGGTTACAAAACTCATGAATTATCATAATGTGAAAATACAAAGAAGCGAAGCTGGAAACCATAGATCACAAGCTTTTGTAGAAAGAGCAAACAGAATATTGGGTGAAAGGTTATTTAGCCATCAATATGCGCAAGAAATGGTTAGTTATGCCCGATCTAGAGTATGGGTGAAAAGATTACCTAATATTCTAAAAACTTTGAATAATACACCAACCAGATTAACCGGTAAAGAACCCGATGAGGCTATAAAACAAAAAGAGGTTGATATTGAAACCAAAAGATACCGACTGAAAGGAGGAGCTGAGCGAGTTGTAGGTCTTGATGAGGCAAGGTTACCTCCTAGTGTAAAAGTTAGATATTTATTATCTCCTGGAGAGCTTGAAGGTGGCGAAAAAAGACGAGCTACTGATCCCATTTGGAGTATAAAAGTTTATTATATCGCGCGCATCGTCATTTCACCTAATCAACCAGTTTTATATTATTTGGCGAATGGACCAAGACGTGGGTTTGTTAGAGAAGAATTACAGGTTATACCCTATGATACTGAACTTCCTCCCGATTCTGTTTTAGTGCGATAATGTCCAATAGCTAAAGTATTTATATTATCTTCGCAAATTATTCTCTTATCATCATCACAAGACAGCGCAACTTTATTAATTGTTTCTGAAAAAACGTCGTGATTATGACTTCTTAATACATTCATCTGTCTCATCTGTGACTCTTTATTGAAAAGGCAATCCTTATAATCATTAAATCTTATGGTATTTTCTACTACTGCCTTCTTAATTCCCTTACATTTCTTTTCTTCTTCGCCCTCATCCATTCTGTAGGAGTAAAGCTTTGCTCGTAGGCCTACAAATTCAGTTATCTGCCTACCTCCAGCCTCATCTTTAAACATATTGATGACTTTTTTGTTTACGCCTGTCTCGATGCCAGATGGATGGTTTTTGGGATAATTACTAGTATCAAACATTCCCCTCACATCTGGACTAATATCCTTGTAAAAATCTTCTGTTTCTATCAAATATGCAAGACTATCCGTATCTGTAAAAAGCAATTTAGCCATTTCACCATATTTAGGTTTGATATAATTATAGTGAAATTTAAACATTGTTGTTTTACTTAGATCAAGAATACACATGCCTAAATAAACAGGTTTATTGAATACTAACTTTGTTTTCTTCATGTGGATGGCTATAAGATTTTCACAAAAGATAGTACGATGATTATAATTTGGTTTAGATATTAATTTTTTTGCATCTTTTTTATTAGTAACTAATCTAATGTCTACCCTATTTCTAATGTTTTCCATGGTTTTACCAAACACAGAGTTATTCATAAGCTTGAAGAATTCTTTTTCAAAATCATTATTTGCTTTAGCTCTGAGGTTGGTATTCAAGTCAATATATGGTTTTAACCAAGCAGACTCTTTAAATGTAATACCTCTATGAATCTTTGTTATTTTTAATCCCAAACTTTCATAAAGTTTTAGTGTTTCATGATGAACAACATACTTTACCTTATTTTTTAGGTTTGGGATTAATTTCTCCACCTTTTTAACAACAAGCCTCTCTGGAGCTAGAGGATAATCATTATGTAAATCATGTAGGTGATGAGGATATTCTAAATCAACCTCTATTATACATGGTATATTTTTCCAGTCTGTAAGATCTTTATCAGACATCCATCTAAAACCATGAGTAGGTAGCGGGTTACTCATTGCCCCTCCATATAAATTATTTGCGTCAAGATATTGTATATACTTTGTTGGTAGTTTTGGATTATATTTACTCATGTATGGATTGTTTGCTTCACCATATCTAGTAGAGATCATAGATACGCCACCTCTAATACCTTTCTCAAACATAAGCAGCATGTCGATGTCGGTTAGCAACTCCAAATTCACTTTCGTTAACTTTAATGCAGCATCCCAAGCTAGTCCTGGTGCTGTATAATGGTGGGCGGGATCTAAACAATAATTCTTTTGACAAACATCTCTAAAGTTCTCAAATACGTCCGCTAAAAGTAGTACATCTGACTCAATATATAGGTCGTGATATTCCCTCATTGTTTTCATATTGAAGGTTTCCCATACCTTTTCAGCATGTTGATAATCGTCATCACTTATATCTTCTTCATTTAATTTTGAATAAAATGCCTTCTTTGGCGGAAGTTTTGTTTCATTGAGTTTATCTAATCCATCAAAATAATCATATGGATATACGCCCTTTCTCAACAATAACTTTAATTCTTCACCTTTATAGAAAATATTTAAGTTTTTGAAAGATTCTTTTGGTAGATTAGTTACTAATTTATCTAGACTTGTTTGCATAAATTTAAATGAATCTATGAATCTAATATCTCGCTTCACCTCAACCCGCTTACCTTCTTTATTTGTAAATGTATCAACCACAATCTGTTTTGTAAAAGAAATATACTTTTCCTCATTATTAGGTATACAATTTATTTTACCTTCTGTTGTTCCAAGATTCTTTATAAAAAGATGAGCGTCATATCCAGATAGGTTGTGAAATATTACTGGGAAAAACTTTGGAATCTTGTAATTTAAGTTACATTCGTTATGAGCTGCTCCTCTATACTTTCCTGTAAGGTGGCAATGATCTAATACCTTATCTTTACCCAATTCGCCCTCACATATATGGCAGTGAGTAGCATTTTTATAGTCTTTTTTATTCATTTCTGACATATCCTCCACCTTCTTATGATATTTTGACTTATTGTAAATTTTCTTAATATCCTGCTCCAAATTATCTACAAATATCTGTGGGATATCATCATCTGGGGATTTGGCAGTGTATTTTACAAGCATGGGCGGAAATATTTTATCATCAAAACACTTTATATAATAACAAAATCCTGACGGTTTATGCTTCTGATATTTTTCAGTATAGCTTTTACTTTTATCTGGATGGCGTGAATCTATTGGTATTAGATAGCTCTCAAAGTCTGCATATACAACAAATGGTACTCGCATTTTTCTATTATAATTATTGAATTTAATATACTTGGGATTTCCATCTTTATCTTTTGGCATATCAATCTTTACTTCTTCATTTGTGGCACAATATTCAAGATGTTTTTCCAACGATTTTTCGGCTTGGAATGCGTTTAAACATCTATGACAAAAATGCATCTTAGATTTATGTTTACTAACTTTTGAGGCCAACAATCTACTAATATTCTTTATCCAACAGTAATGATTATTTTCATCTTCTGATATTAGAAGTAGGTTGATTAGATAACCTTTTTGTTTTTTACTTATTCTTAGGGGGTATACATCACCTTTATCATATCCGTAGACATTAATCACGTAGTAGGGGTTTTGTTTTTCAAACTTATCAATCTGTTTTAATGAAACGGGGAACTCAATTCCCGTCCAATCAAACTTCTCAGAGTTTTCTATCATTTGTTTGTTTAATCTTTCTGGATGAATGTTTTGTATGTAAATGGCAGAGGTTACAGCCCACTTAAAACACTCATTATCATTTTCATTCTTAACGTTTATAATAGCCTTTTTTTCTGCTAATTTTGATGGTAATTTAATATAGGAACTTCCGGTAAAAGGTTCAAAGGGGTCGATATTTATATCAAAGTATTCCGCTCGGTCGAATTGCCATCCAGAACCTTGATTTTGAAACTTTTCAATCAATTCAAGTTGGTGATTTGCCATAGTATCGAATAATTCAAAGAAATCGGTTGATAATGTAATCGTTTCTACTTTTGAATGAAAGTAGCCCAAGTTTTCATCAATCATACCAGTGGCGGGATTCTTTTTTATGAATTTACAGGTAAAGATGAGCTTGATTTTGATAGGCTTCTTTTGCTTATTAATTAGACCCATAACTTTTGTTTTTATTTTATTGATAAATGTTTTTGGGTCATACCCCTTTTTTCCATCTATCCTATAAGTTTTCAAATAACCCCTTAATGCTGTTTGTTGTTCATTAAATGTGAAAAATTATTTTCCATATTCAGTGACTGGTTTTTTAAACGTTCTTATAAATCTTTCCTTCAGATTTTCTTTTGGTGTAAAACTTTTAAATATTTTGTTAAACTTTTCCTTCATACTTTCTATTCGTTTATCTACAATCTTTTTGGAAGGTTCTGGTATATAAGATTGTATCCAATCTGCAAACTCGTTAATATCTTTAATTAATGGTTTTTCTACTCTTCTTTCCAAATTTTTAATTGGAATTTTGGGGGGTTTTGGTTTTTTAGGTTTTAGAATTTTGACATCAATATTAGGTATTGGCTCATCAAGAATAGGTCTCTGTCTCTGCAGATTAATCATCTCTTCCATAACTTCTGGAATATTTCTCAATGCTTCAACTAGTTCTTGTTTACGCCTCAAATAAGAAAATCCCCTACCAATATGTGTGCGGGCAAGTTCTTTCAATTCCACAACTTTTTTCTTTTGCAACTCTTCCATTTATACTTTCGTAAGTTATTCTTTAAATTAACATTAAAATCTAAATTTTATTTTGCGGATACTTATGCGGGGGTGAGCTTGGATAGGGGCGGCGAATTCTCCGCGTCAACTTTCCTCAAACTTTGTAAAAACTTTGCAAAACTTATGCTTGATGTTGGAAAAGGGGGTGGGGGATGCAGTATAAGGTTTGGTGGGGTTTAGCATCGGCTTGGCATCGGCTCGGCATCGGCTTGGCAAAATCCCAGGTAAATCTCTGGCAAATTTTTTGCGCCAATTTTGTTATTTTTGCAAAGTAGAAAAAAAATTTTTGATTTTTTCTGACAAATCCTTGGATAATTTTTAAAAAGAATTTACATAATTTTTTAAATTTTTGCATGTCCCATTGGCGTCGGCTTGGCGTCGGCTTGGCTTGGCATCAGCTCGGCGTCGGCTTGTCATCAGCTCGGCATCAGCTTGTCATCAGCTTGTCATCAGCTTGTCATCGGCTTGGCGTCGGCTTGTCATCAGCTTGTCATCAGCTTGTCATCAGCTTGTCATCGGCTTGTCATCGGCTTGTCATCAGCTTGTCATCAGCTTGTCATCGGCTTGTCATCAGCTTGTCATCAGCTTGTCATCGGCTTGTCATCAGCTTGTCATCGGCTTGTCATCAGCTTGTCATCGGCTTGTCATCGGCTTGTCATCGGCTTGTCATCAGCTTGTCATCGGCTTGTCATCGGCTTGTCATCGGCTTGTCATCGGCTTGTCATCTGGCAAATCCTTTGATAATTTTTTTAAAAAAATTTACATAATTTTATAAATTTCTACATGTCCCAGAACCCGCGTTTCACTACTACTTCAGTGCTTCGGACATTTCGAAGTATGGAAGAGTTAGTATTAAAAGTAAATTTCAGATATGTAACCGGAAATAACCTTCCATCGATGTTTCTAGCTTTCTTGAACGTTGCCGGTACGGTATTTTTCATTTGCTCTTGCATTTCGTCGTTAGAAAGCTCATAAAATCTACTTTTCTTCCTCCATTTTCGCCAGATTTTCCAGCTTTATAGCATCACTTGGTATATTCATTTCCCATATATGGTCTAAACGATCAACAGGATCTGATAACCGAGATTGAGCGAGTCAATCAGAAGGCCAGAAATGCAATATTCAAGGTTTAAAATTCAATAATCAACGTGATATCTTCATCCTCTGGATATGAGCAAACGCGCGATCAGATTGCTTCCCTACTCAAAGGCTATCAGCTCTTATCACCCACCGGACGGGTTTCAGGCGATAAGCCCCGTCCGCGTAAATATTTGCCTTGCGATTTTTCAGTCGCTAGAAAACATAACAAAGTTGGTCTCTTTCGATTTTTCTTTTTACTACAAACTCGTTTTGTAGAATCCAGTGACACTGTAATTAAGTAGCTAGTCACAATTGTAGCTCCGGATAAAACAGAAAATCAACAAAATAAACTGTTAGTGTTTTTGGAGGTGAGCAAAAGTTATCAACCCTTGAGCAAGCAAATTCTTGAAAATCTGCCCACTCAAATGTGAAAAAAGGCTGGTTTTGTACAAAGCTACACTTCCCACTGGTTAAAGCTGCCGGTTGAGAAAACTTCCAACCTAAAAGCCATAAACTACGCAAGTCATGAATAAATTGCTCAAGTCGTACAGTGCACAATATGTAACTCGCGGAATTACTAATAAGATGTCCTATTTTAAACTCAAAACGACGATACGCTATCGACAGACCTAAAGGGGAAGAAGAACGCTCCTGGTAATGGGCTCCTGTAATTAATTTCCAGGAGCCCATGTAATTTCTTAATATAGTGGGTGACAAATTACTCCTTATTAATTTTGGCGCTAAATTTCAGCGTAAATTTATAATTTCAAACGTGAAATTACAATGTTGTTATGGCAACTTCTCCAACGGTGTCAAAATGGCGTCTAAGTTTGAAAATGTTAAAGGAGTAATTTGACACCCATGATATTAATAGGTTATCAAACGGCATACTTGAAATAAAAGCTCGGGAAATTATTAGAACTTGGACAAAACGCGCGTGAAATTATTCCTTAATTTCACTCGTCACCATTTGGTTTAGGGTTACACAGGCAAAATACACATATCAGGGGATACGGAGTGCTTTTGAGAGAAAGGGAAGTCCTAGGGCGCTTTCCATTCGACGAAAAATTCCGAGATTTCCGGTCCGAAATTGAATGGAACGGTAAAAATTCCGGGAAAAGTTTTCGAAAATTTAGGAATACGTTTTCAGTACACCCTCTTTGGTGGAATTTCCGGAATTATCGAAAATTTTGTGTTCCATTCGCAAGAGATGTCGGGTTTAGTTTCCATACCGAGCGTGGCGGGAGGAGCAGCGTATCAATGCTCAGCGTGTGGCTTTGTGTCGAACGATTTCAGTCTTTTTCAACAGCAGTATTTGTTTTTCTGGCAAAATTACGGGCCGCCCAGATGAATTGCCAGTTGGAATCCGCACCAGTGTGCATTATTTCTTGTGTCAATAACTGACACGTTTCCCTAGTCATCCGGAAATGGTTTTCGAACTCCCCCGACAAATACGCTGGAATAGTCACTTCGAAGTACCCATTTACACGAGTTAATTCCCTCCGCATAAAGCAGGCAACTGCAGCCAAAAGTATAACGTCGTCGTTGCTATCGAGAATGGTACAACTTATTTTTTCACAGTCATCTTGCTCTAAAGCCGCGAAAATGTTCAAAAAGTCCTCCAGTCAACCCAACAAAGTTCACACAGCATGCACTGTGTTGCAGAGCACGTGACCTAGAATTCTGGAAAGCGGTCGGACGCGTTCCATTCGACCAGCGAAAATTCCGAAAATTTGAACCGGTGATTTTTGTTGAATGGAAAGCGCCCCTAATTAGATAACGACCGAAACCAGGTTGAGCCTGCGATACCAAAAACGTCACGCGGTCTTGCCCATAGTTTTGTACCAAAATGGCGGGCTTGATGTCGGCACGGAGAAGGTTTTGTGGGGCTAAGAATGCAGTCTTTCTTCTAGAAGTTTTGTCAGCTAGTGCAGAGAATAATTGTAAGGACGCAGGTAAATAAAATTAATTATGTATTTCGTCTAGTTTGATCGTCCGGGTGAGGGTAGTTCTGAAAAGAACTGTTGTTGGTGACTGACGTTTCGACAACCTGAGCGGAAGTCATCTTCAGAGTCAAGTGAATAATGTTTGTCAGACGATGATGTTATAAGTCTGGTCTGTTAAACGTGATTGGTCAGTTTAGCCATGATGGTATTGGCTGAAAGACTCGTGTAAAGTTTGTTACCAGTCATTGGTCGGTTTCGATCCGTCTATTGTTTGTCAAATAGGTCGGTGTTTGGTCCGTCTATAGCGGTCTATAGTTAGTCAAATTATGTCGGTTTGTTAGAAGTCCGTTTGTCGGTTTTGTTTTCGTCATGGATAAGTCGTTTGTAAGGCGCCGGTAGTTGTTGACATCTGTTAAGAGGTGTTCGTTCCAAGTTGGTGTACCAGCTTTCCAGAGTCAGTCGTTGAAAATAGTTTGTACTGTAGGTTAAGCAATGGGCAGAGTCCCAGTCAATATTGTGGTTTGTCAGTTGATGATGTACAGCAATATGATTGTTGGTATCACCATTTCTCGTGGCTCGTTTGTGTTCAGTCAGTCTCGTGTTAAGGTTTCTGCCAGTCTCACCAATGTAGGAAGCCTGGCAGTCGGAGCATTTGATCTTGTAAACTGCTCCCTGTCTGTTGTTAGGTTCGACCTTGTCTTTTACCTTGGTCAGTAAATGTCGTAAGGTGATTGTAGGTTTGTGGGCTACACGGATGCTGTAGGGCTGTAGGATCCGTGAGATGGTTTCAGAAGTGCCCTTAATGTAAGGTATAGTCACTGTAGTAACCGGTGTTGGGTTCCTGTTCGTTGCGTCAGTATTAGTAGGTCGGTAAATGTTTCGTCTAACAAAGTCAGCGTTGTAATTGTTTTTGTGAAAGACACGTTCTAGGTATCTGTTTTCGTCACGTAAGCTGTCCGCTGTGTCACAAACTAGTTGCGCTCGTCTCGTCAAAGTCTTTATAGTCATGGCTTTGTGTGAAGTCGGGTTGCAGGATGATTGGTCAAGTAATCTGTCGGTATGTGTCGGTTTTCTGTATACTCTCGTTCGCAGTTCGTTGTTGTCGCGGCTTACCAAACAGTCTAGAAAAGGAAGTGAAAATGCTGCGATTTGACTTTTAAGATATACAAAGTGTAATAGAGGTACCAAAGAAAAGCAGAGACATTTTTTTTTACATTCAACAATGTATTTATTAAATATAAACTTTAAACTATAAAATTTTAACAGCTGACATCATTAAAATGGTAATCATGTAAAATATAATGTACAAAACTAATGTTATATCAAATGTATAAAATTCCAATCCTTAGTATATGAAATACAAACTTTAAACTTTTAATGGTTATTATATGAAATATAATCTATATTGACACAAGTCAATAGTTTAGCTGTTATGCTTTGTCTCAATGGTAGTTCGTATCGTTGAGCAAAGGACTCGATCAGGCAGATAGTTCAAACAAATCGTCTCTTGGTCAGGTATAGATAAGTCTTCAAAAGCTTTTAGGTACATATCATCTCGTTCGATTAGAACTCTATCGATAGCGTCGGTCGACCATGTGATAATAGGCAACTTAAGAACCACGACGGAAGCCACGATGACGACGGCTACTGGCCGCTTTAGGGCTGGATCGACGACGTCGGTTTCGGCGGGAAAAATAAAGCTTAAGAAGCGGTTGGCTTGTAATGACGACGACGGCACACTAATTGTAAACTGACGGCATACTAATTGTAGAATGACGTCTTTTAAGACAACGCAAGAACTCCTTCTTTTGAGTCGTGAGTCCAACTTTATTAATGACAGAATTTTCAGTTTTGTTTGACCTTTTCGAGACGAAAAATCCCAATTTTCCTTATGGAGATTATCCACATCCCCGCTCTGGATGACATGGCAGAGTCTGGTGGCAGAATTTAGATTCAGGAAAACAGACATTGCTCTACTCGCAGAAGTCTTAGAAATTCCTGAAACGATAAGATGTGGTTAGGTATCTACGTGTGACTTTCCTCTTTCCGGACTTCTTATTTTAAACTGGTACGGTTCGATGTCCAAAACGTCACTGCACATCAACAGGTCGTGCTCATTACTCCATATAAAGTTTGAATTCGTAAAAAGAAATAAAATTTAAATTGAAATGAATTAAAACGAATTCTTTGCACGAGAGGGGATAAAATAACTCCATCTGTAGTTACAAAAGTCAAAACATGTTGGAATGTGCTTTCTGAAAACAGTTTTTGAATGGTTTCCTTTGTTGTTTACAGGTTGATTTGTATCACTGAAAAACTTGGGCTATTTATGATTTCTTTATTTCATATCCGAAACAAAAAACACATATACATACATATATTATCGTAAAATAGTGTTTGGTCTTCAAACAGCAACCAGAGTGCCATTCGCTATACACTGTACCAAATCGTGAATGAAATCGTGTTCAGCGCTCAGAAAACAAATGCTCTTTTATGCAAAAAGAGAATTCGAATTTTTGGTGTAATTTCTAAGCTTAAGGAGTAAAATCAGCGACAGGTTTATTGACAGGATACAAGCCTTACGCTATTTCGGTTCTGAAAAATCTGCTTAGTTGCACGGAGGCATAGGTGATTTGTCATGTACAATCGACTTGTTTGGTATGTCAGCAACGGTATATAAGGCTAAGCAATTTGCACGTTTGCATTTGTCGAACTTTTCATTATGTGAAGACGTTTTTCACTCAAAAACAATTCGATACTTCTCTCTGTCATACGTAGTCAACAAGCAGTATACGTAGTCAACAAATGTGCTCGCTAATTACCATTACATCTAAACTGAAATTAGACTAACAAGCTCGCTTCCGCTTGAGTTGTCATATCAATATGATAATTGGTCTAAAAACAAAAATAGAAAGGTTGAAATCGAACCACAGGGATGGAAAAATACCAAAGACTATGATGATTGTAATTTATGGGTGAATTTTCACCTTTAATGTGCCAACAAAATTCCTCTCTCACTTTTCCGCACGACGACGGCAAACTAGTCTCTTGGTCGTCGTCGACGAAAGCACGACGACGAAATTTACTGGTCGCGCTTGTGCACTGACGTCTACCTTACTTCCGGTCGTCGTCGTCGTGGTCGTCTTCGTGGTTCTTAAGTTGCCTAATATCGCTCGAATTGGCACATAGCAAAGCTGAAAGACTCATAAAAGCACACTGTCTTCCTCTAGAAATATCGCTGAAACGATTATTACCTTGATGAATACTTCCACGAGCGAAAAAAGTAGAATTTAGAATGATAAATTTCGTAACCTACCAAGTAAGAAGAATGCAGATCCAAGAGAACCCTCGTGGTTGTGAGTTGGCCCATGTCTTTCGTAGGCTACCGCTGATTACATAATGACAATCACTGCATGCGCTCGTAAGTAATTTATGTATCCATGGTGATTAATTTATGCGGACATCGCGAAAAGAATCGAGGAGCCTCTCTGCATTACTATCAGGCACCACAGGAAGCCCAACTTCGCGAATAGTTTGAATAACAACGGCTTGGACCAGGTTTGGAAGGGTAGGGTGGGTGGGTAGAGGTCTACGACAGTTTGTTATGTCTGCGGCTATTCGGTAAAATATCCATATATTCCATATATTCCATGTTAAAAAAAATGGCGGTAAATTCGAACACGTGGAGTGATCTTTTTACCAAGAAGTTTTCGGATTATTCTGGTTATGTCTCAAGCCTTGATGACGCCATGAGGGTTTTAAAAGCATATGAAGTCGCCACCACTTCGACCATTACCGTTATTAAGCAAACAAAGGGATTTGGAAGCACTTCTATGACAAGAAATCTTAAAGGTATATATGTCATATATCTATAAATGTACTTTTTAATGAGCATTCTTATTTCAATATAAATGTTTTAATAATGCCTCAAGAATGAGTACTGGGGAACAACTTGATTAATGCATGAAGAATCATTTGGTTGAAAATCACTACTTTTACATTTGTATAACCTGAAATTATATCTTGGGGGGATCGAGGGACTATGGAAATCGATGGAATATAGATTCCCAGGGGGGGGGGGGGGGTACTTTAGGAATTTCTGGGTGGGGATGTGCCGCTGGGACCCTGGAACCCTTAAACTATACCAGAGCTAATTCAGCTAAATTTTGCTACCCTATGCTAAAGTAAACTCCCCAAATCCCCCTATCCTAGAGTAGCTGTTTCCCTAGTCTAGATAAAATCTTCAACCAATTGATCAGTTTCCTGAAAAATGATACCTTATTCTAGACCCAAATGTTCTGAAGATATTAAATACAATGTACCAAACGAAGAATTCCATGTCTTTGTGCATTGATTTGTATGTCTATATTTTGACTAAGAGGCTTCAAGTTCATAAAAACGTATTGTGACTTTTTCTCAAATATTTTGATGTGATACCCCTTTGTTTTTCAAACCTGGTTCAGGTCGTTGTTAATCGTATAACAAGACCGCATGACGTTTTTGGTATCGCAGGCTCAACCTAGTTTCGGTCGTTGTTATCTAAGGACTTCGAGAGGATGCTGGGCGCTGGGCATGAATTTGAGACCTCTATTGGTCACGTGAAGGGAAGGACGTTAAGATGGCGACACATGAAGCGCTTACCCTTGCCCGTGGTAAGTATCGGTTTGAAGAGTGCTTTTTTTTTAAACTGGACCCTTTTCATATCTAAACGACGCCAGGGTAATATCTAGAACTACATAACACTTAAAATTTATATTCAATAGCTGCTCGTAGCTAGTCGTAGGAATCGAATGGGCTTCCAAAAGGTACCAAGCGTCCGAATGCACCAAACAACCCAGGGAATGAGTTTATACCTCGTTCTGAAAGCATAATCCAACCAGTTTTCCTAACTTTATGACACTTTTTTACTGACTGCCGGACTGCGATAGCACTGGCCTCACGGTGCATATGTTATTTACTGAGTATGCCCAATGTGGGTGTCGGGCTGTTTTACTACAAATTCGCTCGGCCACTAGTCGTTTCGTTTGAAAGAACAGTTCTATAAAAATATTCTGCGGGGTCCCTGATGGAAGGGTACACCTTTTTGACAGTTTTTCAGGCACTGCATGTTTCTGAACTGTACTCATCACACCCCTTTGTTTGGGTCATAACCGGTGTAATGTAATTTATTCATTTTCTTTGTTAGTCAGGGTTATGTGCATTGCTAAGAATGCTTTATGTCCTTTGTTTCACGTCAGTTGTGTGAATAAATTATATTACCCTGGAGATAAGCTGTTTGTTTGCTTTTCCTCCCTAGGGGTTATAGGATTATAAGTTAACCAGAGAAGGAAAGGGGTTTGTGAAATCCTATGAAACTAGGGTGAATAGTATGAAAGTATAAGTTTAGAATAAGTTTACCTTGTCCTCTTACAAGTCCTTATGTAAAAACATATGGAGCCAATGACTAATTCATGGATAGGTGTTTTGAGAGGCACACAGTTTGGGGAAATAGTTATGGGCAAATTGATTTGTTGATCATCGGTAGAGGTGTTTGAGGGTGGAGTTTGTTTGTGCAGTGTAGGTTTTTATTTAATTCAAGCATTGTTTCACCAAAAGATATTTTTATCTTGAAGGGGGGCATTTTTTTCAACGAAAACATCAGGCTATCATTGTTCTGATCTTCTAATCCTGCAACAAGAATTCGTCAGTATACTGACCTGCAAATTGATGTTGATCGTCGTTGGGGTGATGTTTGTTTGTGCAGTGAAAAGTAACTGTTATTTCAAGCATTTTTGCAAAATATGATTTGTCTTGAAGGGACACTTTTAAGTGTTGAAACTTAAGTGCAATGTTGATTTCCATTAAATATGGACAATTGTTACCTGTAGATAACTTATCGTCAATCAAGAGCTGTCTGGAGGATAAGATAATTCAAACATTGTTTTTGCTGGGAGCTATTTTGGTATGATTGTGCTGTATTTGTACGAGCAAATTTGAAAATGTTGTATGAAGGAACACCTAATAATAATAAATAATAATAATAAATATTTAAAGAGGATATTCCCGTCACGTTATGTGATTTTCAGGGAGGTCCTCTGACAAAAAACATAACTAAAAAGATAAAAAGATAACAACTATAAAATATATGAAGAACACAGGCTACAACTAATTATTAAAAGTCCGATCTAAAAAATATTCATTCAAATGTCTTTTAAAAATGTTTTTTGGTATCTTATTTTCTGGATTATCATTGTTCTGATCGCACAACAATAATAATGCATCAGTACACTGATCTTGGGACTTGAAGAGTTACAAGTCAAGTGGATTTGTTCAATTTCAATTAAATTTGGACAGTCTGTAAATAAACTTATCTTTAAGCAAAACCTGTTGGGGAATAAGGTAATTCAAAAACTTTTTTGCTGAGAGCCATTTTCGTGCAATTGCTCCTTATGTTTTTGAGGGAATTTGAAAAGGTTCTGTAACTTTTAAATGCAATTGAATAAAAGAACTTCTCAAAAGTGCTATTTTTCCTGGCCCACCCAACAATTGAGACTGTAACTGCGTATTAATACCGGACATTGATTGATGCAATGTTTATTACTGTCTGTTTAGCATATTTACAGACTTAGATGTTTCCCGTGTTATTTTAGCAAACTGCAAAAACACCTTAGCATTCAAAAAACTGCAGAATGTGACAGTCTCATCAGTATTCTCCTATTTTGTGAGTGCAAACTGCTAAGATATTTAATAATTTGACTGTTTAGAATTAAATAATGCAAATACCGTATTTACTCGTGTATAAGTTGACCTTTTATGACCAAAAAATCATCCCAAAAAATCGCCCTCGACTTATACACGAGTCGTACACAAAGACCTGACCAAGCATTCCAAGAAATTAGCATATATACAAATTGCCTGAAGTCCATTACGAAAACCGAGTTTAAATCAGTTCTAATTGTGCTCGAGTTTTGTCAGTTTTCGGCACATTTTTCATCAACAAAAAAAGTGTGAAATTCTAAATGTTAAGTGGTTTAAATGCAGACCTACTGGAAATGATTTCTATTGTGTCTTTTGATCTGTAGAGCAGACATGCATTTTTCTTAAAGATTCGCTGGTGTTTACGGTGCTGAATGATTACAGTAGCTTAGTGACCTGGCAAATGCTGGCAAACGCCGCCATCCTGGAAGTGCTCATGTAACAAGTCCTAATAAACTCCACAGCACATGATTACCTTTTGCTCTGCTTTCTTCAAAATAGCGTGTTTTCAGAATATTATTCTTACGAAGAAAAGATTAACTTTCTTAGGAAATTTCTATTGGACTGAATTTCACTACTTTAACCAAAAATAATGAAAAATCTGATTCTTGACCTTGAGAATGGGGTTCGACTTATACACAAGTTCAACTTATACACGAGTAAATACGGTAAGTTAATTTTTCTGTCAATTTATTTCAAGGCCATTTATGTGACCTGTCAAAGTGACTGCCAAACCAAAATTTTATCTGGACAAATAGTCATCTTGGCTGGGCATTGTCCATAAAATTATTGGCCCTTATTTTGAGCCCTGTATAAATATGCAATAATTATTATTGTCTACTAAAAATCTTGTATTAAGCCATCAGGGGGTGACTATAGAAAATGGGGGAAGCTCAATACTGGGAAGCAGTTCAATAGAGGGTGTTTCTTATTCAAGATTTAGCTTTATGCAGCATGATTTGTTAACCTTGCTTTAAGATTTTTATCATATGTTCAATAGTTTTCACACCCTTGTTCATGCTACCCACAGTCTTGGAACCTATGATTTCATGTTAAATAAACCCCCAAATCATATAAGCTATAAGCTACAACATTACAAACTGAACTTCTTGGACATAAAGCGTAGTACATAATCACACCAGTAAATTGTACATTGCATTTTGTTCTTCAGGGGAGTGGGGGAATTGCAGTGGTGCATGGCTCATTTAAGTGGGGGACAGGGAGCTTATCAAAGGATTTTAGGGAAACACCATTAAAAAAGTGATGGGGGGGGTGTGGGGAATTTTCAGCTTGCACGAATTTTTTTTTTGCTCACTGCTTGTGCAGGAATTTTTTTTCAGGTGAACCCCTCTGCACATATTTTTTTTACTATGTGTGAAAAAGTCACAACTGGACCTTGCTTCTGCATGAATTTCTTTTTACCTTCTTCTTTGCATGAATTTTTTTTCTTGGCATTTTCCCTTGCATTAATTTTTTTTTTGTTTTTTTTTTTGTTTTTTTTTTCCACCCCCCCCCCCCCCCCATCACTTTTCTAATGGTCCGTCCCTTACATAACCAGTAAAAAGACAAGTTATGTGATATTTTCTGATGTTGCTAGATGTTAACCGAGCCATTGAGCTGATTGACAAGTTACAAGCCAGTGAGTATATCTTTTAAATAAAGTAGCATATTTATGTGGCTCTAGAGTGCAGAACTTTTCAGAAATAGTTAACTTGTTTACTGTAGGTTTGTTGTAAACACAGGGTGCATCTTTTAGTGGAATGTTTTCATGCAACAAAAAGTAATTTGTCAGAATTTTTTCAATTATTGTGCTTGTTGTGAGACCTGAAAGGTCTGAATAAGAGAGAAATAACCCTTGGCCAAAGTGAATTTTATTCATTTTGGTGGTTCTCAAAAGAACCATTTCTTAGCCACTTAAGAGAGGAAAAGGACAAGGAAACATGATGCTTACCTTTAGTGCAAACAAGAAAACAGAGAACACAAAACCAAAATGGCAGGTGATTCAGTGACAAGATGTAAACTGTATAAACAAGTACTGCTGTCTCTTACTAGTGCAACTCTTTGTGTGTTTTTCTGAACCATAAATTCTTAAGTGCCATGTTAGCCTTGTATATCGTTAAGATGTGTGACATATTTTCTTTTTGTGTTGGAGTTGTGAACTTTGGAAAGATGCTAATCAGAAAATTCATTAATACATGTATGCATTGATCAACGAGTACAGCTCAGGTTTATAACTGAGTGTTTTGAGGGAAGTTACAGATTTTTCCTTTGATACAATGTTGGTTTAAAAGTTAGGAGTGTATCTTTTATCGAAACAAATATGGTATATCACTCAGTCACTATACATGCTTTTATTGGTCAGTTTGAACCTCATGTTAAGTTAAATCTTTTTTTTTTGGTTATAGGTGGTGATATTCCTCCAAAGAAGCTTCAGGCCTTACAGAAAGTGCTACAAAGTGAATTCTGTAATGCTATTCGTGAGGTATGCTAACATCTTTATAAGTTGTTTTGAATTGCTTTATTATCTGAATGCTCTTTATTTATCATACCAGTGGTTTTACAGATATTATTTCATATTCAGTAGCCAAAAAAAAAGAAGACAATATAGACACTGTAGTAGAGGTGGAGTTACGTCAATACCACCTGCAGTGCAGGATTGCTGAATC
This sequence comes from Ricordea florida, assembly GCA_949710005.1. Lineage (NCBI taxonomy): Eukaryota > Metazoa > Cnidaria > Anthozoa > Corallimorpharia > Ricordeidae > Ricordea > Ricordea florida. The sequence goes on along the minus strand of OX453275.1, from coordinate 17,343,045 downwards.
ATTATATCCCAAATATGATAAAAATGATGAAATCCCTAGCATACAAATTAATACATGGGGATTTCCTTGTAGAGAGAGTTGGGTAGTTTTTGACTAGGTGGAATCTTGAATAGATTCAAAGATTCCCTATACTCTATAAAAGGATGGCTGACAAGACGAGTAAAGAATTAAGAGCCATGGCCAAGGATTGACGTATTCCTGGGTACTTCAATATGCGCAAGGTGAAACTCCTCGAGGCATTGCGTTTACCTACCGCCTACCTTGCTATGAGGACGGTGAAGGAACGAGCCTTGGTTCTAGAGCGATATTGTGTAATAAATTGAAGTGAAATGAATAAGGCTGAGCTCCTTAAAACTGTAGACCTATATGTTCCTAGAACCATATGTGAAAGGTGTAATAATTATGTCTAAGATATGTTATGTTGTAGGTTTAATGCTTCCTATAAGAACTGTTATGGCAAGAAAATAGGGGAACATAGATTATGGTATGGTTGTTCTGTAGTAGTGTAGTGTAGAAGTGCCTTGATGAATTTGAAGAATTTACCTCTTCCCCCATTGCCAGAGCTAACGTGGGGGGAGTGTACCCATGGGAACAATAAGGATAGTTAACAACTATTCATTGAAGTGGAGGTGGTTAGTGGTGGATATTTACCGAGCCGTGAAGCGGCTCGGTAAAATTTAATATCCACCACTAGCCACCGACACTGAGGTGAATAGTTGTTTTAGTATATACTAAAACAGTGAGATAAGTGTACACAAAAAAAGAAAAGGGCTTGGAAAATGGAGTACTTCTCAAATGACAATCCAACGCAGCGCCGATCGCCATTAGGGATTTTTTGTTGTAATTACTGCTGTACGACTCGTTTTCTCGCTGACAGAAAAAATTTTGTTTAGTTCTACTGGCGACATTTCATCCAATGGAGTTGCAAACCCTTTCTGTATTTGAAACCATTCTGTAAAAAATATAATTCAACTTTGGTTCTCAAGTAAACAAGCGACATCAAATTTGGTTATGCAAGATTAATTTGCATTTGTAAACAAAACCTTTCTTGTTGCTTTTTACCGCTAAACTCCGGGTTAAAAACATAAGCCATTACCTCTGAACACGGCCAAGCCAAATTTAGTTGCTTTCTTGGAGTTTTCAGGGACTGCGTCGTTAATTTGGATGATTTCTTCGCTTGTTATGCATACAAACCGGGCCGCCATATTCGCGTGGCGGAGCGAAAAATTCGCAAGTTGCTCGGAGGTAATTAGCACAGGATATTCGGAGTTTGACTAGCCAATCAGAGCGCACCTTCAATGCTATCCACTGTTTTAGTATATACTAATTGAAGGTATTGTGAGTATTTGAGGCCAGGACTGGCGGTATGGCCTAACTAGTGAGGCTATGGATTAAAGTATATGTTTATCAGTCGTTCTTTTCACTGATAAACATGATACACTCCAAGATCACAATCATCCTTTCTATAAAACGAACCTCTTCGATCAACCACGCAAACACCTTGTTTTATTGTGTTTCATCTCCCCCAGACTCAATCACCTTCCTTGTGTGAAACACCATCACAGTCACACACTTTTTCGTCGTCTTTACTTTTTGTTCCAAATCTGGTCTCTCGTCCCATAGCTTTTGATAGGTGGTTTTCACTAGCTCAATCTCACTCTCTACCAGAGATAGTTTGTACAGTCATGTCTTCCAAAGAGGGTATGGGGGATTGTAGTCTTAGTCCCTGGGGATATTTCATGGGAGGATAGACCTCACAGTGAGACATACAAGCAAGATGGATAGCTAGTCTCTCTTTATCCACGGGGAAACCAAGATTAAAATGGACATTTCTCATCCCAAGCATCATCAAAGCAGTTCCTTGTGTTGCTAGGGTTTTCCATAAGGATCCAAATGCCTTGACTGCATCCTCCACCTCTCTACAAACAGTGAGTTGGATATTTCCATTAGAGATTATTTTTACATTGACCCATTTTTCCACGTACATTCTTCTAGAGACACAACAAGGAAAGCTTTTTCCACCTTCTACCTTTTCAAGAGGGATATTTTCCAAGTCTGTGTACACCACAAAGGTTTGCATGGATACTTTAGGCTCCACTTTTAACTCGCGAATGCGAAGCAATGAACGAGTTATAGCAGAGGGGACGAAATTGGTCCCTCGGTCAGTGTTAAGGTTTTGGGAGTCCACTGATCCGAAATGTGACCACAGACTCTCAGAATTCCAGAATACTGATTTCACATAGAGAAACAATGGAGAAATGTTGTTTTGTAACCGAAGTTGTTGTGGAGCACCACTTCGGAAATGACGGGTTTTTTGTGGTGATGGTTTTTACTCTGGAGGGATCAGATGTCTGGCATTTCTTTTACCTTGGGAAGTACTCTCACTGGTTTGATGTTGTAAACTGCTCGGCAAATGGACTTCCATCTAGTCTTGTAAGAAAGTCTTCACGAATCCACGTGTAATACAGCAAATCTACGCTAAGTACAAACAAATGTATTCCAAATAGTTTACAGGCTCGACCAACTCAACTCCATTTATGTACAAATATTCGCCAAGAGTAAAAGACAAACAAATCCATGCTAAAGACAAACAAATCAACCCCAAAGGTAAACAAATCTACAGCAAATCCAAACAAATCTGCAGTGAGAGATAAAAAATCTGTGGTGAACGCGAGCAGACATGTGAGAATAATTCTGTGAATGAACAGCTTGCAACAAACGGAAACGAATGTACCACCTAGGGATCACCATGTAACACACCAACTGATAATTTAACAAGCGCTGATTAGTTGCATTCAAATGAAATGAATTGTGGGAGATCACGTGTAAGGTATGTTTCTACCTTGCATTCCAGAGGAAGACGTGAAAGTGAACCTTCCAGAATTCCCTACATGAAAATAATCGAATTATTTAGAAAGACAAAAATATTTTGAGATGCAGCCAAATCATATCAGAAGAAGAGTGTTCCAAATTCATCAAAGTTTAATTTTATGCGCAACCCAGAACACATAAGGGAAATCAACCGGAATGCTAAAGTGAAAAGGAGAAGGAAAGTTAGCAAGTTGCAAGCAAATACAACAGGTACTGAAATGCAATTACTTCAAGCAAAGAAAAATGAAAACAATGTAGTTTGATAATTTTTTTTCACAAGATTAATTGTGGACCAGAATATGTATGTACCTGTTGTGACCAGTTGTGGTATAAGTCATCTATAGTGAAATGTAATGCTAAAAACTACAGGGTTTGTTCACAACATATTTTAAATTCTTGTATCACTGGAGAAAAAAGTGTTGATGATACTGAATGGATTTGCATAACTTGTCACTCAAATTTAAAGAAAGGCAAGTTTCTCACCTGTGCTAAAGCCAATAAAATGAGCTTTCCTAAGAAGCCTGACATATTAAATTTGACACCATTGGAAGAACGTTTAATATCATTTCATATCCCATTCATGCAAGTTTCATGCCCTTCAACCAAGGGGTGGTCAGTTGTCTATTCATAGAAGTGTTGTCAAGGTACCAAATGATGTAAATTCAACTGTTCAGTGTTTGCCAAGGCCTATCCACGAATCACAAACAATTCCAACAACACGCAAAATGCGTCTCACCTACAAGCATCATCATCAGTTTCAGAATGTTAGAACTAAGAAAGTGTTAGATGCAGCTGCATATCTTGTGGAAACAAGTGATTTATTCAAAAGTGAGGATATGCAAGTACAAGATACATGGGTAGATAACATTACCTCACAATCTGCTGACCATGAGGATTGGAGTGAGTTTGTACAAAACTCTGACAAATCCAGTACTGATTTTCAAAATGGTCAAATTGCAACAGACAATACAACAGATGATTTGCAAAACGAAATTTCTACTACCAATGTTAATAATGCAGGCAAAGAAAAAGATGATAGTGATGGTTGGTGTGAAGTTGAAAAAGGCCTTCCTGGGCAGATGTAACAGAAAATGGAGACCAAATTATTAGTTTTGCACCAGGAGAGGGAAACAAACCATTAGGAATATTCATGGATAAAGATTCTGAATATTTGTCATTCCCCACAATATTTTGTGGCAAACGAAGATCAGAAAACAATGAAAGAGAGGTTCCTGTATCATACAGTACAGTAGCCAAGTGGGAGTTACTGTAAGATGTCAGGATAGAAGAGGTGCAATGTCAGTTCCAAATATATTTTATAAACCTAGAAAATTGCAAATCAAGCAAATTCAAGAAAGTGCTTGCATTTCTCTCAGAAGGTGCAAATGAAAAGAAAAAATATATACTACTGGTGAGTTGAAATCAGAGGATTATCTTGATAAGCTAGTGCATCTTAATGAAGGCAGGCCATATGGATAAAGGAGTTTCTAGGATATAGCATCTCTGAACTGACAAAGTTACAGCAACCCACAACACCTTTTCAGGATTGTTGCATGCACTTTGACACTCATTCTTTGTACCAACAACCTATATTGAAACTGCTGTATACATATTGCAAAACACTCTGCATTGGATCACTAAAACACCTGTGTGCATGTCTCATCTTCTCATTCCTCAACCATAAGCCCTACCAATTGAAAACCCCTAAACATTCTTTATGAACTTGTCTTCACTTACATCCATAACCTTCACCAAAGCTTCTCTATGTCACCAATCACGAGTTGCCTCACAGCAGGCTTTGATTTTGTATAAAGTGTCCTGTGTCGTGGAAGTGGATTATAAGGCTAAGCTTATTTGACTTCATGCAGTGAAGAGATTCATAGCAAACAATCAACATGTTAACATGGCAAGTGACAACTTTCCTTTGAAAGCCTGGTCACTTAGCATTTGTTTACTCTTGTATGGCCAGGTTTCTTAACAGAGAATTTTGAAATGTTAATCCTAAAAAATTGGACCAACAGAGAGTTATGGGTTGAAGATATATGAGCAGAGCTCTAATGTAACAGAATGTATTAAAGCCAAAATTTTGATACCAATAAAATTCAAGTGAAAGTCGTTGACAACCGCCATGGCAGTGTTAAGTTACATGTTGATCCTGATGTCAGACCTAGAGAAACGCTGCACCACAGGATCCCTTTTTATCTACATATATGTGAAGATGTTGAAAAGCAGCTCGAAAGGCTAGGCAGAGTGGATGCATGTACACGTATCATCACAAACGTTTAGGGCCCCACATTCTGGATCAGCCCAATTGTTGTTGTTCCTAAGAATTCAGGAGAAGTACAGTTCTGTTGACATACACAAGACAAATGAAGCAGTCAAGAGAAAAAACACATTATGGCAAGTAAGGATGACCTTATAGCTGATTTGAATGGTGCAACGTATTTCAACATATTGAATCTTCAGGATATCAAAGACTTGAATTAGCACCAGAAAGCCACCTTGTCACAATCTTTATGTACCTATTCAACACTTTTGGCATTTACCGTTTGGGATTAATGCATCATCTAGAACCTTCCAAGGATCAATCAAGGAACCCTGTAAAGGCCTACCTTGATGTAAAAACATCAAAGTGTTGTAAAAGGGACTTAAAAACAACAATTCTTGCCTCAGCAAGTACCATTCTTGAATCAGGTTCTACGGCCATATCTTTAGGTACAAAGGGGTGAAGCCCAATCCCAAGAAAACTGAAGCATTGCACAAGTCAAGTCCTCCACAGTATACCTCAGTACCAGTGATGTTATGTAAGTCTCTCCCAGGCTTGACACAGTATGTATCCCGTTCCATCCCCAACTATGCCACAATCATAACCCCATTGTGCCTTCCCTCAAGACAAGATTTGCCTTGGGAGGGATCATAGGAAGAAAAGAAAACTTTAAGAAGAACTGTGAGATTTCTTAGTGGGAGACTAAGTCATGTCGTAGTACCTCTTGAAGTGATGCCCTTGTTATTGAGACTCAGAACTACAAAACCTGGCTGAAGATTATAGCATGCAGAAGTGCTGTACCGAAGGCAATGACACCAAATCATATCAAGCAAGCTTCCAAAGAAGATGTGCAGATGCAAGCCATATTTAAAGCAACAAAAACTGACAGGTGTAACAACCCTGAAGACTGAACGATGAATTTTCAGTATACAAAGGAGTAGTATTGAGATTGAACAGGATCGTCAAACCACACAGTAGAACTAGCACAATTGGCAACCAAAGCTAGTTAATAGAGGCAAAATGTGGTTCTCAGGAATAGAGAAGCAAGAAGAGAAAGTAAAAAACTGTCTTTTGTAATCACCACCACCAGAACGTTTGGGAATGATCAGACTTCCCAGTGAACTGTGGAAGTTGCCATTAATTTTGTAGGACAATTCCAGAGTGGTGTTGCTATTGCATTTAGCCATTTTCCTGAGGTAAAACAACTCACGGTTGTGGTATACCATGTAACTTTGCACCCATTCCGTACCTATATCACGTGATGTTTACCATTAAAAAAAGAGCCTTTCCAACCACGATGGCGGTGTGTGCGTAGTGGATATTACATTGGCGACGAGGATGGGATGAAAACACGCTGCAAGAAGAGAAAAATCAGCAGACGATCAAAGAGAAAATACAGCAAAAAAGAAGAGAAAACCAACCAAGAGAATACTAGCGAGATTAGAAAAAAATAAAGAAAGAAGACATCAAGAGCATCGGACATCGTGAACCTCGTGCTAGAAAAAAACAAAATGTCAAACGAAGGAACTAGCAGCACAAGCAACCCAACAGAAATTCGAGTCTCAACCTTCGGAAAATCACTTAGAATAAACCCGTTTAAGATTCCAGACAACCCTTTAGAAACTGGCCGAGCGTGGCAGGAATGACTCGAAGACTTCGAAGAAGAAACGGAGTATTTTGAAATCAACGCCGTGAAAGACAAAGTAAGCGCCCTCAAAATCTACGGCGGACAAGAAATCAAGAAACTCGCCCGAAACCTTCCAGATGTTGCTCCTATTGAAGAAGATAACGACTACAAGAAACTAATCCGGAAACTCAACAATCACTTCCTACCGAAGAAAAACAAACAGCATGCGAGATACACGTTCAGCAAACACAAATCCTTTATTGATCTAAATTGATCTAAATTGATCTAAACATTAGATCTAAACAAGAATTTAACATTAGAGAGCTTTTGCCCGCGATTAGCGAGGGCTATTCGAGGCGGGCAAAAGAGCAAAAAACAATTTAAAAGTCAATTAATACTGTCTACAGAACAAACCTAGAAGCAATCTAGTTTGTCGTGTGGTTTATAGGCAGAATGATATGGGGAGGCGGACTATAGTCAATATTGGGAGTAACATACAATGTTATGATTTTGAGAATTGTACTCGTATATCAGAAATTCTGATGTAATCGTCTTTATTCTTAAGGATTTCAAAAAGTTTATTCTTTAGTTTGCTTTTAAACTGACTTTTATTTAAGACTTTGATGGTGAGTGGAATGCTATTCCAAATCAGGGCACCTGAGATAGAAAAGGCTTTTTTCATATTTTCAGTTCTAGCTTTCTCAACATAATAATTCTCGTTAGAAACAGATCTAGTCCGGTAACTATGAACAAAAGACAATTTCTTGAACATATTCTTAATTTTACTAGGAGCAAGATTATTATGAATGTCGTACATTAAAAGACTCATTTGCTCAAACAGCAAGAATGATATCGGCAACTGTTTTGTTTCTAAGAATAATGGGACTGCATGAGCTCTTGGATTACTGAAGAACATTAGCCTAAGGGCTCTCTTTTGGAGAATGAGTAGCTTATGAAGGTGTGTTTCAGCAGCTTGACCCCAAGCGCAGATGCCATAGTTCAGATAAGGTAAAATTAATGAACGATATAACGTGAGAAGTACATGACGTGGAACGAAATGTCTGAGCTTGGCAATAATCCCAATTGTTTTACTAACTTTTTGACAAATGTAATCTATGTGATATTTCCATGAGAGGTTCGCATCAATGAGTGTACCAAGATATTTAATATAATTTTTCATTTCTAACGGTTGGCTAGTGTTTGAGATGTTATCAGTTATTCTAATATTGGGATTAAAGGAGAGAGTCTTTTGGCGTGGACGAAAGATGATATAGTTAGATTTTTCGGCATTCAAGGTTAGTTTATTAACAGCTAACCACGTACACACTTTGGAAAGCTCTTCATTAAATTCAGTTTCAAGTCGTTTAAGATCACCGTTAGCATAAGTCACACTAGTATCATCGGCAAACAAGTAGAAATTAATCTTATCGGAGGATTTATATAAGTCATTGATATACAAGAGAAAAAGCAAGGGTCCCAGCACGGAACCTTGAGGAACTCCGCAGAGGGTTTGATTAGCATCAGATATATAACCATTAACAGTGGTATACTGTCTGCGACCAATTAGATATGACTTGAACCAATCATTTACCACTCCTCTGAAACCATAACTTTCGAGTTTAGAGAGAAGAATATCATAGTTAACCGTGTCGAAAGCCTTTTTTAAATCTATAAATAAACAGCAAGTAAATTGCCCTTTATCAAAATTAGTAAGAATATCGTTTATGATTTCTAGAGTAGCGTGGTGTGTACTATGCTTACCGCGGAATCCGTATTGAGATGAATACAAAATACTTTGTTTGTCAACAAACTTCATGAGTCTTCTATAAACCAATTTTTCAAAGATTCTATTGTAAATTGATAGCAAGGAAATTGGTCGGTAGTTTCCTGGCTTAGATTTATCTCCTGATTTGAAAATCGGAACGACTTTAGCGACTTTAAGTTTAGCTGGGAAACAGCCTGTGGATACTGAGACATTGAAGATTTGAGCTAAGGGTTGAGAAATAATATGACGAGACAATTTCAATATACTGACTGGACATGAATAGAGTCCGTAGGCTTTATTGTTTGGCAGCATTTTAATTTCAGTTTCAACTTCTGCAGGGACGAAAGGGTCAAAATAGAAAGAACTTACTATGGGCGGGTCTAAAAAAATACTAAAGTCATGATCTGGTGGCGGAGAAGGTATACAAGATGCTAATTTATGTCCAACAGTTGCAAAAAACGTGTTAAGAGAATTACTTATTTCCTTTGGGTTATATATCGATTTCGAGTTGGCGTTAACAAGACGGTGAATTGGTTTTTGACCACGTGCACGTTTTGCCTTTCTTGAGATAATGTCGTTTATACCTCTCCACGTTTGCCTAGAGTTGGCAATGTTTTCTACAAAGTAACGTTCATAATAATTTTTCTTGCTTAGACGCGTTAAACTCACTATTTTGTTTCGGTATAATTTATAGTGTTCCCAATCTGCGTTAAGAAATAATTTATTTTTTATTCGTATTGAAGTTCTGATTCCCCTGGTAATCCATGGTTTTGAAAATATTTTTTCCCTGCGCTTGGAGAGAATTTTCATCGGAGCGTGCTTGTCAATCAAGGTGTTTATTTTTTTGTAAAAGGTTGTGAAGGCCTTGTTAACATCATTATCAGAAAGATTAGACCATTCAATTTCTTGCAACTCCGAGAGAAACACGTTAGCATTGAAATTGGAATAATCACGTAATTTTTTCCTTTGGTTTGAATGGTTAATTGAGTAAGGCTGTGTTGCCACAACACAGACCTGAGTGAAATGGTCCGTGGTATCATTTACGATGTTGCCACATATAAGGCTGTTCTCTAAATTGTTTGAGAAAATGTTGTCGATTAACGTGGCTGATGTCCCATAAACTCTCGTGGGCTTATCAAGAGCTGGTAGCAACGAAAAGCTTTGTGTTAGTTCGAGCAGTTCTTTAGAGTAAGAACAGGATTCAAATTTAAGAAGATCAATGTTGAAATCTCCCATTAAATAAATATTTCTATTCCTAGAGGAATATAATTCTATTGACGAGGAAAGATAACTAAGGAAATCATCAGCCTTGTCATGCTGTCTATAAACCACACCACAAATACTCTTTTTCTTATTAGAGTCAACGATCTCGATCCAAAGAGCTTGATAGGAAGAATTAGAAGTACGTTCGAGAACGGTATACTGCAAGTTACAGTTTATAAACATTCCCACACCGCCCGCTGAAAGAGGCGTTGTTACATACTCAAAATAGTAATTCGGTAAACTCGGAAGAAATTCATTACAAGCGCCATCACGAATTCGAATTTCTGTTAATCCTATAACACTTAAGCTTATTTTTAACTCGAAAAGCACATGCTGTTGGAATGTTTCGAAATTCCTGTTAAGGCTTCTTATATTACTGTGAATTATAGAGATGAAATTCTGATTATTTTGATTCAATCTTCTTTTAATAACCTCAGCAAAACTGTGAGGTGAATAATATCGCGATCGCAATCTTGGTTCTAAGAGATTGGAATCGGGGTCAATGTTTGTATTAAATGAGTTCATATTGAAAATGTCTAAGTCATAAAGACTATGTAGTGTCTCCAGAGTATTCTTGGAATGTAAATTGTCACCTATAAGGTTGTTAAATCTGCCATGAACAGAAGAAATCTCTTTGCAATTATAATAAGGTAAATGTGTTAAGGTTTTCTTCGAATTGTGTTTTTGACGAGAGGCCATGTTATCTTTATTTTAACTAAAATAGCAAGAATGAATAAAAATGTTTGGTACTTAGCTCGACTGGTTAGTTTCATTCAGGTTCCAGATTGTTCGTAAAGCTGATCAAGTCTTCTATAGACCTGAGCTTGATCACTCTGGATTCGTGACTCTTGCGGAGAAGAACTTGGCCATTCTTTGCCCAGCAGTAATGAAAATGATGCGCTATCTTGAATTTGTTTGCTTCTGACAAGAGATGCTGCAGTCTTGGTGTTAAGTGATCATAAATCTTAGCTTGTGCTAACGACGTTTCCGAGTCGTATCCCAGAATAGAAGGATGAACACTTTCGACTTCTCGTCGACGATTCATAACATTTTCTTTCGCCAACCTTCGAACAAATTTACAGATAATCGGTTTGGGTCCAAAGTCGCGTCTAGATTTGACCCGGTGAGCGATATCAATATCATGACTTGTTATTCCACTTACACCGATAGCTTTAAAGATTTCAAGACATAGATTCGTGGTTTCAATTGCTGATTCATGTTCGTGGAGCTCGGGAAATCCAACAAGCTTGATATTATATTGGTAGCTGTAACTTTCCATGTTGTCTATTGCTTCACTGATATTATTGACTTTTTCACTAACATCTTCAATCTTCTTACCAAGTCGCTCTAATTCTTTCAATGCGTTACTTTTGAACAGGATCAGTTCATCATACTTATCGCTAAGGAAGCTTAAGCTCTTCTTATCTTCACGATTCAGAGAAACGGTCGCGTCAGTTGGTGGTTCACTCGCTAATTGAATTGAGCTCTGTTGAAGCAGACTTTTCATTTGCTCAACCTCTTCGCTTAAAGCTTGGACTTGATTCTTCAACTTTGAATTCTCTTGTTTAAGCTTCTTCGTATCACCCATATCGTCGATGTTAAGGCGCTTATTACAGGCCGCCATCCGCCATGATCGTTCGCCTATCAAACAACGACAAGAAACGGGAGAAAATATCGTAAACTACACAGCGCGGCTACGCGAGAAGGCGAAAGATTGTGAATTCGGCGACCAGACTGATGATAGGATCCTTGAACAGCTGATACAGACAATCAAAGACAACGAACTTATCAAGAAAAGCATACAGAAGAGGTGGACACTGGACCAATTCCTCGAAGAAGCCCGCCAAAAAGAAGATATTAACCAGCAAGTAAGAGACATGAAAGAAGATTACAAAATTTCCAAGGTGAAACATCAATGGGGAAGATATCAGAGAAACGCTAGAAGAGGTGCAAGATACCCAAGCTTACCGAACAAGAAATTTCCACAGCAAGAAAACCACAAGCGTGAACACAAGAAAGAAGAACGAAATACCAAGAATAGCTGCCAATACTGTGGAAAAACAGAACTCCATTCCCCTGGACGCAACTGCCCAGCTTATGGTAAGCAGTGCCTGAAGTGTGGTAAATACAATCATTATGCAATATGCTGTAGATCAGGATCAGACAAGAGACAAGAGAAAAGCAAAGAGTCACGGAAAGAAAAAGTCAAGAAAACAACCGAGGCAGACACCGACGCGAACAGCGAATCAGATTGCGAATGCCTCCAGCAGACTGCACGACACGTCTTACATCGAGCAAAGAAACTGAGATCGAGTAGAACACAGGATACTGTTCTTGTCAGAATAGGAGACATTGACGCACACATAGAACCCGACAGTGGAGCGAGTATGAACGTGATGGATGAGTACCAATTCAGAGCCCTAAAAGACAGATCAAAGGAAATCAGAGAACTAGATCCAAGCGCAGACACATTGAAGAAGCCACTAATCTCCAATCTGATCTGGTAGTTAAAGGAGAATTTCATACAACAATTCGGAACAAGAATCGAGGAGCAAAAAGCAAGTTCTTAGTGATTGAGGGAAAAATGGACTCCCCTCCACTCCTAAGCAAGAACACACTAGTTGAACTGGGAATGATCAAGATTGACCCTGACGGAACACTTAAAGAAACTAATGAGCTCAGAATCAAATCAGTGAAGCTGCCAGATGACATTGAAGCATTACTCAGTGAATACAATGACACTTTTCAAGGGATAGGATGCTTCCAAGACAAGAGTACAGGCAAAGAAATAGAAGTCAAGCTAGATATGGATCCAGAACCTATTCCAGTAGCCCAGAAACCACGCCCAGTCCCATAGCATCTGCAAAAACCTCTCAAAGAATGGCTTGAGCAGGGGGTAAAGGAAAACATATTCGAAAAAGTCCCAGATGGGGAAACCATCACATGGTGCTCACCCCTAGTTGTGCAGCCTAAACCCAAGTATACTGATATTAAGAATGAAGAATTAAAATCTCAGATGATCAGAGCAAGCATTGACATGGGAATACCCAACGAAGCCATGAAACGCAGCAGATGTGTCCAGTCACCAAGAGTTGAAGATTTTATCTACCGCTTGCATGACTGCAAGATCTTCACGAAATTGGACTTGAGACAAGGCTATCACCAACTGACACTAGACCCTTCCACGAGACAGGTAGCAGCATTCAGCACACCGTGGGGAAATTACAGACCAAAGAGACTGGTATTCGGAGCTAAATCCTCACAAGATGTTTTTGATGAAGCAATGTTCAGAGCCTTCGGACACATACCCCACTGCATGAACCAAAGAGACGACATACTCCTCGGGGGAAGAGATGAAGCAGAACACAAAGAAGTACTGAAGAGCGTCCTCCAGCGAGCAAGAGATCATGGAGTAACATTTAACAAAGAGAAATGCCAATTCGGGAAAGAGCAGATTGAGTTCTTTGGACATATCTTCACCAAGAACGGACTGAAACCGTCACCAGAAAAAGTAAGAGCAATCGAGGAATCCAGCCCTCCAGAAAGCAAAGAAGCAGTCCGGAGTTTTCTTGGAATGGCTGGCTACCTGGACAACTTCATCAGCAACTATGCAGCCATAGCAGCACCACTTTATCAGCTAAGCCGGAAAGACACAAAATTCAAATGGGAGAAAGAAGAAGAAAAAGCATTCAGGAAGATACAAGACAGCATCTCAAAAATAGAGCCTTTCCAACCATGATGGTGGTGTGTGCGTAGTGGATATTACAACGGTAACATCTGCCAAAGCTATAATTCCCAAACTGGATGCTATATGTTAAAACAAGGATTCAAGGATTGCAGGATTCAAATACAGTGGAATCACACCACACTCACCAAAAGCAAATGGTGAAGCTACATGTCTAATTAAGACGCTTGTGAATAACATCAGGATTGCTCACATGGAAGGAAAAATTACAAACAAGTTTTACAAGTTTTTTCGCCATTACTGTGCAATTTTCCATTTTACAAAAGTGCCTGTATTGTGAAATTCTGAATGACAGAAAACGCATCTAGCTACAAGCTGCAACAGCCCACGTTTCAGCATCCAACAGGTAGCATCATACAGAATGATGCTTTGCAATAGCAGAATATGAAGGTATATGCTGATCAAAAGGACAGTACTCAAGAGAGATCACGCTGAGAGAGGTTGTGCTCAAGAAACAACCTAAACAGAAGAAACGTAGGTCACCACACAACCCAAAGCCTTTTGTTGTCAAGGGGACTTTAATGGTTACAGTTAAAAACTGATCAGACACTGTCACACCTCATAAAGTCGTCCCTTCCCTAAACATTGTTTGCAAGAACACAGTAAAAAGAAAGATGGTAGACAGCCTCCCACATCTGTTGGAAAGGAAGATATCTCCTTGAGATGATCGCAAAGGCATTTTAAGCTCCCTATTTGTTTGAAGGATTATGAACATGAAATTTCTGCCAAGACGACTAGCATACAGAGGCCTTAAATCATTCTTGCTTTCTTTTGCTATTCACAAGTGACAATCAAAGGGCTGACTTTATCAAGTGTACTTAGATTCCACAATTTTTTCTTTTTTTTGTTTTGTTTTTAAAGAATGGCCAGTGTTAATTCAGTCTGAAAAAGATTTGCAAAGCCTCTTTTCGTGTGAGTTATCTTTTGGTACTTTCACTCTTCACCCCAAGCAGAGAATGTCATGTTAATAATTTGCGATTTTATCACATGTATTTTGGTCACATTACAGGGTTCTCATTAGAAGCCGGCAACCGGCAGAATTACGCTTGCTGTGAGCACTACGGTAGCTGCCTCTAGAGGCAGAGAAAATTCCCTTGTAGTTATGAGTTCTAAAAAAATAAAATTTACTCTAGATGTGATGCTGAGAGAATGACATTTCAAGAATAAAGATCGCTTATTTGCTTCTTGATCAGTGTCAACACTAGATCTTACCTTCAATAAACAAGTCATTTTGGGTGAGTCAAGTGCATTTTTAGACGCGCTATATTCAAATATGTTCTTTCCATTGATTACGCGCCCTACAAGAATAACTTGTCATTCAGCAACTTTAATTGACAACATTTTCGTCAACCAATTTTTCGATAGATCTAGGAGTGGACTGTTTTTCACTGACATTTCTGACCATCTACCTATATTTTCTATTCATTTCGACACCTCAATCTCGGCATCTAGTGAAACTGTTTTTGTTCGAAATGTAAATCAAGTCAACACAACTAAGTTTCTATCGCATTTGGAGAGAATTGACTGGTCTCAGTATGCCACTCTTGATGATCCAAACAATGCCTATAACAGCTTTTTCAAACAATACTCTACGGCATATGACTCATAATAATAATAATAATAATAATAATAATAATAATAATAATAATAATAATAATAATAATATACTCCATTTATATTGCGCATATTCTATATTAATAATCATATGCGCATTACAATCAGACCAATAGACCATGACACCGGGAACACGCCCTCATGTTTTCCTTTAAAAAAAACTGAGGTGAACAATTACCGTTTGAGTAAGCCTTGGTTATCGGAAGGACTTCTGAAGTCGATAAGAACGAAAAATAAGTTATATAGACAGTTTCTCACTTATCAATCTTCGCATTATGAAATTCGTTACAAAAATTACAAAAACAAATTGAATCACTCATTAAGAATTGCTAAACGTTTATATTACGAAAAGAAAATCGATGCTTCTAAATCAAATGGCAAAGCTACATGGAGAGTTCTGAACGAAATTATTAAGACAAAAAAGAAAGCGTTTAAAATCCATTGCATCTTTAAAGTTGACAACCAAGGAATTACGGATTCTGTAGTTATTTTTCTAGTATCGGACCTAATCTAGCCGAAGAAATGGCGTGGCTCTGGACTGGGTTAGAAGCTACCTCTCCAACAGGTTGCAATTCGTTCAATTTAACGGTCAATGCTCCTCTCCTCAAACTATCTGCTGTGGTGTTCCCTAGGGATTCATTTTGGGCCCCTTGTTTTTCTTGCTCTACATTAATGATTTAAATTAAATAGATTTAGGCAAGCCTAAAAGCGGAGCTCCTCACACAGACCCTCACACATTGAAAATGTTGTCACTAAAGTTATTAAATACGCCTGGTGTACGCAACTACTTAAAGAAGATTCGATAGCTCAAATAAATCGTCAAAAAAAAACATCTAGCTCGCGACTCAACGGAAGAACCATTACCTGGTCAGCAAAATTATAATAGTTTTAAAGCAACACCAAAAGCAGCTAGGCAGCTCTTTAACAAAAATAAAATAGACACTCAGCTTTATGCTTATGTCCCTCCAAAAACGCTTGAAAACTTGTAGGAAGAAAATTTTTCCTCCAAAACCGCTATGAATATAGAGATTACTTCATGGTTAGTGAGGGCGGACGATTTTTCTTCACGAGTTGTGAAGAATAGAAAACGAACGAGTGAGCGCAGCGAACGAGTGAGTTTACTTTTCTTCACAACGAGTGAAGAAAAATGGTACGGCGAACTAACCATGAAGTAATTTGTTTATTTTTTAGGTACTGAGATTTACTCCTTACAAAATACTTCTAACTGATCATGAATCACGCTGGGCTTGAAAAATCAAGATAGCACAACAAGGTGCAAAACGCACTTAGCCGGCTTTATTTTGGAGCATACCGAATAAACATGACAGTCGAGTTAAAAATGCGTTCAAAATTTACTTCTCTAAAATGAAACAAACATTGCACAAACTGGAAAATTCTACTTTAAACACTGTTGGAAATGTCGCTAGAAGTATAAGAGCCAAAGACAGTTAAAAACGTTTTAAAACGACTCGTGAATGACTCAGGAATGTCTTGTGTACGGGAAATACAATGTAAAATTACCTTTTTGTTTTGATCAGTTTAATGCGGCTCTTGCATTTTCAAACACCACTTCTTTTGAGATGCTGAATCCGTAGCTTTTTTATTCAAATAACCGTTGCGAAAGAGAGAACGGAGCGAACTTGGCTCATAATCTTTGTTTTCCTTCTTTCCCACTGCTACCGGACAAATTCACTCATGAACTGAATTGAGCTCGTTTGAAGGAATTTCTTCCACGGACCTTGATTCGCCTTTCAACGTCAAGAATTCTTTCAGTGAAGCGACGGGCTGTTCGGATTTGTTATTCGTATTTTTATTTTCTTGATCTTGTATGAAGTCCTCGACTGAAGCTGTAGAAGAAAGCTACAGTGTAAAGAAGAAGCTGAGGAAGAAGCCGTTATTGCTCACTTTTTGCCGAGTTGATGGCGCCAAAACTGATCCCACCTCTATGAACAGTGAATTGGTCGGACCACTTTTTTTCACTAGTGAAGAAAATGGTCCAACCAATCAAATTGCTTCTAGTTTTTTACAGACTATTTTTCTCACACAGATTTATAAGGAGTAAATCTCAGTACCTATGGAATAAAATCCGTCTCTTCAGAAAAACATTCTAGACTGCTGGCTGTAGGTTGTGTAGCCGCGGCAAGCCGCGAAAAGCGCGCGAAAAACAAAGCCTCCTTTCGGTTTAAGACCTTCTAAATATCCCAGATGACTATGGCCGCCATGTTGGGGCAACATCGTCGTCGTCGTCGTCGTCGTCGTCGTCGTCGTCGTCGTCGCCGCTAGGCGCACGCGCCCGCGAGCCATGCCGCTAGTCACGATGACCATGAAAACTCAAACGCATGGTTTTCTCAATTTCTATCCTCGCACGGTAGTTATGGGGCTCCGCTCTGCGGCTCTTCGAGCCGCTGTGGAGCTCCGCTATAACGTATCTGTGGCGAGACTAGCGTGACCATAATCATGTGATCGGCCAGTCAGGTGACGAGCAGAACCTCGTGGGTAACAAAATATACTTCCCCAGTGTGTGAGTGCCAACTCGGCATTAAAAGTTTTTGTCGCTATTGAGCCTGAGTTGTGATTTATTCCCTTCACAACTTGACGGTATCGACGCTCGTCGAGCTGATTTTATTCGCTGATGACACTAATTTATTTATGTCCCATAATGATCCTGTCTACCTGGCAGCCTCAACCAATTCCGAACTTAATAAATTATCCACTTGGTTTAAGGCAAACAAACTCTCCTTAAACCTGAAGAAAACAAACTTTATGTTATTTAAGCCTAGACAGAAAAGGTATCATTTTCCAATGCAAATATGCATAAATGAACAGAGAATCAAACAGGTTAAGGAAACGGTCTTCCTCGGTGTAGTCTTTGATGAACATCTGTCTTGGAAAGCGCACATTTCTCAAGTAGCTAGTAAAATCTCGAAATCAATAGGTGTCATTAATAGAGCAAGATTTTTTCTACCTAAACCCTGTCTAAAAGCTCATTATTATTGTTTAGTTTATCCTTATCTTCATTATTGTATTACTGTTTGAGGATCTACGTACAAAACCAATCTTCGCTGTCTTGTCTCTTTGCAAAAGCAAGTTATCAGAATTATTTCTAATTCAACCTTCGATTCTCATTCAGACCCTATTTTCAAAGAATTAGAGCTACTAAAACTTTCAGACATTAGACAACTAGAATTGGGTAAACTTATGTTTTCTCTTAACCGTTCTCGTTTGCCTTCCAAGTTCAACAATTATTTTTCTTTAAACAAGTCCACGCGAACGA
Source organism: Ricordea florida (assembly GCA_949710005.1). Classification (NCBI taxonomy): domain Eukaryota; kingdom Metazoa; phylum Cnidaria; class Anthozoa; order Corallimorpharia; family Ricordeidae; genus Ricordea; species Ricordea florida. The sequence continues at coordinate 17,324,620 of OX453275.1, read as the reverse complement.
TTTTTACCTTCCTTTTTGTAGAACAAACCTTTGTAAATTTTCTGTCACTTTCCAAGGACCTACTCTTTATAACTCTATAGAAAATAATATTAAAGAATCTAATTCTCTCCACTTATTCGAAACAAAATTGAAAAAAAAATTATATATGAATTATTAGTTATAAATCTTGTAGTAAGTAGTTATATATCTTCACATGTCTGATATTATTTTTTACTTATTGTTACATGTACCATACCTTATATTTTGTCAACTCAGTCTATGTAATTAGTTAATTTATACTTACCTTCATTGTATTTTACTTTCGATCCTGGCCTTACTGTTACTGTTAACTTTATTTTTAACTTTATTTTTACTCTCAGGGAGCCCAATGTCTATAAGCCTCATGGTTTCTTTTTGCGCTTCCTCGCCACTTTCATTTGCTTTTGTGTAACTGTCTTGTTTTATCGTTATTTGTATTTTTTGGTAAATCAAATAGAGTTATATCAGTTTTCCATAAGATTTGGCTTTTGGGATTCAGGAAGATCCAAGGTGACGTCCCTCTCTGGTTGGGTTTGGACCTTGCCAGGAAGATTAAATCAATTACTTTCAAGTTAAAAATGCTGTTTGTCCCGGACTTGTTTTTGTTTGTTCTCAGATTACAAAAGCACTAAAGAGAAAAGTTGTCCCCTAATTTCTGCCAAATGCCTTAAACCCTGCTATTGACATCATAATTTTAGCCTTTTTTTCACCCAGATGACAATGTTGTCTCTATTTTATTGCTCATTAAAGCCATTTATTTGACTTGTGGAGGTTTTAGTTTGACATGCCATCAGTTTTACAACTGAACAAGAGCAGCTATGGTTCTCCTCTTGACCAAACTTTAAGAAAATGATTTGGGTTTATAATATTCAGTCAAACTCCTCTTTCATCAGCATCCTTCCATTCATTTGTTGATGTTATCCATTCAACTTTTGTGGCTCTCAAATAATAGGGAAAAATTTGTTTTGTCAGGTCTATGAACATGTTTATGAAACTGTGGATATCCAGGGGAATCCTGAAGTAAGAGCACAAGCCACAGCAAAGGTACATGTGACTGGAAGAACATGACATTTTTGTAATCTGTACACTGTTTCTGTTGTTCATCCCATGCGGCCTAGGTGCTCTAATTTGTACGGTTCAAAGACTTTGTAGTTTGCCTGTGGGGCAAAGTGGTGACTCTTCTTCATAACTTAAATAGCAGCAACCCTCTGGTAATAGTGCAAGTTGTACATGTTAGTTTCAGCTGTAATTTGGGCGAGGAAACCTGGCCAAAATGTATCTTGCTTGGCTGTTAGTGACAATCTTTGGTTAGAGGTGACGCAACTGCTGGATAAATTGTATGTGCCCCAGTCTTAACAGTTTAGAAATACAAAGTCACGTTTTGCAAGATATGATAGTAGTATACAGCTATGTCTAAGCTGCACTGCCACTTATTGTTGTGCATCTCTGTCTTTCAGGCCACAATTGCCGCCTTTGCAGCTAGCGAAGGACATGCTCATCCTCGTGTTGTTGAACTGCCCAAGGTAAACAGCATTGTACTTTTACCTCAGAGTATTTGTACAATTTTTATTAACTGTCATTTAGCCAGAAAAAAGGGCACGCTCTTATGGGACTCGAACCCGCGACCACGCGATCTCCTGAGTACCTGTGTGGCAGTGCTCTATAGAGTACCAGCACAGTTAAATCAGCCGTCCGTGCTTGGACTAGGCTAGTAGTGGACTCATTTATACCGCAGGTAAACTCTATGATTTATTTTACATGTACTCCAGTAATATAGTTCAACACTTTACGTTCCTGGCAGGTTAGTGTTTGTAAATGGTCTTTACTCTTGACTTGACTCTGTGTAAGGAACAATCTATTTTCGAAGTACGTGCACCCAGATAATTGAACTCGACAAAGGTATTCGGTGAATGTAACAAGAAGGCTGATAGGCCTAAAAGCCGTCCTGTCTTAAGAGTAACAGTAACAGTACGGGGTAACACAAAACAGGAAAGGTCCCTGTCAGTAGAGTGATCTGTGATCCTTCACGATGAAAATGTCAAAAGGGAACACCCGAACTTGGCGTTAGTTTATCTGTTATTGTTTTTTAGGGTTATCTGCGCAAAGCAGTAATTTAATAAAAGTCACATATTGCTCCACTAAGAATTGGAACAATACAACATTCTGTCAGGGTGTAAAAATGGAAATCCACAAAAGAAACTTAGGGCCGCACCTGTAGTTGTGGAGAAACTTCCACTTAATTGTAACTTAATGATAAGCTACGTTCCAATGCGCCTTTTTAATTTTTGATAGTTGGTTTGCAGCTTGCTTCCAGGGTTATTTTGTAGTCAGTTTATCTCTTTATTTCATTTTCAAGAACTTCTTACTCATGGTCCTCGCGCTTGTGGTTGTTGTAGGGTGTGTGCGCATGCATTATGTTCATTTCTTAAGCATACGTTTGTGGACGCATGGGAAGAAAAACGTGATGTGCTTCGGATAAAATCCCCTACAAAACAAGAGATCGCAAATAATATTATGTGGTAGAAAAACTCACATATATCGTGTCATACTTGAGAAAACAAGCGCGTTGTGAATGCAGGACATCGTGGATTTTAGTAGCCTATAAGTGGCTGATTTTTGTCATTAACCTGTTCAACAATTTGATTATATATGAAATAAATCATATATTTGCACAGCGGTTTGAAATGTGACAGAAGATTGAACCCTTGCGGTATCGTCTCAAGACGAAATTTCAGTAATTCTTGAACAGCTAAAACATGTTAAGGAAATTCGGAAAGGGTTCCTATCATTATTACTAGTGATACTTATCAGTAGAAGTGCCAACGATGAAAACAGGGAAGTTGGGATCTTTTGCCCCAGGAATGTGTGGTAGAAAAATAGTGGTTTACTTTGTTTGTTAATGCCTGGAGATACGCTTTGTGAAACAGGGCGGTGGTAATTTGAGTCGATTGAAAAATTTGAGTAGGCTGTAGCGCAAATGGTACTAATAATTAATTGACAGCACGTGCTTGGCTACTATAGGTGTCTGAATTAGGTGCTTCATTATCCAACTCTGAAGATGTATTGTGGCTTATAGTCATGCTTTTGTTTAGTATTTTTAAATTAAAAGTAAAAGTACACTGTTATAAATGTCGTAAGTGTGTATTGCTATGCCTGAATTGGAATCCTACAACTTCATGCATATACACTACATAATAAATGAATACTGAAGAGAAAAACACAGTACAAAACAATGCCCATCTCCTAGGCTGTCATGAGTTGAAGCGCCAAATTTGAATTTGCTTCGGTCATTGCTGAACCCATTTTAGCAAAATTTTTCAAAACATGCTTTATAATAATAAGAAAAACATCCAAGACGTTTCAGGCGCATGCAATATGAGGAGGTATTTTTTGTGGCGCTGGTGCTAAGAGTATTGTTATTAAAACTGATTCAAATGTTCAAATGTTTTTTTGGTTGATGTTGTTTTTTTTTAAGAGAAATAACTAGGATTCCAAAGTAAAATGAAATATTTGCGCCATATGATCTTTTGTAGACTTTAATTCTTAGGAGCAGAGGCACGCCACCTCGAAAGATGGGAAATTCACTTGATAACTGGATATGTCCGCCAATTTAGACTGACATCTTCAACAGCTTTGTGTATTATTATGTGACCTTGTCTCAAAGGACCTTGGAACAACCTTATTCGAGAATTTGAATGGCCAAATTAGATTGTGACAGTGGTCTAGATTTTCCCATCTAGACCGACATTTAAACCGATCTTGTAACATATTTCCTCAAAAAGTTATAAACGGAAAAATTAAAAAAAAAAAATGGGCGTTACTTGTTATCAATTCTTCGTGGAAGAATGAGTAGACCTAAAAGAAGGTGAGAGGCAAAGAGAACGAGCCAATGTTGGAAATTTGCGGTCAGTTCAGGAAGCTAAAAGTTGATAAGATAAAGTTGAAATTGAAACGTTTTTGCGAGCTTAGAAATCCAAAAACACTGAATACAATACTAGAAGCGAAGTAAATACATGGAAGACGTTTTCTGAGCCCGTGAAAGAGTCTAAAGCAATTGAGAACATACTTCCCACTGAGCTTAACCTTGTTTTGTGCAAATTTTCCATCTCTTTAGCGAAGTTTTCAACGCCACTTACATGAAAAAGGAAGTCTGGTTAACATTCTTAAAGATGGTTCGTACAATGTTGAAAAGGTTATGAATTTTAGCTGGTGTCTTGAAAGACTCCTTGAATTTGCTTAAGGTCCTTGAAAAGTACTTGATTTCTCTACTTGGTCTTGAAAAGTCCTTGAAGTTTAGTCTTCCTTATATGTCCTATTACTTTTCTGATAAATGTAAATGATTTTGTTAAGGATTTTTTGTTCACAAATGACCTTAAAAGAGAAAACGACTAGCTAAACAATGTGAACTCGTACATCGAGCAAAATTTTAATCTTTGCCTCAATTTTATGCTCCAGACTTCAGTGGGGTTGCTTCATGAGTCAGGGTTGAAATAACTGACATTGTATATGACTTGGTTGATTGTGTTAGAGGTATGTACGAAATTGAGACAATTTTCTTCGATAGAGCTCCGTTTATGAAAACTTGTTTTTGCCCTTAAAACATCCTTGAAAAGTGCTTGAATTTCGTTTGGTGGAAGTTGTACGAAGCATGTTAAAGATAATGAGTTCTTCAAGTCCAGAGGGGTACATGCTGCCCAACGAAAGAACCTGGCTCGCCAAGGAAAGTGAAACTGTCCAAATGCCACAAGAGAGCTAAATGCAGCTGAAAACGATCATGCTTTTGGAAATTGCCAGTTCCGTGTTCAGTATCCTAAATTATTGCGAAGGGCTTTGTGGTAGTTTAATTCTCTCCATTTTGACTGGAGGGCTCGAGATAAAAGCCGTAAGCTGTGTTGGAATGATGAAGGCGTGGCCAATGATCCAGAAATCGATTCTGAATACCTTGTGCGAAGTCAGTTTTATTTTGCGTTGAAAAAGTAGCAAACTTAAATACAAAAATGTTCACCATTTTCTTTTATTTTCGTCTCAATCATTTATGGAAGTGCCAAAAAGCCTGATGACAAAAAAAAAGTAAAGAAGACGAGCAGATTTCGGCAGGTTTAAGTTAAGCTCATCGCCGTTCGCAAGCAAAATGTCAGCAACCCAGTTACATTAAACGAATTAAAATTTCCTTTGCCATATAACAAACATCTTATTAACCGAGCTAAGTCGGTCTGTATGGGAGAATCTTGACCTCGGTCGTGTGTACAGACCTCACTGCGTTTGGTCTGTACTCACGACCTGGGTCAAGATTCTCCCATACAGACCTCCAGCTCGGTTAATAAGAGCTAAATACAGACCTCCTGCTCGGTTAATAAGAACTTAATATTGGTAAACTAAAATATATGATAAGTATTTTCACTCTCTTTATCGTGCGGGAATTGTCTGGAGCGATTGAATTTTGGTCATACAGCAGTTAATTTTGCAATAATATTGAATGCAAAGTAGTGTTCAAGTATTTTCTATTGTTAATATAATTAGCCAGTTTTTTTTTCACTGTGAATACAGATAGTGATTTAAGTGATTGAGATAGGTGAACATAGACGATAAGCTAAGCATGGAAAGTCATGCTGGCCTTGCGTCTTGGTTTTGAAATCAGCTAAAGCTAAATTATAAGTTACCTCCAGTTTCAGACAATTTGTCCAAGACATACGAATCGACTTTCGTTAAGCATTGTGGCGCTGTCTCAATTCACTCCACTTATGCTGATTTCGCTGTCTGTAGCAACTTCAAGAACGGAAGAATCAGCTTTTCCCCACGCAGCTTGATACAGGCATCGAGAGGCTGCCTTAGACATTTCACATCCTTGACGCTTATAATAAGAAGAGTTCTCAATAAACGTTACCTGTACTGACAAAATGCCATTTACGTGATCCTAACCAACAAATAAACCAGAGCAAGTCGAAAACAAAACGCGCTTTTCCGTGATCGCCGACGTCAAGTGGCGAGACTCGTGTTTTCAGTATGTCCAATACCCATTTCCTATGACAAAAAAAAACTCAATGTGGGGGAAAGAATGGAACCATGAAGTACGAAAGTAGGGAAAAATAATCTGGAGGAAAATCATTTTACAACCATTTTTTCAGCAGGCTCCTGTGTAATTCTGTTAATATTTTTTTGTGTTTAGATTCCTTTTCAGGCAAGCCTAAGTTTCCCAAATAACAGAAAGTAAACACGTTTCCATGACGTTAACAGCAATGACTGTTAAACAGTCATTAGTTTGACTTCACCTAGTGGCATGGAAACAATCTTAATCAAACTTATTTTAGCTATTGATCGATTGGTTCTGTTTCTCAATTTCTCGGAATACTTACGCCTCCTAACTGATTTTGTGGTTTTTGTTTAAGACTTGCCCCAGAATGAATCTGGCACACTAGTTTAATAACAGAACTGGCAACAAAGCGTCGGTTTGGGGAAAGGCAAGGAATTGAGTCTGCATTTGTAGATGCATCTAATGTGATGGCATGTTAAAAATTAAAAAGTGGTTAGAGGGTAATCGGCATTTAGCTCTTATCAATTAGTTCAATTTAATAATTTAATAATTTACCTTATACTTTAACCGTAAGTCATTGATCTCAGGTTTGATCAGTCATTTATTGCCTGTAGCAGTTGCTAAAAAGAGCTCAGCGAAGTCTTTTCATTACATTTAGAATGAAGAGGGCCTTGGGTTCAATGTGATGGGTGGAAGGGAGCAGAACTCGCCAATTTACATCTCGCGTATCATACCTGGAGGAGTGGCTGACAGGTATTGGAGTGACGTGCATTTTTTCTTTTGTATTCCGAAATTATATCCTAACGGTGTTGCCCTACGTATAAGACTTGACATCTGGGTGATGTGACAAGGGGAGGCTCAGTTGAAAACTGTCCAAACAATAAACGTTTGAATGTGAAACGAAGTTTAAATTTTGTGAGCAATAACGAAATTTCATGGACAGTGCTTACTTCATAGATCACAATGCAGCTTTTTAGTCGGGCAACCGACTATAGGTTTACCCTCGAGTTTCATCGCAAATCGCAGTCACGTGCAATGGGGAATACCGCAGGCACGTAATACGGACGCAACCTTCTTTCTACGATGTCGAAGTCGATGGCGAATATGTTGAAAACAAATGGTGTCATCTTTTCTACGCTCAAACATACAGACCCACAAACCGTTCGCGGTAGACCCACTCTAAAAGATGGCGTGTGTAATGAGCGTATATTTCGAAACGGGTCGTTCCGCGAACTGAAAATAGCAAAAGAATCAAATGGTTTAGCGAATGTCTCAAAAGAATCAAACGAGTTACCAGTGAACAGAAAATGTGGACAGAGTGACAGAAGAGCATTTGCTGATAAAGACAAGGTGCCTCGCGATGAAACTCGAGGAAGCGACAACAAAGATGCCACGTTTCCGTTGGGGCTGAAACTTCAGAATACCCGGCCACGATTGCGTGACATTAAAGTTCTGCTCCAGCAGTCCCGCAGTCAATAAATATTTGCATATGGAAACAAACACGTATACCTCGTTCTATAATCCATGTGCCGAAAACAAGCACAATACACATGAATATTCCTCGTTCTATAATCCATGTGCCGAAAATAAGCACGATACACATGAACATACCTTGTTCTATAATCCATGTGCCGAAAACAAGTAATCCATGTCATATCCTTTTTTTCCAACTGCGGGAGTGCGGGACTGCGGGAGCACTAGTTCTTTACCCACTCCATCCACTTTATTTCTTTTAAAATATTTTTTGGCCCATTTCTCTTTTTTAATTTCATGATTGACATCGCGACTGCGGCACCAC
>OX453275.1:17216773-17311773 GCA_949710005.1 Ricordea florida | reverse complement strand
CTGTAGTCAACAATGATATAGATCGTATCATTGATATATTTGCCGTCAAAATGGCAGAGACAGCTATTTCTTTTAATGTTTTTTTTTTCTGTTTCGTAAAAATTTGGGCAACTTCAATTGTTGAAGCGTAATTCGTACGACAAACTCAAAAAGGGACTTAGCGGACTATATTTTGCACATGCAGTTTTATTGTGTCGTTCATTTGAGCTATTATTTGGTCCTGCTCTAGTACAAGTTTCATCGTGGTAGTGTTTTGCTGAATTTCCCAAGGAAAACCTCTACGAAAAAGCTGTAAAGCGAGCATCGACGCCAGCCATATTTCGCTAGCTTGGACGCCAATTTTTTTTTTTTCAAACAAACACTCAATGGCTCAAGGATTACCAGAAGTCCCTAAATTATTCACCTCTTAGGAGGTGGATAGTGTTGAACAGCCTGCGTCGGAGAACCATTCAGATTGCTCAAAATGCCAAGGTTGCTGAGTGGGTATATACTAAATACATATATAAAAATTTTCGGCTCGATTTACTCTGGCTTGAGAGCCACGTGGTCTGACGAGGAGCGACACGATTAGTAACCTTGCGTCGCAAAGAATTACCCTCCATCTTTCCTTATGACAGAAAGCTCCGACTTGTATGTTCTTGCAATAAACGTGTTTTAATTGAGACTTGGACAGCACTCTTTTAACAGTAAATTCAGCCGATCATACTGAGCGCACTCAAGTAAATCCACCAATCAGAATTTATTTCTTTAACCTTAGTATGCAACAGCCACTTATTCTACAAAACTGGGATTTTCCTCAATGGGAATTTTTCTTTCACATCTTACAGTGTTTCTACTAGAGATATTTTCCTCAATTCTGACAAAGGAGTTTTTTAGCAAAATGACGAGAGTTTGTAAGTGGAATTTCCGGGTTTCATTTTCTTTTTAATCTTATTTTGAAAAGCCCTTTTAGAACGTCCCAATACGTTTTTGTCAGTTTGAGTTTGTTATCACCCACACGATTACAGACCGAATTTAACTCCACTCAGTCCTTTTACCATTAAGCACAGGGGCCGGTCAAATTCGCTAATGCAGAAGAGTGGAGCTCAGTTTGTGCCGCTGGCTAAATATAATGATATAAACTTCTTTATTCAGAGTCTTCTCTAGTATCATTTACTTCACTTCAATCATCATTCCCGGTAGCCTTAAGTTGTTGCTTTTCCACTCACAAAAATTGAAATATATGTTTTCTGTAAATTTTCTTTCAATGACCGTCATTTGTATGGAAAAATATTGTTCTGAGTAGTGAGGCAGCTCTAGATAATGTGAGTCTATGTGCTTGATTACGTTGTTGGGGAACTTGTAAAAGATTCGACTGTTTGGTCTGGTCTTTTGAAGTCCATATTGGGTTATCATTTTTGCAGAGTGTTGAGGGAGAGAACCACGAGAAAGCTGTTGACCTCTTGAAAGCAGCCCAAGGTTAGTTATCGTAGTTTCAAAGCTATCATTGGTGAATGGATAGGCAAATTTGAAATTGGGTGTAATCGCCATCACTCAGCATTACTTAGTGCTTGGGAACAGTGGCTTGTGGTTGGTGTCTATATAAAAATAAACATGTACTTTAAAGGTGATAGCCAAAGATGGTAAATACAACCCAAGCGTGCTTTATATTTCAGTACTTCGTATGTCTCTATTATCGTCATGGTTCTAGAAGTGTCGCCGGAACCTGGTTGCGATTATTTCGTGGTATAAATTTATGAGACAGTTTGGTAATCTTTGCCATCGTAATAAAAAAAAGTCTTAATAAGGAAATAGAAATCGTGTTTCGTTTTCGGAATGATTATGGGGACGTGACTTCTTTTTAGTCTGCTACGTGCAGTTGTGCTGAGGTAGCGTTAAGATACTGCCCTGTTGACGAAATAAATTGATGATGAATGACATCAATGAGTAATCGATTGGTAATCATTAATTATAAAATAACTCGGATACTATGCGCGCGCTGATTGGTCGAAAACCATTGGGTTATTTTGCCAATAAACCCATAGGAAAAGGGAAACATTTTCTGTTTGTATTTGAAGTTAGTTAATGAAAGCAATAAATCGCGGTTTCGATGGATTTACTGGCGTAATAAAACACTTGGGCTGTTGGGAGAATACTCAACTATTTTGCTGTGTACATTGTTAAACAGAAAATTGAAAATTTTACATTGTTAAACAGAAAAGGTCTAATTTTTGTTGTATCACCCAACTAATGGGACAGAAAAGGCAATAATAAAGTTGGCAAATGCCAGTTGAAGAAATATTTATTTGGGAATAAAACGAAAGAAAGCGTCACGAATTTCGCTACTTGAGGATTATTTCTAATAGTCCTCTAGTAGCGTAGCCAATCAGATTGCGGTATTTGTATTAGTCCACTGGCATTGGTAGTAAAGCCCATGGGGTCTCCCTGTGACGAGTAAAATCGTCTGGCATTAGCCAGGTTAAAGCCATGGCTTATGAAGCCGTTTCCAGGAATACGGCTTAATGAGCGTCAAAGGATCTACAATTATTGACTTTATTGGGACAATCGAAAATGCTTTTGGCATACTCGCAGTGTAAGATGGGGACACCTATGAAAGCAAAAATGGGAAAAGTTGAAGAAATCATCAAGGCAACCATCTGTCTCCACAACTATCTTCAACTAACCGACAATGCAAGGTATGCACTTGCTGATTTCGTAGATTCTGAGAATAATGATGGTGGAGTTGTGCCAGGAGAACGAAGATCCAAAGCAGTACATGCCGAACATGGTGGTCTTACCAACCTACGACAAGTTGGAAGCAACAGGTACAGCTGTAAAGCTGCCCTTGCCAGGAGTAATTTCAAGGATTTTTCAAACAATGAGGGTGCAGTGGAATGGCAGCAAAGGCATATCAGCAGCTGTGGTGTTGTTAACACTGCTTAGCATATGCACTTCTCAAAGTCAAGTTATCTGACCAATAGTTACTTTGCATAAATCATTGTCTACTGTTGGTTGAAAATATGAATTTAATTTAATTTCATACAATAATTATTTTATTGAGCTTTTGAGCTGCATGTTGAAACATTCTTGATCATTGGCTGTTTTCAGTACAATGCAATACACAATGCTTTATTGAATATAATAATGACTCAAGCAAAACCGATAGAGGCAATAGTATTATCAAATTATTTCAAGCCACACTACCCAGATTCTTAGGTTTTTTTGAGCTTTCCCCCCTACCTTGTCTTTTTCCAAAAGAACCGCCTTACCATTGCATTACCAAATTGTAATTTATTGTTTATGTACTTGATGAAATTTGCAGTTATTAACCACCTGGACCCGGTTCCTGAAAAGCCGATTAAACTGTCCCCCGATTAGCGCTTAATCCACGCTTAAAAATCGTATCCTCTGGATAACTAATCGGAGGATAAAAAGGCGGAAAACAGATTTATCCCTCGATTAACTATCCACTGATTAAGGTCAGAACAAACCGGTCAGACTGGTTATTTTCACGTACGCGGCTGAACGCGGGAAAATATTGCAGCTGCGGTCAGTGACGAAATTAAAAGCATGAACTCATGTGAAAAGAAAAGAAAAATGGCGGAAAGTGAAAATGAACGTGAAGTTATCGTTGAATCAAAAAGAAGAAATAGAAAACCCAATATTTCCGTGAATGAAATTTCTGTAATTACAGAAAAGGTTAAAAATCACCTTGCAGTCATCCAGTCGAAATTTTCAAGTAACGTAACGAACAAAAAGAAGAATCAAATTTGGCAAGAAATAACTGAGGCTGTAAGTGCAGTGGGGATGGCAGGGCGAACGGTTACGGAAATAAAGGATAAATGGAGAAATTTACACAGTACAGCAAAGAAAGAGTTTTCCACATTTAGGAGGGAAACACAGAAAACTGGAGGTGGTCCAGCTCCAAAGCCCCCGAGTTTGTCCAGCGAAAAAATATTGAAGTTTTTGAGGACACACCGGCTTTCAGTGGTTTGAATGGGTTTGAAGCAGGTATGTAAACAATGCTATTGTTACGAAAGTTGTCATGTGATTGCTCACTATTTGTCGGCCATGTTTTCATAACGTTTTCCTTGCGAACATTTTGAGTTGCTCTCCAGCTCTGCATGTTGTGATGGAATGGCAAGTGTGGATACTTCGGAGAAAAAGATAAGTGTGAAAATTTTAGAGGCTGAACATTCTCTGGGAAAGATTTCGTGCTCTCTGCGAAAATCATTTTGCGCGTTTGACGTGTATGAACGTAACTGAGCTGAGTGGCAATTGAGCAGTTACAGACCTGCCAACCCCTGGTAAAGGAAAATCTGGAGATCCATGAAAAAAATCTGGAGATTCTACAAAAAATAGTGAGATTCTATTTCTTTTCCCCGATCAAACCCCTTTTCAATCGAGGGAAGCTATTAACAGTTTATTTAAATGTTACCTTGTTTCATTTCAAAGCTGCATCTTCTTACAACAGGGAAGGTGCAGCTTTCTTTGATGATTCCAATAGGTCATCACTAGGACGAAACTTATAGCAAGGTGTCAGTTCTTCCGGATAAGCCAACTTCATGCCCAAAATGTAAGACAAGGTGCCATCAAAAAAAGCGGTAAGTTATTAAACACAAGCAAAAATCACAGCTTGGTACAAAAAAGTAGTAAGTACAGTGTTTTTCTTTATTAGTTTATCACTTCATGCTACTAGCATTCCTCGTAAATATTCCATTCTTATTCAGCTTAATTTATTTCATTTCAGAAAGATTTTTCCCAAAAACCTGTGAGATTAGGAGTCTTGTCGTGAGACCGTGAGAAATGACAAAAAGTCGTGAGACTCACGGCAGAACCGTGAGAGTTGGCAGGTCTGCAGTTATAAGTTCTTCTATGAATTCATGTAAAATTAAACATGTGCGTATTTCTATAATTTCTCTTAGGTCCAGAGGCCGCAACACCCAATGAGAATGCCTGGGTTTGTGAAAGTGTGGCCAACAACGAGGATGGTTATGTGGAGGTTGTTGGCGTGAAGCCAAGCAAGAAGAAAAAAAAAAACAGGACGACGTGCTGGAACTTCAGCACGAATGTCTTTGCTTAATAAAGAAAACTCAATTTTGAAAAAACTTGTGCAACGTTTTCACATTGGCATAATAGAATAACTTATGATGAGTGTTTATGTTCACTCAGAAACAAAATAACAAGTAAAAAGTTAATCAGGTTGTCTGATTAAAAAGTTTACCTTTTGTAACTGTGGACCATTCTACCAATGGACCATGTTCACATGAAATTCACGTCACCTTTGGTTGACACATTTTGTAGTTTTCAGCCTTCATGTAGTAATTGATTTAGAAGCAGCTTCATTGAATAAAAGATTTGAACTTTCTTCTTGTTACTACAGTTCATCACAACAGAAAACAAGCATTTATTATGTAAATGCATTTGTCATGTGAACATGTTACTGTATTAAACATTTCATTAATATTTGCTGGTGCTTTGTGGTGTCGCTTCACCTTGACACAATTTAGTGCACCTTGAAACCTTACAACTTTCGTAGTAATATATAGCAAAGTCATGCAATGTTGTTAGAGTCATACGGGGAACAAATCAACAAAACCATTATAAACCCCTTCTTTTGACATTTTGCAAACTGCAAATCACAGACAGCTGAACCTTAAATAAGGCAGCAATAATTGCATACAGTGTTGTGTTACAAGTTTCTCTTCACAATTTTGTTTGCCTGTCTTTGAAGCTATGTTGGCATTTTATTTTTACATTGTTTTCAATAAAATGGTATAAGAATTGGATTAAGGAGAGGGCAAAACATGTCACCAAAGTAATTTGTATCTCTGGTAAGGCAAACATACAATAATTATTGAAGTCTTTGTAACACAACACTTTTACATGCAAGATGATAGTAAAGCCGGTTGTGTTTGCTAAACAATTTCATTTGAAACTGTGGGGCATGAAACAAACATTTTTAAAAAGACATGTCAAATGTAGTCCCTCACAGCCTTTCCATCCTCGGGGCCACAATATACTGTAAGTTCTGGTTGATCTTCAATGTTTTCAAAGCCCGCATCCAATGGCTCATTCCTGAGGATGGCAATATTATGAAGGATTGCACACGCCCCTATCAAAATGTATGTTTTCTCTGGTGTCATGCGAATCTCGGAATGAAGAAGATGCAATCTCTTCTTCCACCACCCAAATGTTCGTTCAATTGCCACGCGGGTCTTTGTATGGGCTTTGTTGAAGACTTCCTGTTGAGCAGTGGAAGGGTTCAGGTATTGTCTCATGAGGTACGGGCGACATGGGTAACCACTGTCTCCCAAGAGTAAGCCGTCCTCTTGCGTTCGAGGCTGGGTTTGCAGCTGCTGTCCAATAACTGAATCAGTGAAAATGAAGCTGTCATGTGTGCTTCCTGGCCATTTGGCAACAATGTTGGTAAAGAAGCATGAAATATGTAGGATTTATAATTTTGCCAGTGAATTATTACTACCTTGAATAATTTTTATGGGCTAATGGCACCTTTGTAACAAAAACAAACTTTAAGAGGGCTACACCTTCGGAATTTAGTAAAGAAAATTTTGACAGGTAGAAAAGCCATGTGCCTCCCCAGAAAGCAAAAAATTATATAAGCTTAGATATCACTACTTCCCGACCTTTGGAATTTTGTAAACGAACTTAACATTTATTTTCCTCACCTCTGTGGTCGCAAATAGCGTGTACGGTAATGGAATGATATCCCTTTCCGATTAACATAATCGGCCTCATTTTGGCTGGGCCCTTGGATTCTGATATGGGTTCCGTCTACGCAGCCAATTACTTCCTTTGCTCGTTGAATTTCAGCGGCGGTGGTCGGCCAACCGATAAACTCGTTCCGCTTTTGAATCAGTGCTGCAGACACGTCACGAATTATGCGAGAAACAGTTGACTTTGGTAGGCCCAAGGTATCGCCAATCACTTGGAGGAAGCTTCCGGAGGCGAAGAAACGTAGAGCCACAAGCACTTGAACAGTTGACGACAAAGCATGGTTTCACGAGGTTTGCCGTTCAAGGTCTTCCCGGAGAAATTTGACCAAAAACTTTATGGACTCACGGCCAAAACGAAAGCGACTCCTAAGTTCTTCCTCCGTAAAGTTTGCTAAAGCAGTATCATGCATTCTGAACTTTTTTTCTTGCCACGTAACCGGCAGAAGGTCAAACAGTAAATCCGCCATTTTGTTTGTTTTAAAAAATTTTATTCCGCGGTTAGTAAGTTAATCTACCTCGCTGGGTGTAATAAATTAAACCGTTAGTTTATCCTTCGGATAGTGCTAATCGTGCTTTGTGGAATCTAACCGAAGGATAAATTTTATTCCTCGATTAGCGTGGTTTATCCTTTGATTAGCGCTAATCGGCTTTTCAGGAACCGGGTCCAGGCCAACATTCTTTTACTTTTTAGGTGCAATACAGGGCACGAGTTTGCAGCGTTATACGCGCGTGGGACGAGTGTAAAAGCGCCCTATTGCACGCAATTTACATGCGCTCCAAGCGCGCGTAAATTGCGTTTTTAAAACACTGCCTTCCAGATTTAAAGAAGTCTCTAAAAGAGAAACTCTGATCTCAAGCGTAATCGAGATGGAACAGCCCGACTGCAGGACTGAACAACGAGAAGAGTTATTCGTGGTTTGACTTCGAACTTAACTGAATATTTCTTGAAGCTAGCTACTATGTGTTCAGTGAAACAGAAATTAGTAACATTACGATATAGTGCAACTATACTTTCGTCCTACAGCACCAATATTTGGGCCCTCGTTTGTTTATACGGTCTGTTTTGTTCATGTGGATGGTGAGTAACATACATAAATGGAACTTTCATTTTATGTTTTGCGTCCTCTGTTTAAAACGACTGTGAATTACCATAAACTTTTTTCAACCATCCGAAAGTAACGGCTATGTGATAGAAACGGCCCATTTTGCCTGCTAAATCCAAACGAATCGGGGCCTGTTACGTTCGGAATTCTACGTGTATTGTTCACGTACGATATGTTGTTTTGTGTTTCATGATAGATTTTGGATCCCTGATCGGTCAATTTCCAATTACGATTGTTCTCAGGAATCTAAAACACGCTCAATGCAGAAGACAGTTTCTTGTCTGTAATCTTACTTACAGTAGATGAAAGAAAATAATGTAGATGGCACATAAACTCGCCCTGGAGTTCATAGCGTAGAACGAGATAAACTACTGGCCCACAGCTGCGAAATCACCAAATATTAATCCGATAGAAATGGTTCGGCATGAGTTAAAGCCGGCTACTTGCGCCTAGTTGCAAAGCCAAGTAATAAAGAAGAATTGTTGCGTTGGATTCAGGAAACTCGGGATAGCGTTGCACCAGAGAAGTGCAGAAGATACATAGGCCACCTGCAGATTGTTATTCCTGCCATTATCGAACGTCAAGAAAAAGCGTCAGGCCATAAGAATTATGTTCATGTTAGCTGTTTTAAAGTCAGATCTGTTAGTGCAAGCGTCATTTGAACTATGATGAAAAATAATGAAAACAAGATTCCAACATGGATTTCGGTATGTTCCCAATCATAGAAGTGTCATAGATTATATCTGCGATATGTTTATGAAGACTAATACTAATGATCAGTTGATAATAAATTGATGACAGTTAATGACAGTTATCTTTTGTCGCATGACTGCGCCTCAACCGTTGATAAAGCATTGAGTCGTACGTGATTGGCATAAATGATCGTGATACAAGAGTAAACCGTTCACCTGACCAACGAGTTGTATTTGCACACGAGATTGTGATGGATTTTGTGATCAACGTTCAGGAAGATACAAAACATTGTACACCCGTTGATTAATACTACACGCACTCTTCGTGTTTTCTGATGAGTACATTTTCTTTCCTATAAATACACGCAAGTTACATGTAAAGTTACTGCGTGTTAAATTCTACTCGCGTGTTTTGTGTGAGTAAATCGTGAGTAAAACCGGCATATTGCACGCTTTTTGCGCAGGTGTTGGTGCTGCTATACTCGTGCCGTGTACTGTACACTTGTTTATTTTCTATTACTATGTTTGATACTTTTGTGGCCTATCGATTAATCATCGATTACTCATTGTTTATTAGATATAATCAATGACTAAACAACTGATTAACCATTGATTTCCCATTGATTTCATTGATGTCCGTTTTATTACGTCTGGCTGGCTAGGATACTTTTGACGTAGTTATCAAGTCCAAGGAGTTCTGTCACTTAGCAACAGAGATAGTACACATTCTTATCAGTGGTTGTGATCCTTTTTCAGGGAGTGTCCGCCTGGTAGTTAAGTTCACACCAAAGTGTAAGTATGCTAATGAAGAGCTTGTGGTGGAAGGAGTGGAGTAAACACTCTGAATAATTGATGGCTTGACCTCGTCAAACCAGTCAGCGTAAACCCACTTTTTATCACAAGCGATTCGGCTTGAGCAACAATATATCTCAAAGGGAAATTGTGTTTGGTCTCCAGCAAGATAATTGTAAGGGTATTTGACTTCATTACATTAGATTTATTACGAGCATTTGCGCAATAACATTATGGTCAATAGCGCCTAGATACTGTTATTCGGGAAACTATTCAATACAATACGGGGGTGTCATTGTGAAACGTGTTTTACAATATAAAACTACACCTATGAAAACGTTTACTGATTTACGAACCCTAGTATTTGAATACAATTTCCTCTGAGATGCACTGTACCGTTTATTTCGAAAATATTTGTAAAGGTAATCATACGGTTTCGAGTTCAATTTGGAATTAATTTGCACGAGTGAGTTTTTCAAAAAGCTGAAATTGCACGAGCCGCTTCGGCTAAGCCGTATGATTACTTATTAATAATATAAACATGAAAAAATTCGCCTGGAAGAAGTACCGGAAGATCTCATTGCGGACGGACAGGAAGTAAGCATTTGTCGCGGATTTGACACTTTATTTACTGATTGGCTGATGAAGATCAACTGATAACGCTACGAACTCAAAGCGGGTCGTTCAAAAATAAAGAATATCATAATCGAGAAAATCGATGTGTAATTTGCACTGGTGTTACTCTTTTTGCACTGGTATTACACTTTTTGCACTGGTGTTACACTTGAACTGCACTGCTCTCAGCCAATCAGAATCGAGTAATTTTTTCATGTATATTATTAATTTCGAAATAAATCAGGGAAAGAAAAACAGAAAAAGCCAAAGCAAAAACAGATTGAATACAAAGACAAATATTGCTCCATTCTTTTGCAACACCATGTTCCCATCATACTTCCCATCGTCAACGGGACTGAATATCATAAACCTGACGTTTCCTGTGTGATGCCACTCCAGCTGAGCTACGAAGCTATTCACATTTAGGCTAACTTCCAGGTCTTGCGCAAGGACCTTGGGTCGACGTATTGAAAGCCCAGATTCGCACCCTCCTGGGTGTTATTTTTATTGACATTAAAGTTTTTAGTGGTTCATGATAGAGGCTGTATGAAGAGTTGTAAATGGAGCATACAGTGTTTCATCCAATAATGCTTTGCAATCCATTTTTTTTTTTGCACAGTGTTGGAAGAAATGGAGGCCAGGTTTGATAGACAGCGTGGATCTCGCAAACGATAGTAAGTCTACCTCTTTGGTTGTAATCCAAAGGTACCTCTTAATGGAAACTTAGCCGCATCTATACTGCATGTTAATGAAATACTGAAAGGATAAGCAAAGCAGGTAATAAGTTCATGTAACAGCATTAAAATTGAATTTTACTGAAACAGCCCTACCCATGGGACTCAACTTGAGATTTCGAAAGAAACGTGTCAACGTGGAACTGCATATAACTGATTCCGTCTTTATCCATGCAATCAGCTTGTGTAATATCATCTTCGTACTTCCAAATATTCGTTTTTGCCACACCCAGGTCATAACTCATTAAAAATAAACCTGCAGGATAATCGTGATTCTCCTAGCATAATCATCACGGTTCAAAGATCAAAAAATAATGGTTAGCCTCGTGGCATAAAGGCTTATATGCCTGCCCACCTCAGATTTCAACATTTCACGACGTTTCATGGAAAACTCAAACACAGAGTTGCCCAGCAAGGTGAGAGCATCGACCGAAAGGTCATAAATAACATTTAGCGGAACGGCGTCCGCCTTTCGCTTCGTAGCCTCAACGATCTTGCTCGTTGGTTGAACCACAGGCGTCAGAATGCCTTTGATTAAATTCCTTTGAGATGGACTGAAAGCAGCAATCGCGACCCTTAATCTTGTGTAGCGAGTCGTCCCTTAATTCGGGGTTCACCCGAGATGCTATGAGAAACTCACAATTCTCTGATCGAAGGTACTTCTTTTGAAAAGAGCAAAACTGCTCCTTAGCTGGCTATTTAGTGCAAGCGCTATTAACACGTTTAGCCACTCATTCATGAAGTTTGGACCACAGTCCTAAGCATCCTTGAAGAGGTCTTCATAGGGGCGTTCGGCAACAACATCATCACCAGTTTCGTCGGCGATAGTTTCGGCAAGGTGAAACTCGCTAGGCGGTCCTTCTTCTAGGAGAGCCTATTCTTCTTCAGCAGTCGTCATGGTCACTCGCGGTTAAGTAAACCGCGACAATATAGTGCCTCTCACACTTTGACTATCGACTCGGCCAAAGAGTCTAGCTTAGACTCAACGCTCTAAACCCGGTCGCAACCGGAGTGTCGGCCGACTATTCGACAGAAATTACAGTTGGATCTGTCTTTGCCTTGTGAAGACGACTTATGAAGACGACATGGTGCTTTTATGCAGTGTTTGATTTGCATAACAAAGATCTTTGAACCGTGATGACCTGGTACCAAGCCGTGGAATAATGCAATCTGAATCCCGCAGTGCGGAGCATTATACGAAGTAGAATAGCCACGGGCCTAGCTCCGTCCCCTGGTGAACTCGTGCTGATACGTAACCTGCTGCTTCTGATTCGAATCGAAGGTCCAACATGGAATAGCAGTTCGAGATCTGTCAGGGGATGCCCTCGACCACGGTTGGACATCGACTGAGAGAAGTTCAGTTTCATGACCATAATGCTCTGCGTGCCAATTCCAACCTCCTGTAGATATAATGTTTTCACTTAAGAAACAAAACAAAGGCATTCCAGTCTAGTTAGATTTTATTAACCCGTGAAATACATGTCCGGAATCAAAGAAGCAAGCTTTAAGGAAGTGCAAAGTATGCTTTAATGCATTAAGTTGCAAAGATGACTCGCGTTTCTAAGAAAGAAAGCCCGAGCTCACGCAGATGTGCGTCTAGTCACCGTGTTATACTCTGACTAACAAACAGTGGTGAACTTTGTCATCGTTGTTTGTCCATTGAATTTTCACTTGAGACCTTTTTCATTGGTTCTAAGATATCTTTTTGTCATTTCCAATCCAAACTATTATGAAGTATGTTGTGTGCCGGTCTGCGTAAAAACTGATTGTACAAGTGCATATGTTACCCTTTACATATAGAACTTTGCTTTTGTTTGCAGATTTGTGGCTATGGAGGAACTGTCCTGAGAATGCTTGATCGTTTGGTTTTGCCTTTGTGATAGCCGACATGTTCATATTAACCATTTCACCGTCTTTAGTCGCACGTTTCTTTTTCGACCACTTTTTTTGAGACAGTTAATTCAAAGGACTATTTTATATGTTGTTGTATGTTTATTGACGTTTGATAGTTCTTGAGGACCCGCAGGCTTATGATTCTTGCCCACGAAACTATCTAGTTGCAGTTTTATTAATTGCACACTATGTGAGATTCGTTTAAGTAACAATGACATCGGCGTTTGGGTCCGCTGCATTGTCAAACGCCTATTTGGCGTTATTGAGCGTTTTTCATTTACAGAAAATTCCTAGAAGTTCCTAGAATTTTCGGGATAATTAAAAGATTCTGTTTCCGTTTCCCCGCTCAGAACTTCCAAATGAATTTTTATGTTTCGACGTTCCACATCTATTACACCCGTTCCACGCCCTTGATTTTTTTCGAAAGCCTCTTACTTCAGAGGTTTTCCGAAAACTTTTACATGGAAAACAAATAACAAACTAAAGGTCCCAACGGAAAAGTTAAGAAAGTTTGTAAATTGAAAACGGCCAATAGTTTCCCAAATTATTTCCTTGTATTTTTGGTGTTTTGGTACTGTGCACTAGTTTAAAGTAAGCGAAAATAGATTATCCGCCAGGGTACCCGAAGAAATTTTGGGAGAGTGTAGAAGCACAATATATAAGTGCCAGTATTCATGTTATTGTTGTGTAGAATACTTGTTCTGATGTCACTTTTCTCACAAGTAATAATTAATTTTTCTATCCTTGGCTGTGATTTTGTTGTCATCTATCTAACATAATTTTTATGCATTTAGGCTATGACTGATTAAATACCATAAAGAGCTTGTACGAGCGAACTAGGAAGTACTAGGTGAAAAATCAAATAATCAAATAAAAAAAACTTGCCTGAAAAGTATACTGTATTATTCTTTTCAGGAATCGTGTCCTGTATTTGTAATGCTTGTAATGTTTGGAGATTGAAACAATCTCGCGAATTCAGTTACAAACATATAACGTGCGCCTCGTCACCTGGGATAACTGTCTAATATATTTATGTTCCTCTCTCAGAACTCGATGTAAACATTTACGAATGCTATTACGCCGGCTAGGCCTTTCGATGCTGACAAGAGAGGATGACGCTGAACAATGATGCATTCAGTGTATTTGATTCCCCTTCTTAATTTGTTGGAAGCCATACCCGACCAGAAAAGAATTTACCATTTGGTGTCAGTGTTGTATATATTGATTCAATTTTTTTCTTGGTTTGAATTTTATTTTCCTTTGTTTTTTGGTATGGTAATTTATGACAATGAAACAAAGGAAAATAAAATTTAAACCAAGGAAAAAATTGAACCACAACATATACAACAAAACACTCAGTGAATATCACGAATACCATAACTTTGAGGTAGCGGACCGTCTGATTCATTTTGTATTTGTACATCATTTGTCACTTTTAAGATTTTTAAAAAATGTTCGCTTTTCATCGGTTGTGTTGTTTATCGAGTTAGCGTTTTATTTTTCCCCTCCTTAAAGTAACGTTTTATTTGAAGATCAAATAAAACTTCATTCATGAAACAGTTAAATTTTAGGCATTTTAACATTAACATTAAAAATTTCTATAAAACAGTAATTTTTTCCAGAAAGAAGCAAAAACGGCTCCGAAAAGACCAATATTAGTTTTCAATATTATCAAGGGGTTTTTGGCCAGTTTACGATGATTCCGGATTATTCTGGAAGATTTCCGAAGACTGTCGAACATGTTCGAAGATTAACGAAGAGGTCCGACCATTGCCGAAGATGTCCGAAGAATCGTCCAACACTCAACAATATTTTCTTCGGAAACAGTAGACATTAAAAAATTGGCCAATTTAACAGCAAACACTAAAAATTATGCGAAAATAACCCCAAACATTAAACCCCATTCAGACCCTCTAAATACCTTGACTATCGTCAGAAATGCTGTCCAAACACTCCGATGAAGACTCGAGTATGTCGGCTATGTTCGTTGTCGCTACAGGCGGTTAATATGCTACATATCAATCATGCACTAGCTTGTGATTGGCTCTCCCAAACCAATTCGCGGGAGAGACGATCTAAAAATAACCTTACTTGTGAAAACGCCGTTTCACAGACTTAAAGGGCTCCTGGTTAGTTCAAGACCACTGGATATTTCCGTAGTAAAAAAATGGTGGTAATTGGAAGGAGATATGGTGGCAACTGTTTATTTATGCTCTAACGCTTTGGTATGTTTTCAAACGGTGTTTTTGGATATTTCTACAGCTACCGTGTTATTTTTGAGGGGACGTTTTGCTTTCAAGAGAAGTGTGTAGTGTGAAGGGTGTAAAATACTGTTAGGACACAATTGAAACTGCAACATCAGTATTAGAAAAGAATGAACAATTTAATACATTCATTATGAAATTTAGCGTAGCTGTAAAATCTTGGTATAAGCAATCCACAGATTTTAAGGTAAGAGTGACTTCAAGAAGGTAATAACAATAACAAAGAAGTCCAGTTCATTCTGGGAACAAAACCGTTGCATAAATTCTATGGTCGACTGTCGGTGCCACCTCGGGCGACAGACTTTGTGACTCAACGGTCAAAATGTAGCCTCAATGGGCGAGCTAGTAACCTCGTGCTTCCCGTTGACGCGCTCTCAACTCACTTCGACGACAGATCTGTTTTCCAATTGACCTTTCACGAATATCTCCGAAGACAGGCAAGCTGGAGGCGGTAATTTACTCAGAGGGCAAGTCTCTTTATCTGGTAATTGCCCCGTTTGAAGTGTATTGAGGAAAAAACATTGATTTCTTCACACCATGTAGGCAATCGAAACAAGGAAAAACCCTAACCTTTCAATTCTTCCGAACTTGAAAGACGTGAAGTGTGGAAAGAAGAAATCACTGTGACGTGACATAACAAAAACGCCAAATCGCGCATGCCCCGAATCTGACATCCGAAAAATCGAGATTTTTCACCGCTTATATGACATGGAACACCGCTGACCCTCGCAAATAGTGTGCTGTCTCGCTAAGGCTCGCCAGCAACAAAATTACTTAATTCTTTAATTCTTCGAAGTGAAAAGAGCCATATTATGCTATCAGCGCTAAATTTAGAAATAAGGTAAGAATTATGCGTGGATTGCATATCATACCAAGAAGTATGCTAGCACAATCGACAAAACCATACTTCTGAGAGAGTTCCATATTTGTAAATCCGAGTTTCATGTTGAATTATGTTTTTATCTTCGAGGAACAGACGAGTTAAAGAAATCATTCCATATGACGTTTTCTTGATTTTATTAGGAGTCAATCCGGCAATAGAAATCGATCGGGAGAAACGTCATGTGAGCAGATGTGAGCAGCTTTAGGAAGGGGAGGAGAGTTAGGTGAACAGCAAGACAACAGCTACGAAAGAGACTCTTGGATATTTTTATGGAACGCATAACAAGTAACATCAGTCCCGCTTTAAGATGTGATACTGATATTATTATTACATTTATTATTAGCTTTTTTTACAAAGAATCACAAACACGGAAGTTACATTACAAAAGCCACAACCAGGGGCTTAAATAAATGACCTGTGGTCAGCAGAGAACGTTAAGACTTTCACAAAGAAGAATGAAGGCATTTTACTAAATTCCAATATTAATCAAGTAAAAAACACATACACATGGGGTACACACAGAGCCCATCGAATTCCATCTTTAGCGAGCGTTACCTGGAGGAAGGACGATGTTGGGAGGCACAACCAGCAACTCCTTACGAGCGAACCAGCGTTTGAACCCGTCGAGCATATACATGCTGATCTGGCTTGGTGACAGACCTTTCGATAATGTAGACCTTTCTGTCCCACCCTCCAACTCACTCGGTTGGTAGAGATAGTGAACAGACACAAAGGAGGGGAGCCTTTTTGTTTTTATCCCAGTGGGTCTTGAATAAGTTGTTGAGAATTTTGCGTTAACAGCTTTTGTTTTGACAGCTTCTGCAGGCATCCCAGTCAGTCTGGTGACTTCGTTGTTCAAAGCTGAGACAATGTCGAGTGGCCTTTTCACCCACGCCGTGGATCGCTGGCCCGCGGGGGTGGGGAGGGGTGGGGGCATTTCTCCAACATACTGATACCCGAACAAACGCTCGGCAAGGGAGCAGTTAAAACGTTCGACAATGGCCTGTTGCGGTGAATTTCAGTGCGCCCTCGCCCGATAGCTGTTTTGTGACTTTCCATCCCTTTGGTGACGGAAGGAAAAAGGGTAATAAGGTGAAATGGTTGTATTTTTGGGTTCGGGCAGTGAAGAAAAGATTTTCAGAAAGGATGGTTCAGGCTTTCTGAAATCATTTATAAACAAATTCAAGAACCTTCTTGGTCCGTTCAGCCTTGAACAGCCGAAGATATTTTAGTTGAGGAGAATGCAACTATAATAAAGCAACGTAGACAAATACTAGGAGACCCAGAAAAAAATTGGGACCGGTTGTACGAAGGCCGATTAGCGTTAACCCACGGTTAAATTTTAACCCGGGTCTCTTTTCCTCTTGTTAAAAAGTGTTTTCTTTGATAACGTTCTCTACTTTATTCAGAGCATACAATCATTCTAATCAGTCTAAGATTAATGCTATAGAAGAAGAAGAAGGTTCCCCGATGGAAAGTAAGAGTGAATTCGACAGACTAAAACAACTCCAAAAGAATCTTAACAATAATCTTGTACAAAAGTACAAAACAAATGCGAAAAGAACAAGAAAATGTTGCCAAGCTCATAGCAGAAATCTCCGTCAAAGTGAGAGAAAGAGACATCGACCATTGAAGAAAATCTCAACATGACAAAACCCCTTTATGAACTCAATGAACGTGAAGCTGAACTCCAGCGAAAAAATGAAGAGGACAGAGAGATGCTCAGCAACGAGAATGCTTTATCCGAAGAAAGAGAGACCGCCCAACACAGACTAATGCGGGAGAAAGAAGCCTGTCCCTGAGGGAAAGTGTGGTGTCACTGTGACTGTCGTTCTTCTGGCTACAGCTGTTATTGGGCTGATAACGAATTCACTCAAATCACTGGGTAAGGATATTGGTACTGGGCTTAAGACCATTGGCAAAAAAAAACCTGAATCCTACCAGGTCTAATAGGCTCAATGGCAGGGTTCATTTTCAAAGCAGCAGGGAAAGCCATAAGCTTTCTTGCTGAACACACCTGGCTACTCATACTCGCTGTGGTGGCTTTCCTCGTTCGGAAATTAGCGGCGAAGCAGAAAGGCGAGAAATAAACCCACTGCGCCCACCTCTACTAGTACTAATTTTATTTGTATCATGCGCTGTTGGTTCCGATGGTGGCGACGGGTTCGATTTTGTTTCCGCCGGCGGTGAGTTGTGGATTGGATTTGATGGATGACTGTTTGGCGGGTTGATCTTCGAGAGCCCCCCTTCCATAAGAAGTAAACTCGCTTTTTCGTGCTCTTGTTCACTTTGTTGTTTATCCTGAGATTCATTTCCTGTGTTGCTTGTTTGAGTTGATTGTTGTAGCCCACCGTACTCTCTGTGTTAATCACCATATGCGCCGGCATCAACCATGTGCCCGGACACACAGCGAGGTCAAGTCTTACTTTCGCTCATCAATCGCCAGCTGACAACGCTTCACGCTCTTGGCAAGGTCCGGCTGCCTTATTGCCTCCTCAACCAGGATAAGAAACTCACTCTGAGCCTCTTTCGCCCGGCCGCAGGCTCCAAGAGTGCTGCTCCGAATATTCACTTGGGCTCCATGATGCAATAGACAAGAGCCTCGATTGACTGGTTCACGCGAGACCGTTCGCCTTTACTGTTCGTGGCGTAAATGTAAGCACTTTCCAACCCATAGTTAGCCCGTTTGTGTAACGAAAATCGCTTCCTGGTGGAATTTAAAATTCATGGCAAATCCTTTTGTACGACGCGGTATTGTAGTGGTTTTGGTCTGGTTGAATGTCGGGTCACCCGCCAAAGCGCCCATCCCCTGAATACCCCCCAGCTGGTACAAAATCCGCTTTATGGTGAAGTAAACGTGAAAGATGTAACAAGATCCCTTCTTCACGGGTATGTTTAGCGAAGAGTTGTCTTTGTAAAAGATTTCCCCGAAATACCACACACCTCTGTGGCGCACCACATGGCGAAATTTAGCTGCTGCGCTCAGTAATTTATGTTTGGCCCTGACAGGCACTGTTTCGCTTCCTTCCCCGAGGTGTGTGTCAGCAGCGAATTCTGTAATATGTCACTGAATTTCGTTTTGAAAAGCTGATCTGGTGTCGCGTAAATAGCGATCTATCCACTGAAAATACTCTTCAGAGAGGGCGCCACGTTTGAGAACTGACGGCTGGTATGGGTAAATCCTTTCCAGTCTGGCGTGTCGGTGAGAGCTGATATCGTCTATCTGAACGCAGTCAAAACTGGAAAAGACATTTCTTGGAAATGCGAAGTTTGCGCTACTTCACGTGACACCGTACTGTCTAACTTTGAGAGTACCAGGAATGAAGGTAACTATGAATATCATTGCTTTCAGGTTAACTTTATGAAAAGGAAGAGGCATGATTTAGTTATTTAAGGCTATTCTAACGAGATATATGTTATCAACAGATGCCACGACCACTGCGCTCAAATGGGTTCCCTTGACAACGAAAACTAATCACATGTAACACAAAAATCGGAATTTGCATTCAGATACGCGAACAAACTATGAGGCGAGTAAAACTGTAGTCGCTAAAAGTGATAATTCTCCTATACTAATTTACTTTTCTAGGGTATTGGGTTGTAGGCGAATCGACTTCAGTGTAGGCGAAACGTCTCAGAACATGTAGGCGAATCGACTCAAGTGTAGGCGAATCGACTTGTAGGTGAATCATCCTGTAAGCGAAACGACCGACATTCCAGATGACAGCTGATGGCTCGGATGATGATATGATCAAACCTCGTGGGCTAGAGCCATACAGTTTTTGATTTATTTAATTTCATTTCTCCTCATTGCTTAAACTTGTTATGAATTTTGGTATCAACATGAGTTTCTTTGTTATGCTTTGTTAAGGACATAAACTGTACCTGCACTGAACTGCCCACAGGCATGCATTGCTCCATGGTACAATTAAATGATTGATATTGTATTATGATAATTAAATGATAATTATTTATAATATATATAGTATATTTGGATGAAACTCATATGAAAATGCAAGAACCTAGTTTAAGAACCTTGGCAGCCTAAATTTGCCTTAAGTACCATTTAAATAAGAACCTATTTAAGCTAGATTGAAAAATGTAGGTTCTTATACGTGGGCTATTGCTGCAGTATCTCCTTTTGTGGCCTTTTTTGTACGGGCTTGCACGTCAAAAGTCGAACCCAATCTCTTTAGACTTTTCTGTATTTTTTTTTCGCTTTTCCTTTTTCTCTTGATTTTGTCTTTTTGCTGCAGTTGCTAACTGCCAGTTAACTGCTTACTGCCAGTTTCCAATCAATTCAAGAACTCTCGAGAAAGCATCATGCAAACGGGAAATTCTTACCAAGTGATGAAGAGGGGAATTTTTCCTCGTTTTTTTTTTCACTCATATTTTTAAACGTCTCTCGGGCAAATATTTGTTTTAAGAACATCAAATTTCCGCGGGGCAACTATCAGCCGATAGTTCCTCCACAGAAACACTCTATTGTTTAAATAGTAGACGCTGAATTGACCAATGAGAGCGTGCGCTTAGTTTTACTTTGGTTATGTTATAAATAATTTTAGTAGATACTAAAGCAGTGGATGGCGTTGTGCGCGCTCTCTGATTGGCTACTGGGATAGCAATTGCCATTCATCTCCGAGCTAATGAGCCCGAAAATTATAATCGTTGACGTGAACAAATGTGGCAAAAATCATTAATGCTGAATATCTCCCTTTTTGACTCGTGAATGCGAAGCAATGAACGAGTTATAGCAGTGGGGAGAAATGCCACTTCCGTCACTTGGTCCCTCGATTGATGTTAAGGTTTTGGGATTCCGCTGAGCGGAAATGTGACCGCAGACTCACAGAACTCAGGAATACCGGTAGCGATTTCACATGGCGAAACGTATGGCATTATATCCCCGCCAAAATTCAAGTTTCAGTATTCTACATGCTGATCGTAATTTGCAACCTAAGTCTTGTGTTCGATATTCTTCTTTCACATTTCTTCATTCAAATCTCATAGTTTTATAGCCTTGCTTGACAATGCTCCATTGGATTTTCACGATGCGACATTCAAGTTTGATCATTTTATGTTAGTTTGATCATTTTATGCTAGTTTGAACATTTTATGCTAGTTTGATCATTTTATGCTAGTTTAAGGGAAATGTAATTTTATTAGCCTTGTTTGACAATGCTCCATTGGATTTTCACGATGCGACATTCAAGTTTGATCATTTTATGCTAGTTTGATCATTTTATGCTAGTTTGAACATTTTATGCTAGTTTGATCATTTTATGCTAGTTTGAACATTCGACTCGCACGGGTGGTTTACTGTTGCTACGAGAAACCGCTGAATACATACACAGAAGGCTCATACTGCAAAATGGCGGATTTCAGAAGAATGTGCGAAATTGTTCAAGAGATGATTGCAACCTTAGAAAGTCCTTTTGGTTCGTATGAAATAGACGGTATGCTTCTTAGAATTGACTTTATGTGCAGAACTCTCGTGAATATGGATAACAATTCGCAATTAGATGAAATCGTTCGGCTTCTGGGACAAGCCGCATTAAATCTTAGGGATCGAAGTGAACAAGTGAATCATCGTGAAGGTATTCCTCAAATATACTCGGGAAATCGTGGAAGACCATCATTTGAGATAAAAGAACAGTCATCGTTGCTTGTAGAGCAAGGGTTTCAGGTACCTGTCATAGCCAAGCTACTTAAAGTTTCTACTAGAACATTTTGGACAAACCACGTGACAGTATGAGCCTTCTGTGTATGTATTCAGCGGTTTCTCGTAACAACGGTAAACCACCCATGGGAGTCGAATGTTCAAACTAGCATAAAATGATCAAACTAGCATAAAATGATCAAACTTGAATGTCGCATCGTGAAAATCCAATGGAGCATTGTCAAACAAGGCTATAAGACTGTGAGATTTGAATGAAGAAATGTGAAAAAAGAATATCGAACACAAGACTTAGGTTGCAAATTACGATCAGCATGTAGAATAGTGAAACTTGAATTTTGGCGGGGATATAACGCCATAGAAACGATGGAGCTAAGAAATTTTATTTTGTGACCGAAGTTGTTCTAGAGCACCACTTCGGAAACGACGGTTTTTTGTGGCGATGGTTTTTGTTCTGGAGGGATCTGTTCAGATGTCTGGCATTTCTTTTACCTTCGGAAGTACTCTCACTGGTTTGGCGTCGCAAACTGCTCCGAAGGCGAATGGACTTCCATTTTGTCTTGCAAGAAAGTCTTCACGAATCCACGTGAAATACGAACAAATTTACGCTAACTACGAGCAAATGTACTCCAAATACTGTGCGGACACGAACGAGTTTACAGGCATGACCAACTAGCTCAACTCCATTTATGTACAAATATTCGCCAAGTGTAAAGAAATACGAACAAGACGGCCAAATCCACGCTAAAGACAAACAAATCAACGCTAAAGACGAACATACAACCCCACAGGTAAACAAATCTACGACAAATCCAAACAAATCTACAGTGAACTATAAAAGATCTGTGGCGAGCGCGAACAGACATGTGAGAATAATTCTGTGAATGAACTGCTTGCAACAAACGGAATTGAATGTACCGACCAGAGATCATCACGCAACACACCAACTGATAATTTAACAAGCGCTGATTAGTTGCATTCAAATGAAATGAAGTGTAGGAGATCACGGGTAAGGTATACTTCTACCTTGCATTTTAGAGAAAGACGTGAAAGTTCCAAATTCATCGAAGCTTATGTTTATGCACAACCCAGAACACATAAGGGAAATCAACAGGAATGCTTAAGTGAAAAATAGAAGGAAAGTTAGCAAGTTACAAGAAACAACAGCAGGTACTGAAACGCAATTACGTCAAGCAAAGAAAAATGAACACAATGTAGTTTCAATGATAAATTTTTTTCACAGCAAAAGGGAAATGTAATGCTTAAAACTACAGGGTTTGTTCAACATACTTTAAATTCTTGTATCACTGGTTGTTGATATTACTGAATGGATTTGCATAACTTGTCACTCAGTTATAAAGAAAGGTGTTGTGTATTCGCAAATACGGAGGACAAATAAAAGACTAAACCAAGATGGCGGAACACTCTTTATTCAACTGAACGCGAGGACCTCGTAAGAGGCCAAATATGGAAAACAGATCACGTGACAAACAGGGAGCCCAACCGGGACAACCTAAAAATTTCCTCCCCGTTTAAGACTAAACAATGTTAACAAACAAAACAAAACAAAAATAAAACAAAGTTCAAGAACAAATAACAAAGTCTCTCAGGTAAAATGCCGGTACTGTAAAAACAGTCACAACAGTACAGTTCTCCTTAGTCACAAACATAGTCTTTCAATCTGGTGGGTGCTTTGACAACTCGATCGCTGCGGGTAGCAATCAACTCAGGTCCTGGAATCGGTCGCTGACTTTCAGGCTCAGGGGGGTGACCCTCTTTAGTGGGCATCACAGCCTGGGGCGGCACATCCTTCCACTCGGACCCCACAACAGCAGGCACTCCATGCTCCACCTCCTCAGGAACAGCACCATCATTCACCACTTCCGTTGCAGATGGACAGATGTTGCTATCTCGTAGCTGCTCGACATGGCGCTTCCAGGTTTGGCCATTTACCTTGACTGTGTACAAGACTGGACCCGTTTGCCCTATGACTGTGCCCCGCACCCATTTTGGACCTCTACGGTAGTTGCGGACCCAAACATTCATGCTGTGGTCAAAACTCTTCAAGGTGCTGTTGTTTGACTGGCGCAACTTTTTGTTGACCTCTCTTTGAATGTCGGGCTTAATTAGGTCCAACCTTGTCTTGATATTTCGGCCTAACAGGGGTTTTGCAGGGCTCAGATCAGTGGTTGCATGTGGAGCTGATCGATATGCTAACAGGAACCTGTAAAACGTGTGTTGCAGGGTTCTTCCAGACTTGTCCGCTTTAACGGCTTTCTTGAAACTCTGTACCAGTCTTTCTGCCAGACCATTGGTCGAGGGGTGGTAAGTGCACCAGTGGCATGTTTAATACCATTTGCATTAACAAACTTCCTGAAAGTTTCTGATATGAACTGGGGCCCGTTGTCAGACACAATCTGATCGGGAAGTCCCATGCGGGCAAACAGGGAACGCAATGCATTTACGGTCTCTTCAGCAGTAGTGTTCTCCAGCACGAAAATCTCAGGCCACTTGCTGTGTGCATCGATCACCCCCATCAGCATCTTCCCTGAAATGGCCCAGCAAAAACAAAATGCAGTCCTTGCCAGGGAAGGGCAGGGTACTCCCACCGATGCAGGGGTGCACGAGCTGGATTAATTGCTGTCTCCTGACATCCTTCACAACTTCGGACTGCTTCTTCGATGTCCTTGTCAATGTTTGGCCACCAAACGTAACCCCGGGACAGACCTTTCATCTTGACCATACCGATGTGACCCTCGTGTAGGGTTTCCAAAACTCTCTCAGTTTGGTTGGGACGACTACTCTACTACCCCACATCAGAACCCCATGATGGATCGTGATTTCACTCGCACGATGAGCATAAGGAATTAGCTCTGGGTGGAGTTCTGCTTCTTGCTATCCCCACTGCACGAGCTCTAGGACACGGGAAAGTACTGGGTCTCTCCGAGTCTGCATTCTCAGCTCTTGTTCGGTGACTGGTAAGGCCTCGACCACAGTCGTGTGGAACATGTCCACTTCATCTGGCTCTTCAACAGGTGCCCGTGCTTGCGGAAGGCGGGATAGACCATCACAATTGGCATGCTGTTTGGTCCCTCGGGACTCAATGCAAAAGCGCCTAAGAAGAGACTCCAACGCTGTATCCTTGCTGCTGCGGTAACTGGCACGGCCTTCCCAGGATCCATAATGTACTTCAAGGGCTGATGGTTTGTAACCAGGGTAAAATGACGACCCTCTAAGGAGGTTTGGAACTTCTTTACACCCCAGACTAGGGATAAGGCCTCTTTCTCGATTTGCGAGTACTTCGTCTCTGTTTCTGACAGAGAACGAGATGCATAGTAAATGGGCCGCTCATCACCCTCTGGAGTACGGTGTGACAACACAGCGCCAAGACCATAAGAGGAGCTATCTGTGGCCAGAACTAGTGGCAAGTCAGGGTCATAGTGCACGAGAACCTTGTCTTGTAGAAGCATCTCGTTCACCACTCTAAACCTAGCTTCTTCCTCAGCTCCCCAAGACCACTTCACCTCTTTCTGTAACAGCCGATGCAGCAGAGCCAGATGGGTAGCCAAGTCTGGTAAGAACCTGGCATAATACTGGACCATGCCTAGGAAGGCACGCAGTTGTGTGACATCTTGCGGTGTTGGCATCTCGGTGATGGCCTTGACTTTCTTGGGAGACTGGTACAGTCCTTCAGCAGAGATGACATGTCCCAGATACTCCACAAAGCTTCTGAAGAATTTGCACTTTTCTCGGTTTGCCTTCAAGCCATACTCTTCCAGCCTCTTCAACACTGCAACCAGCCGCTCAAGGTGTTCCTCCATGGTACTGCTGGTCACAATGATATCGTCCAGGTAGCAGAAGACCTTGTAAGACCTGGTCCATGGCCCGCTGCCAAATGACTGGTGCTGAAGCCACGCCATAATGTAAACACTGGTACTGGTACAAACCGCTGGTTGTGTTGATGGTAAGGAATGGCCTGAATTGCTCCTCAACCTCCATTTGCAGGTAGGCATGACGCAGGTCAATAACGCTGAACAATGTACCCCCACCAAGGCTGGCATAAATATCATCGATGCGTGGAAGAGGGTATTCGTCCACATCCAACTGTGGATTGATTGTCACCTTGAAGTCACCGCACACCCAAACACTACCATCCTTCTTCACAGGGGTCACAATTGGAGCAGCCCACTCACTAGTGGTCACCTTTTTAATAACCCCTTCAGCCTCTAGCTCTCTCAGCGCCTCCTCCACTTCTTGCTTACGAGCTAACGCTACCGGGCGGGTTTCCAGAATCGCGGTCGAGCACTCTCTTTTAGCTGGAACCGCGCCTGAATTTTTTTCATCCTGCCTAGACCGTGCCGAGAAAACACTAACTGAAGTAAAGGCCAATCTAATTGAATGGACTCCAGCCTTTCTCTGCCAAACAGGGTGGGTCCCTCGTTCTTCATCACGTAAATTGGAAGCTCTTTAGATTGCCCTTAGTACTGCACAGTCATCTAGCAAACCCCATAGGTTTTACTGACTCGCCCGTGTACGTACGCAACTTCAAAGGGGTGTCCTTTAACGGAACATGACGCAGGTACTCCTTATACACCCCCTCACTCACAACTGACACAGCAGAGCCTGTATCCAGCTCCATGATCACAGGTCGTCCTTCGAGGTAGACTTCAAGAGAAGTGGGCTTTCTATTCTTACTGTCAGAAACATGGTAAAGTTCCCCATATTCCCCGTCGCTTTCTTCTGAATCAGCGCTCTCCATAACATTTACTCCAGCGACAGTAACTTGTTGAGTGGCTTGTTTCTTCTTACATGCTCGCTGTGTGTGTCCAATAATGCCACAATAATGCGTTCCTTAATGAAGGGGCACTTTTGCGAGATGTGTGACCCTGTACAACGGTAGCAAGGTTTAGGTGGCTTGGGGTCCTTACCCCGGGAACCCTGTGTCTTTTGTGGTGACTTGGGTGGAGCCTGTCCCTCCCTAGGTTGGGCAGTGTCAAGTTTATTGACAGACGTGTCTGGCTCTTGTGCTCCCTGAAGCACTTGAACATCTTTATTAGCTTGCTCTATAGCTAAGCACTTTTGAACCGCAAGTTCAAAAGTAAGGTCCGCGAGTTTTACTAATCATCTTCGGGTCGCGAATACCCGAGACTAACCGGTCACGGAGACACTCAGCTCGCACAGAACAACCTTCTTCGTCTATGGCATCCCGAACGCCATTTGCGAGGAAGTAAAATCCAGCTGTTCGGTGTAGGACTCCCAATCCGCTCCCACAACATACTTCGTCACTTTGCCAATGGTTTGACTCGTGTTCGGTGCTTCGTCCGGTATTTTCTGTTATGGCCATGAGCCTGCTAACATCAGAGGGTCTATTAGCTGACCACGCTCAAACCAGCAATGACTGTTGATGAAAACAACGGAGCAACGAAGATGAATGTGAACCACCAGGCGGGCAAACGTAAACACGATCAGCCCGACAAACTGGAACAGGAAGATGAACGTTCCCAAGCAGCGCTAAAATCCCTGAAGAAACACCTAGAAAGAAAGACTTGCTCAGAGTCGCTACAATACCGAGCAAGAGGCCGCATAAGAGCGGATAATGACTTCAGGAGAGACACTAAACGTCTTCGCTCAAAAGCTGAGCAAGACTATCTACAAGCGCTTAGAAGGTTTCACAATCGAAACATCGAAGGCCTCCGCACAGCCATAAGACAAGAAAAACGAGTTCAGGCCAACAAAAAAACAAATGAACATAAAAGTTTACAAAGGCGAAAGATTTGCACAAAAGTCTATACTAGACATTAAAACTCATTTCAAAGCTACTGAAACATTTCAGTACACGCATTTCTCGAGTTGCCACCCACCAGGGGTCAAAAAGGGCTTCACAGATCAAGGGCGAAGCATTCAGACTTCTCCGAACAAACTCCTCTGAGACAGCATTCAAAACTGCTATTTCACAGGCAGAAATTGCATTTGATGAGAGAAAAACTGCCCTACAACAGAAACATAACTTGAACAAGACAAGCGAATCTTGCCTTTTGTAACACAATATCGCCCACACCATGAGTGCCTAACTTAAAGCAAATACTTGTGCAGAACTGGCATTTAATTCAAGAACAACCATTGCTTAGAAGAATATTCAAAGATCCCCCTATTGTCTCGTACAAAAGGGGCAGATCCCTAGAGGATATACTCGTTAGAGCAAAGCTATAACCGGCTATTGTACGTGGATGGGAGTTGTGCAGGCCTGTCACCCATTGTTATCACTCCCAATCCGTCCCCACAACATACTTCGTCACTTTGCCAATGGTTTGACTCGTGTTCGGTGCTTCGTCCGGCATTTTCTGTCGTGTCGTTAAACTTCTCACGTGAATTTCACGACTCCACTTCCGTTTACCGCTTGCGCTTGTTTAGCTGGATCCCATCCTCGTCGCCAGTTGTTGTGTATTCGCAAATACGGAGGACAAATAAAAGACTAAACCAAGATGGCGGAACACTCTTTATTCAACTTAACGCGAGGACCTCGTGGGAGGCCAAATATGGAAAACAGATCACGTGACAAACAGGGAGCCCAACCGGGAAAACCTAACATAGGCAAGTTGCCCACCTGTGCCACAAAGCCAATAAAATGAGCTTTCCAAAGAAGCCTGACATATTAAATTTGACGCCATTAGAAGAATGCTTAATGTCACCTATCTCATTCATGCAAGTTTCATGCCATTCAACCAAGGGGTGGTCAGTAATCTATTCATGGAAGTATTGTCAATGTACCAAATGATGTAAATCCAACTGTTCAGTGTTTGCCAGGGCCTATCAACAAATTACAAAACATTCTAATAAAACCCAAAACGCTTCTCACCTACAAGCATCATTATCAGTTTCAGAATGTTAGAACTAAGAAAGTGTTAGATTCAGCCAAATATCTTGTGGAAACAAGTGATTTATTCACAAACTAGGGTATGCAAATACAAGATACTTGGGTAGATAACATTAGCTCACAATCTGCTGACCATGAGGATTGGAGTGAATTTGTACAAAACTCTGACATCCAGTACTGATTTTCAAAATGATCGATTGCAACTGACAATACAACAGATGATTTCCAAAACAAAATTTCTGCTAGCAATGTTAATAATGCAGGCAGAGAAAAGGATGATAGTGATGGTTGGTGTGAAGTTGAGGAATATCCTTCTGGAGTTACAGAAACATTACTGCTGGAAGCAGATGTAACAGGAAATGGAGACCAAATTATTAGTTTTGCACCAGGAGGGGGAGACAAATCATTAGGAACATTCATGGATAAAGATTCTGAATATCTGTCATTCTTCACAATATTTTGTGACAAACGAAGATCAGAAAACAATGAAAGAAAGGTCTCTGTATCATACAATGCAGTAGCCAAGTGGGAGTTAAGATGTCAGGACAGAAGAGGTGCAATGTCAGTTCCAAATATATTTTATAAATTTAAAAAAATTGCAAATCAAGCAAATTCAAGATAGTGCTTGCATTTCTCTCAGAAAGTGCAAAACAAAAGGAAAAACATATACTGCTGGTGAGTTGAAATCAGAGGGTTATCTTAATAGGCTGGTGCATCTTGATGAAGGCAGGCCATAAGGAGAAAGGGGTTTCTAGGGTATAGCATCTCTGAACTGACGAAGTTACAGCAACCCACGACACCTTTTCAGGATTGTTGCTTTAACACTTTGCTTTGTTGTTACTTTGACACTCATTCTTTGTACAGACAACTTATGTTGAAACTGCTGTATACATATTGCAAAACACTCTGCATTGGATCACTCAAAATCCTGTGTGCTTGTCTCATCTTCTCATTCCTCAATTATAAGCCCTACCAATTGAAAACCCCAAAACATTCTTTGTGAACTTAATATCTTCACCTGCATCCACAACCTTGACAACAGTTTCTCTATCTCACCATTCACGAGTTGCAATCCAAACATAAATTCAAGGTTTATATCTGATACCTCTTTGTTCTCATGTTCAAAACCGAGCTTTAAGCTGAGCCGTCAGATGAATCAGGTGATGACGATGGACCCAATAAAAAAAGAATGAAAAGACGACCAAATGAAGGAGACGTAATTCGCCCGTAGTGCAGCTGAAATGCTTTCCATTCTGCATGAATATTCCGAAAGAAGAGAAAAAGCAGAAGTAGAAAAGTTTGACTTATTGAAGTCCATGACTGAAGAAGAGAAATATGTTTAAAGAAGTAATCGAAACAATCGTACATTAGCTGATCATTGCTGCTGAGTTATTTGTTTCTAGTTAACATTGTTTCAATCTCACCCATGTTCAGGTGTTGTTGTGTTATCAAGTTAGCTTCAAAAGTTGTATTGCCCAGTCAGTTTGGTTCAGGCTTAAATACAGAGATACTAAATGATATCTTCGATCATGATGATAGATTTTCATGTATCAATAATAGAATAAAATTTATATTTATATTGGACAGTTGTCGGTGGTATATCCGTCAGCTGTCGGGTGAATATCAGTCGTGTGTTTATTTAGCAGGTGAGTTCAATGGCTTTCTTTTTAAGCAATGACGTCATTAATTAATGTTATCATACGATTGATGGGTGAAAATGTTGCAGTGCGAGGCGCAATTACTCTAAGACTATGTGACATTATTTGAACTCACTATAGCCCCTATCGATAAGAAAAAAAAATGATAGAAATCGATGATCTGATTGACTTAAAGTTTATATCGCTTCATGTCGATTACAACTGTCCAATTATACTGATTGCCGATTAACATTCTGCTTTGATTTCTAATAGTCCATCTCGTACCGGGCATTAAACTAAATGCAGTCACCAAATCTATGCACATTTTTTTCCAACTGAAAAACGGTTTAGTGTGTTTTGTGGTGTCAACATATTGAGAAACTGCAATTTCAAAAACGTTCAAAGTTAATACGAAATTGATACTGTAATTAGCGAATGACTATTGTGCTGTCTTTGGTAATTGGTTAGTTTACGTTACTTGCAGGGCATGACTCAAATAATACTATGCTTTATTTCGATTCGAGGCGTTTAAACCATTTATTACTGTTTAAAAAAACTAATGTATTCTTCACAAATAATATGCGATGTTAATTTCAGCTTCAAGCCATCATGTGATAAACTGTATTTACATATTAAATGCAATAATGAACATTTTGTTCTACCTTCTGTGGAGTGTAATTAGTTTAATTAAGGGCCTGTATGTAGGTGAAAAATTAGTCATAATTTCTGCTATCGCCTGCTTTGTAAACGTTTACAACACACAGCGCATAAAACGAATACAGGTTTTTGACATCAATTTCAAAACCCAAGTGGTCTGATTTACTGAAGATTCGACTTGCACAACTCATGCAGCACTCATCAGATAAAATTGGCAACGGAAAAAACCATTACAATGTACTCTGTTTACATTCAAATTCTGTGCGCAAGATATCACATACCAGCGTACCTTGCAACGACCTTTTCCGTTGGTTATTTCATGATATATTTAACTACTGATTCCCGAGTTGGAGGTCGCTAGTGAGTAGATACACCACTAACTACTGAAACGGAATTAAATAGTCGTATTACTCTAGATTGAAATCAAAGCCTGCTGTGAGGCAATTCATTTTTTTTCTTTTGAGGTTGACTTGAATTCCATTGTTTTCCCATGTGGTGATTGAATTTTGAGTAGCATGATATCAAGAGGCGAACATGACGTTGGCGCTTCGCCGCCTTTAAAACGTAGATGGATCTTGAGTGAATTATGTTGCCGCTTAAGTGCTTGTGAAACGTTAATTGTTTTGACCTTTACCTCCTTGTGTTGGCATTTTAGTGCTGACGAGACGCAGTTAGATCTCATTCAGGTTTCAGCATATCGTTGAGACCCTTGTTAAAGAACATGTTTTTAGCCTCGTCGTGGATTATGAGTTTCTTCGGCGCTTGTGAAATGTAGATTGATTTTGTGTCTGTGTGTATAATTCTGGTTGGTGACTTCCCAGAAGTCTAGAAGCAAGCAGAAGGGTTTGTATTGATGACTCTTTTCCACTTTGGGAAGGAAGCTTGCCGATTTCAAACAATATATTCCACTGAAGAAATCTTGTTTCGGGATAAACTTACATCAGCACGTGCAGCGCCCAACAAGAACGACATCCACCTCTGAAACACTAATTGCCCACATCATAAGCAATGCACCCAATAGTGTCTCGTACTGTAATGTGCTGCCCGGTTCAACTATTAGTGGTCACGATGGACCGTATACTTGTATTAACGTAAGAGCCAAACGTTTTCAACCACGTTACAAGTTACTTCGCGATGAAAAGCGACTTGATGGAACAGCTTTTAAGGAAGAACTTAACTACAAGTTACTTCGCTTACAGTCTTGACGATCCCAAAAGAGAAATTAAATCTTGCCTGGATTAGCACGCTCCTCTACGTAGAACTAAAGGAAGATATTAGGAAACTTCAGAAAGAATGTACTTAGGTATTTAGCACACAAAACAAACTCGGTAAGTGTTTGGAATAAATTTCGTGTAGTGCGCAACAAGATCAGGACTAAGATCAAATCAGTTAAACGTATTTTACATCCCAATCCCCAGCCAATTAAGGCGGACCCAGATGCGCTAAAAAGCATTTTAGCTCCACATCGCAACGTTTGCTGGAATCAGTCGCAAATTCAACAGACTTCTTTCTTGATCTTATTAATACCCTCCCTGAAGACCATCTTACATGCTCGTTTAATCTACGCCCCGTCTCTTACAGTGAGGTACTGAAGATGTCACCAACCATGAGATGTGACTGCTCAGCCGGTGCCGATCAGATTTCTGCAAACTATCTTGAACTAAGCGCAGATATCATAGCCCCGCCTTTGACAGACATCCTTGACACTTTATTACTGGTAATATAGGTGGCTCATAAGGGCCGTAAATAAATAGGGAGCCGAGAAAGACAATAGGCTATTGTTTGGAGAACAATTGATGCTATTGTTTTCCAAATCCAAGATAGCCGTCACAAATTTTAGCCAATCAGGAGCCGAATTAAGTATTCAAGATGGCTTCGTCCATGGAAAATGAACAAATGATCGGTAACCAACCGGAGCCAGGATTTGTACCACGTGACCAACAAGAACAATGGGGTCTTATTGTTTTCCAAATCCAAGATGGCGGAGAAATTTTTCAGCCAATCAGGGGCCGAATTAAGTATTCAAGATGGCGGCGCCATGCAAATGAAAGTCAGCCATGTTGGAAAACAGCCCACCAGCCTCAACAGAGGACCTGGAATCGGTCTCACAGATTTCTATGGCGACAAAATCGTTAAAAAAATCGATAAAATGCAGTGTCGGGCCTCAAAAACGCACACGTGTTGATCAAACAAAACAAAGAGTTTAATTTAAAGTCGAAAAAGCTAGCATTATAGACTTTTAAACGTTTCCAAGGCTAACGTCCTCAGCTTTTCAATGTTTGCAAGGTTACAAGGTCCGAGAGGAAAAAAAGAGGATCCGTAACTTACAGTACGGACCGAGAAAACGAAGTTTGTAAGATATTATCTCAAAATAAACTTTTGAATCTAGCAGGCCGTACAGTGAAGTACGGCCCGCTTAACTGACCAATCACAGCGCGCGTACTAACTGAGAGATATAATAAACCAATTGAATAAGCCGGCTGAGCTAAAATTGTTAACTTCATAGATGATTGCTGTGGTTTGCCGGATGGACAAGGAACGCAATACAAAGGCTTAACTGTGTATGAAAAGATACTCCTCGATATTATAGGTTATTCACCAGCTGGGAGGTCCGTATTGGGAAAAACTGTGCCCGAGGTCTTGGAAGACCGAGGGCACAGTTTTTCCCAATACGGACCGACCTAGGCTGGTGAATAACCTTTTTATTTTTTTCTAAAACCTAACGAAATGCTTGCAAAAAAACCCCGAACAATTAAGCGTTGTAATTTTCCATCTCGTCAGGGTAGTAAAATTCGCTTTCGCTGTGATAGCTCTCGTCTGAATCCATGTCGAAATTAGTACTTGCCATTAAAAAAAGTTTAGGCTTTACATGATAAGTATCTTAACTAGAAATACGACTCCCGCAAAAACCTCGCGAAGCTAGTTTTTGAAGAAGTCACAATGCTTTTATATTTTATTTTATATTTTATTTTTTATATCAGCGTAGTCCCCATTATTTTATTTGTTATGCTGTGTTTGGTACATAATTAGTGACACCCGGTGCAAATTACATGATCAGTATACCGCTCAACACAGTGCTTAAAAATTGACCTTCATTTAGCTCTTTCATTGCCACTTAGATTGCACCAGAGGGAATAGAAGTAAAATTATTTATTATCTTGACAGGGAATAGAGTCGATGAAGTATCACAATAATATTCACTTAACACAAATTGAAAATGATTGTAAATCTTTTGCAGGTGAAATCTTGAAGAGTTGATATGAATGCATGTGTTTACCGCGGTGTAAAAACCTGTGTTTTTTTCTTTAGTTTTATTTTCTTAGTCTCTACTGCTTTGTCTTCTTTGTTGTACATCACTTTTAAACACAATATGTTCTTACACTGAGGATGAGTTGAATGCTCCAATTATTTTTTGTTTATGTTTTTTGGTTATAATTGCATGAGATTCATTGTAAGAAGAATCTTCTGATTATATATTTTATTGTCCACTGCAGTCATTATTTCATTCCCGGGTAACCACAATTGAGAGCATTATGAATAGTGCATGTTTTAATTTGTGTACTCTTTTCAGTTGCAATGGTACCCCCAGTGGTAGATAGAAAAATTCCTCTTCCCTCAAAAGAGATGCCATATCAACAGAAGTGTGAGATACAATGTCATTACATAAAAAAAATTGGGGGTGAATCAATTGGATTCTACAAAAACTTTGAATAAAGGTTTGGTAATAGTGAGTGCTGACTGTATAGTATGTGGTTGTGCTATTTCTAGGTCATATCATAAAAACAATACATGTAAGAAAGAGTTATTGAAATCTTAATATGTTCCAAAAGATTGCTTCACTATGTACTCCTGTAAAAAAATAATGTGAAATCAACATCAATCAGTCAAAAGTATATACCACATGAAAGTTTAATTGTGCTGTTACAGAAACAGGCAAAATATCCATACCCAACCACAGAAGATTATGTTATTTTGACTATATGAAAATTTCTATTATAAAAGCTGCAGAAGAAAGATTTAATATAAGGATGGTATTTCATCGAAAAATTCATGGCAGCCAGAGGTATTGAACTGTAACCAATGACATATAGTAACGAGAAGAACTATCATTATATTATTATCATTATTATTATCACTACTATTATTATTACTGGTATTGATATGATTATTATTGTTATATTTTTTATGTTAAACATACTATATTTTTATGGGGTGGGATGCATGTCCTAATCTTGGTAAAGGTATTGTTAC
Source organism: Ricordea florida (assembly GCA_949710005.1). Taxonomy (NCBI): domain Eukaryota; kingdom Metazoa; phylum Cnidaria; class Anthozoa; order Corallimorpharia; family Ricordeidae; genus Ricordea; species Ricordea florida. The sequence goes on along the minus strand of OX453275.1, from coordinate 17,276,988 downwards.
TCTACTACTACAAGCAATACAAAAGTCTTCTTAATAGGCTTTCCATCAGAGGTGGTAGTAATCAAAACAGCTCCAAACAACAACATTTCTTCTTAAAGGCTTAGAATCTAGTGCAGTCATTTGTCTATAAAGTTTGTGTGGAGAATTATTATTGAAAGCATAGGGCATTTAGGAAACTTGAAACACTTGCTACTACATACAGCACACTTGCAATGAATATATGAGAAAGATCATAAACAGTTTGGCATTACAAAATTTATTTTCTTCTTCATAAAGTTTTTCCAATGTAAAAGGTTAATTGCATGTTGTGGCTGTTATGAAATATTGATATTTGACATCATAAAAATAAAGCAAACGGCAGAAAGTAACAAAGTTAATAATAGAGAAATACTACTCAGAAGTCAGTAATGACAACTGCTTTATTTACAAATACTTGCACTGATCACTGATAATACTGCAGAACCAGTTACTTATTGTTTGGTATGTTTTCTGTTGAAAATGCTGAGCATAACTGCTACATCAAACAAATCTACAATTTATTTTCACTGTTGCAATGATATCAGATCATTTAATTATAAATAATTGCTATCACAACTGCAACCTCTGTATTGGGAATTTCTTTAAAATGGAAGGCAATCGTTTCACTACGAAAAATACCTACTTGCATTCTCATTGCAGTATAAATACTACGTGACTGTCATCTTTCATTTCTTTGCGGTTCGTTTCTGTTTCCCCTTTCCTGAAACTTTTTTCACGACGATATGGTAATCTTTTTCTTCGTTCGTCCTCTGATTCTGTCTGTACGCTGTTGCCATGATTTTCCTTAAATTCTGTTTTCATTACAGTTTGTCTTGTGATTATCATATTTTCCAGTGTATCTCAATCTTTTTGAAGTCGTTCCTACTCGGTTTCCGTTCTAAGTCTCTCATGTCCTGTATAGCTAAAACGAGTCTTTGTTACTATCTATAACAAATTCAATTTCCAATCTAACTTGATTGCATTCCTGGTCCTTTTCCTTGCTGTTTCCTTTCCCATTTTTGAGCGAGCAGTTGTTGTCTCTGCTGCGATGTCTCTTGTTATCGTCCCTGCCGTAGTTTCTTAATCTATTCTTTGAGTCGCCGCTTCCCGTACGTGCGCTGATTTTTGCGGCATTCAAACTTACTCGACGACGATCCCTCGCCGCTCGTTCTTGTATATCTCGGAGATCTTCTTGCTGAGATGTACTTCCAGGATTAGTGAAATCGGTTTCCACAAAATTCACATTATTTTCAAAACATCATTTACGGAATTCGAAATGGCGGAAATTCACATGAAGTAATGTTGCCAGGTAACCTGGCCTGCGAACTCGGGCTTGCGAGCCACGTGGTCTGACCGAAGGCGACACGATTAGTAACCTCGCTTCGCGAGGAATTAATAGTTTGTAAAGACATTGCAACGAAGCAAGCGATGTATCGACGTCTCATCACGCAACGGATACCGCCCGCTGTGAGCGGGCCTGATGGGAGAATATCGCCCGCTCCCGGAACCAATCAGATTGCGGGATTTGTAGAATACCGCCCGCCCACGAACTGAGAAAAAAATAAATGATACTTTCTGCCCGCTCATCATTCAGTTTTGTGTTTACTTCTAAATAGATTTATAACAACTGGATTTCAAATTCTCAAGCCCCGAGGGTTGAATAGCTCCCGATTAACGTAAAATATGACTCTTTAAGTGGAGGCGTAATAATGTACTGAGTGGGAATTTAAAATGTAGCCAATTAAGCAGACCTGTAAATTACACTAACAAAAAAAGTAACTAGAAATACGACTCCCGCAAAACCTCGCGAAGCTAGTTTTTAAAGGACTCCTAATTGTTTTTCCTATGAGGGATGAAACCCCAATTTATGTATTTACTTACAATTTATGTATTTACTTATTATTATATTATTTTTATATTTTGTACTTTCTCATTTTTTGCAATTATTATCATGATTATTATGATTGTATTATTATCATTTTTAATATTATTACTGGTATTGATATTATTATTAGTATTGTTATTTTTTATGTTTAACATAATATACTGTTATGGGGTGGGGGTGTATGTCCTAATCTGGGAAAAGGTATTGTTCCTCTACTACTACAAGCAATTCCGTTTTTCTTCTGAATAGGGTTTGTCTCATAGGAAGTAAAAATTACTCAACTCTGAACAATACCATTTCTTCTTTTAAGCTTAGAATCTAGTCATGGTTGCCACAGCCATAAGATATTTTAAATTCCCTGAATTTTTCCCTTACCAACTAAATTAGAAAAGTCACAAATTAGTCCTGGTAATGACCTCCAAACTCCTGACCTGTCTGACCTGTGGCAATCATGCTAGTGCAGTCATTATCATCATTATAATTATGTCCATACAGTTAGTGTGGAAAATCATGCTTGAAAGCATAGGGCATTTAGGAAACTTCAAAGACTTGTTATTACATACAGCACCCTTGCAATGAATATATAAGAAAAATCACAAAATTTTAGCATTACAAATTTTAGTTTCTCCCTTATAGAGTTTTTTCAATGTAAAAGGTCAACTGTATATTGTGATTGTTATTAAATATTTGTATTTGACATCATAAAAATGAATTAAACAGCATTAAGGAAAAAGGTTAAGATGTTGCCTAATTTTGCAAAGTAGGGCTTAAATTAACTTTTCATTTGTGGGAAAAGGGTGGGTGCTAAGAGAGTAATTCCCAGGGATACATGGAACTCAAAGGTAAAACCCATTTTGAAATGGCTATGGAACTTGTCTGTCCCAACAAAACTTATTGAATACGCAATACATATATGTAGGTAATGACATTAACTGATCATCGCAGTAGCTTATATGTAGCAAAGAAATAGAGCAAAGAGAAATACTACTCAGAAGTCAGTAATAACATCTGCTTTATTTACAAATAATTGCATTGATCACTGATAATATTGCAGAACCAGTCACTTATTGTTTGGTATCTTTTCTGTTGAAAATACTGAACATAACTGCCACAACAAACAAATCTACAATACATTTTCCCTGTTGCAATGATATCAGATCACATAATTATAAATACTTGCTATCACAACTGCAATCTCTGTATTGGGAATTTCTTTCAAATGGAAGGCAATCGTTTCACTACGAAAAATACCTACTTGCATTCTCATTGCAGTATTTTAAAATACTACGTGACTGTCATCTTTCATTTCTTTGCGGTTGGTTTCTGTTTCCCCTTTCCTGGCACTTTTTTCACGACGATATGGTAATCTGTTTTGTCGTTCGTCTTCTGATTCTGTCTGCATGCTGGAAGTCGTTCCTACTCGGTTTCCGTTCTAAGTCATTTTGCTAAATTTTGTTCGCCAATTTCGTTATGTAATCGCTCGCTCATGTCCCGTATACCTAAAACGAGTCGTTGTTTCTATCGATAACAAATTCGATTTCCAATGTAACTTGATGGTAACTTGATGGTATTCCTGGTCCTTTTCCTTGCTGATTCCTTTGCTTTTTTTGAGCAAGCAGTTGTTCTTAGCTGCGATGTCTCTTGTTATCGTCTCTACCGTCGTTTCTCAATCTCTGCTTTGAGTCGCCGCTTCCCGTGTGCCGATTTTTGCGGCATTCAAACTTACTCGACGACGATCTCTCGCCATTCTTTCTTGTATATGTAGCAGATCTTCTTCCTGGGATGTATTTCCAAGACGAGTGAAATCGGTTTCCACAAAATTCACATTATTTTCAAAACATCATTCAAGGAATTCCTAATGGCCGAATTTCACATAGAGTAATGTTGCCAGGTAACCTGGCCTGCGAACGGACACCTTTAAAATATTTAAGAAATAGAAAACATGTACCGTGTTTCTATCGAGTTTTAGTATAAATCTACTAGTGTTCTATCACAAATGCCGCGCTCTGATTGGCTACGCTACTCACTATCTATTCTGTGATAGATAGTGAGTAGCGTAATGGCGGCCGCTTCTTCACGTTTTCGAAGTGTCCGTGTAGAAGATTTAGGCAGTTTACTGGTCGAGGCTGTTCCAGAAAAGACAAAATTTTGAAGGACTAGTAGATTTATACTAAAACAATTAGACTAGAAATACGACTCCCGCAAAAACCTCGCGAAGCTAGTTTTTGAAGATGTCACCATGCTTTTATATTTTATTCTCTAGTTTTTTTTATATTTTATTTTTTATATCAGGGTAATCCCCATTATTTTATTTCTTATTCTGTTTTTGGTACACAATTAGTGACACCTGGTGCAAATTACACGATCAGTATACCGCTCAACAAAGTGCTTATAAAAATTGAATTGACCTTCATTTAGCTCTTTCACTGCCACTGAGATTGCACCAGAGGGAATAGAAGTAAAATTATTTATTATCTTGACAGGGAATACAGAGTCGATGAAGTATCACAATAATATTCACTTAACACAAATTGAAAATGACTGTGAATCTTTTGCAGCTGAAATCTTGAAGAGTTGATATGAATGCTTGTGTTTACCACAGTGTAAAAACCTGTTTTTTTTCTTTAGTTTTATTTTCTTAGTCTCTACTGCCTTGTCTTCTTTGTCTTCTTGGTTATAATTGTATGAGATTCATTGTAAGAAGAATCTTCTGATTATATATTTTATTGTCCACTGCAGTCATTATTTCATTCCCGGGTAACCACAATTGAGAGCATTATGAATAGTGCATGTTTTAATTTGTGTACTCTTTTCAGTTGCAATGGTACCCCCAGTGGTAGATAGAAAAATTCCTCTTCCCTCAAAAGAGATGCCATATCAACAGAAGTGTGAGATACAATGTCATTACATAAAAAAAATTGGGGGTGAATCAATTGGATTCTACAAAAACTTTGAATAAAGGTTTGGTAATAGTGAGTGCTGACTGTATAGTATGTGGTTGTGCTATTTCTAGGTCATATCATAAAAACAATACATGTAAGAAAGAGTTATTGAAATCTTAATATGTTCCAAAAGATTGCTTCACTATGTACTCCTGTAAAAAAATAATGTGAAATCAACATCAATCAGTCAAAAGTATATACCACATGAAAGTTTAATTGTGCTGTTACAGAAACAGGCAAAATATCCATACCCAACCACAGAAGATTATGTTATTTTGACTATATGAAAATTTCTATTATAAAAGCTGCAGAAGAAAGATTTAATATAAGGATGGTATTTCATCGAAAAATTCATGGCAGCCAGAGGTATTGAACTGTAACCAATGACATATAGTAACGAGAAGAACTATCATTATATTATTATCATTATTATTATCATTACTATTATTATTACTGGTATTGATATTTTTGTTATTGTTATATTTTTTATGTTAAACATAATATATTTTTATGGGGTGGGATGCATGTCCTAATCTTGGTAAAGGTATTGTTACTCTACTACTACAAGCAATACAAAAGTCTTCTTAATAGGCTTTCCATCAGAGGTGGTAGTAATCAAAACAGCTCCAAACAATACCATTTCTTCTTAAAGGTTTAGAATCTAGTGCAGTCATTTGAGTATAAAGTTTGGGTGGAAAATCATTATTGAAAGCATAGGGCATTTAGGAAACTTGAAACACTTGTTACTACATACAGCACAATTGCAATGAATATATGAGAAAGATCATAAACATTTTGGCATTACAAAATTTATTTTCTTCTTTATAAAGTTTTTCCAATGTAAAAGGATAAATTATTGCATGTTGTGGTTGTTATGAAATATTGATACTTAACATCATAAAAATAAAGCAAAGACCATAAAGTAACAAAGTTAATATGTTATGTCTAACTTTGCAAATTAAGGCTTGAATTAACATTTCATTTGTGGAAAAAGGGCAGGGGTTCTAGATAGCAATATTATCAGGGGGGGGGGGGTCATTGAACTCTATGGTAAAACTGAACCATTGTGAAAAGGGTATGAAACTTGTTGTCTCTACGCAATATTATTGAAACCTTTCAATCAGAGAATACATACACATATATATAGCAAAGAGAAATGCTACTCAGAATTCAGTAATCACATTTGCTTTATTTTGAAATGATCGCATTGATCACTGATAATATTGCAGAACCAGTACTTTATACTGACACAGGGTATATATTCTGTTGAAAATGTTTAACAGAACTGCTAGATAAAGAAAATTTACAATGTTTTCACTGTTGCAATGATATCAGATCACATCGTTATAAATGATTGCTATAACAACTGCAACTCTCTGTGTTTGGATTACTTCAAAATGGAAACGCTATCGTTTTATTATAAAAAATACCTATTTACATTCTCTTGTAATCTGTTGGTCGCCTTCCGATTCCGTTTTTACACTAACAGAATTATTTTCCAGAGACATCTCCAATCGTTGAAGTCGTTCTTACTCAGTGTCCCTTCTAAGTCGTTTTGCTAAATGTAGTACGCCAATATATTTCGTTATGTAATCGTTCACTCATGTCCTGTATTTCTATCAATAACACATTCAAATTCAAAACTAACTTGATTGAATTCCTGGTCCTTTTCCCTGCTGTTTCATTTTTCCTTTTTCTGGAGCGAGCAGTTGTTGTCTTGGCTGCGATGTCTGTTATTCTCCCTGCTGTCGTTTCTCTGTCCCTGCTTTGAGTCGTGCTTTTCGTGTGTTGATTTTCACGGTATTCGAACTTAATCGGCGACGATCTCGTGCTGCTCTTTCTTGAATATCTCGGATATCTTCTTGCTGGGATGTACTTCCAGGACGAGTGAAATCGGTTTCCACAAAATTTACATTACTTTCAAAAAAGCATCACCGAATTCCCAATGGCGGAAACTCAACAGTTCTCAAGTGCGCTGCTATTGCCAGGTAACCACGCCTGCGAACGGACACCTTTAAAATATAGATATATATATATATACATATATAAAAACTCTCGGCTCGATTTACTCGGGCTTGCGAGCCACGTGGTCTGACCGGAACCGACACGATTAGTAACCTCGCTACGCTCGGCCTTCGGCCTCGCTTCGCGAGGAATTATTCGCTCTCGATTTCTATGCGTGATAGTTGACTCGGGCTGCGCCCTCGTCAACTATCGCGCGATAGAAATCTCGAGCTCATAATCTAATTGTTTAATAGAAAGACGAGTGAAAGTTTGGGAGAACGAGAAATGCTGTGGGAACACGAGCCGCAGGCGAGTGTTTCCACAGCTTTTTCGAGTTCTCCCAAACGTTCACGAGTGTTTCTATAACTCAATAGAAACACGAAGAACATGTTTTCTATTTCTTTTAGAAAACACCGCGACGAAAAAAAGGAAAAGCAACTTGTTAGCTTTGATTATCAAAATGTAAATTCTCTTTGCTCGCGTCATCATTACGTCAACAGCTCGTGCTAGTTCTGTGTTTCTATCGAGTTATAGAAACACGATTTCTAACCAATCAGCGCGCGTACTTTCTTAGGACTGTTTTCTAAATATATATATATACATATATAAAAACTCTCGGCTCGATTTACTCGGGCTTGCGAGCCACGTGGTCTGACCGAAAGCGACACGATTAGTAACCTCGCTACGCTCGGCCTTCGGCCTCGCTTCGCGAGGAATTAGCAAAGACAGAAAGCAGGTCTAAATTCAATTAAAATGAAATAATAATTGAGTAGTTATCTGAGTAATAAACAAAGAAGAGAAAACTACAATGTTTCCTTGAAAACAAGCCCTTAATAACGCCTTCGAGACTCCGACGCAAGTATTAAATTTTCCACATTTGTGACATGAAAGGTTTTTTGTCAATTACTTTTATTTGCTAATTTAAGATTTCTTTCGTACTGCTTTCTCAGACGACAGATTTTTTTTCCCGAGCTTTTATTTTTTTTATTTCCAACGTCGTGTTAATGACGGGACCTTAACATGCATAGATTCAAAATATGTTTGCCCTGTGAGCGATGTATTTACTTTGTCAGCCATTAGGGAAATTCAACAAAGAGACCAACTGCATGAATATGGTTTTTTTATTATATGGAGAAGAGTGTTTTACTGGGAACTAAACCACTCGTAGATTCCATACGCCACTTCATCCGGCACCCGAGTGGCGTATTTTCCGTATGTCACCGTTGTGAGTGTCGTATCGTTCAATGACGTCACGACTCCCGCCTTTTGCTTTAGTCTCCATATAATAAAAAGAACATTACACATTGGCTCGAAGATATGAATTTTATGTTCTCGTGGCTAGAACAATATCGTTCTTGCCACTCGAACATAAAATTCATATCTTCTCGCCACCGTGTAATATCCTCTATATATTTTTGAAAACTGATCCTGACTTCAGGCTCTGTTACAATTAAGCAGATAGGTTCCCAAGTTCCACGTATCTAAAAGGCATTGCAATTGATATCTTTGATTTGCTGAGATCTCTCAATTCGGTACTAACTTAGGAAACATTTGAGGACTTTGTCTTGGGGTGCGCAGTCACAGAATGTAGCGTTTAGCCTCTGTTTAGTTATAAAAATGTATTAAACATAGGGATTCGACAGATTCATGAGTGATTCAATATAAGCTGAAAGTCCTTTCAGTATTTATTTATTTATTTATTTATTTATTTACTCGCCTGGTTGGGGGCCCACATATGCTACGTGTACGCTTGCTGTCTACACTCCGCCACAAGTGAAGCCTGGCAGAGCTTCTTAAGGCAGCACCCAGCAAGGCTCTCTTAGGTACGAATACAGCAGAAACCTCAGACCATAGCAACCAAGTCCTGTGTAAATCACAGCATCATGGCCAATCCTATGGACAAAGTAGGTGGCTAGGAAAAACATCACCACTTCGGATAAGCAGTTGATGCCCACAATGGTTGTAAAAAGAATTGGAGAACCACCGACATCCTGAAGAAACCAGAATAGAAACGAGGATTGAAGACTGTGTGAGAAACCGAAAAAAAGCAGCGTGCAAATAAACGCTCCGTTTTTCAGATTCCAGAATATTTTTATCCCTTTCCAGGATTCATTTTCCGGAGCAGTGTCCGGCTTAGGTGAGGCAGGACGGAAATTAAAGAAAAGAGATACAAAAAAAGTCTAAAATCATGGCCACTGCAAACACATAGAAATACAACACGTAGTTGATACTGTCCTCAAATTGGCAAGAGTTGAACGCCGTCACAACTGCACCAGACAGCAGTGACCCTACACCCCAACCTATAGAACCATATGCCTCCCATATTCATGCTCACGTCCGCTTAAAATGCCCAGAATTCCACTGTCGGTCAACATTGGAGCTGGTGCGGCAATGAACTCACCAAGGAATACAATCACTAAGAGAATTATAAGAATTGCATGGTTATCTTTCACTCGAAAGTCATTCTTAAGATTTGGATTCTTCCGTTTCTTGGTTTTGGTCAATATGTTATTTTTATCAGGGGTCGCCTCGCGAGGTTTGTCCTCATGTTGACCAAACTGATCGGGAATGATGGGTTCTTCGTTTTTTGTTGTCTCAGCGTCGTAAGCATTACCGAGATTTGCCGGTTCCTTCATGAAACTCTTTTCTTTTTCATCATAGCTTAAGCTTGGGAACTGGTCTGTATTTTGTGGCAGAGCTGTATGTAGATATGTTTTCTTCATTTGTAAGTTGACTTTGTTTGCTGGAGCCAATATTAGTACCTTGAAAGCTACTATTTCTTGTCTGTTGTTTCAAGGCGTATCTGTGAGGTTTTCTGGGGGTAACTAAAGTTGGTTCGGTTGATGATCTCTGGATAGCAAGGCAAACAGAACGGTGACACCACGCTCTGCGACAAATGAGCTACAGTTGAACCCAGGATGGAAATAAGGAGAATAAGTTTGGGCCTGATGCAGGTATCAGTAACCATTCCCCAGAGTGGCGAACACAACATTTTTACGAACGGACGTATTCCGAGCAGCATTCCAAACTGCCGCGCCGATAGCCAAAGCTGTTTGTAGAAAACACCAGGGTAAGGTAAAAAGGCACCGATCGCCATAAAGAAGAAGAGAAAAGTTAGTTTGGGAACCACCAAATCTTTGTTAATAGTACAATCTCTCCCGCAATGCTTAGATTGACTTTTTCCAAACTATAACTTTTCTCGGAGGGTTTGGCATATTTACTGGCTACTAAGCTTTCAGCTTCCTCTACCATACTGAATTTCTCTCTCTTTATTAGCGACAAAACAATTCGTGATTTCTCTTCTTGAAAGCGCACGCAAGTCTGTCAAGGAATGATGTACAACGGGCAGTTGAACATCATTCTTGCTTAGATTCTCTACATCACTAGTCAACGAAGCTCTTTACTTGAGAAAACCAGTCTTCCGATTGCAACGAATCTTAGCCATGGCTTCAATGGACAAGAATTACCACTCTGTGAGCCTTGAAGTGAGTAAATTTGTAGCAAAGACAATGCAGTTTGAAGCACTTTTAACCACCTTCGATCCACATGTAAACAGCTGCAACCGACTGTTTACAGAATCGAGTGCTCGATTGACATTTGCAAATTCAAGTCTGCGCACGGCACAATTTTGACCGCTAGAGTTGAATTTAATTGTTAAATCTACCTAATTTTCCTTTAAGGCTGAGAAATCGTTTTACTTCGTGCTCACGATAAGGCCATGTTTACTCCGTTGGCTTAGAGGAAGCTGTTAAAAAGCAACCTTCAACCAAAACAAGTCAGTTCTAGTTTGTGAAATCTTCCACTGACTGTTGAATTTAAGTCTTCAAAAGGGTTATAGGACATTTTAGACCACTAAAACTAACGAAATTAAATTTATCTACCATTTGAAGATTCAATCTATCGGGAAAAAGACTTAAGAAGTCTTAGGGAAATAAAATTTAAATAATGTATGATCTTACCTACGATGTATAATGCAAAAACGAATTTTTAAAAGAATTAAAAATTTGTTATACAAGAATTAGAATGACAAGATATAAAGTAACATATTTTTATGTGAGGGAAATTTCATTATGTGAGAACTCTCGAACAAGGTAACCATCCCAATAACAATCAGTTCCGTCTGAAAGTCGCCTTTGCAGAGGAATCTTCCAATTTGACTTAAGTAATGAAAGAAATCGCATCAAAATGGATGATGGGTAAACCAGATTAACTTAACCACCATTAACTATAGTTCTTACAGTAATAATCCTTCCACGACACACAGAGTAACGTATGGAACATTACGTTGCTGTTGGGTTGCGTACCAATAATTTTCTGACAAGTAAAAACTCCGCACTATTTGTAACTAACTGGTTAGGATCATACCTTCGCCGCCAAAAAGGATTAAATCAATAAGAATGTACCGGTATTAAGCTAAGCGATTGGCACTCAACCTACACGATAGCTATGCACCTCACCTCATGCATATAGATAGAAAATAAGTATTTATAATAATCTTCAGAAAGCCTGGCGTTCAGAAGCTCCCACGCTGAAGTTATTCTTGTCAGCATTGAAAAAACTGTCCCTGGGACATTTTGCCGACGAATTCATGTTGATAACGCAAATGAAAGTTAATTTGAACAACTGTTTTTATTGTTTTGAAACAAGAAATAAATGTGTCAAAAACTACTAAAAAAGGTTATGACCTGGAATAGAAAGTGTACACTTACTCCCTACCCCTCCACAACCCTCTGCATCCCTCAACCCTCCACACCCCTCTAGTCCACGACCCCTCCACACCCCGGTATCCACATACATCTCTATCCCTCTACTCCTCTATCCCTCTATCCCACTACCCCACTACCCCTTAAGCCCTCTACCCCTCTACACCCCTATACTCCCCTACCCCTTCACACCCCTCCACCCCTCCACACCTCTCTACCCCTCATTTTAGCTCCACCAAGCAGCAGACAATTAAGTGTCTTTTAAATTCTATCAGCTTCATTTTGCTGGTATAAGCCGAGCACCCGGAATACATAAAATATGTCAGCTACACCTGACCATCTGATATTATCTCTAAGCAATTTATGTTACATGTGCGACCAGTAACTCATTCATTACAATTACATATAGCCTACATATAACTGTAGACATGATAGAGTGTACTGGGAAATGTGATAAAGAAAACCTAATTTCTTCAAAACAGGGCCGGACAACCGAGCGTAATGCTTTGGTAATACGGAGGCCAGAAATAACCTGTCCCGGTAAAAAAACCCTACTTGGGGAAAAAAAAATTAAAAGACAGGAAATCTGGGTAGGAACCAAGGCACGAGCTCTTGCCTTTCCTACCAGGCATTCACTACTATAAACTTTTCAGCGGAAAACAACCGCTAGCGAGATTTCGTGTTAGAATGAACCTACACGTGAATTCAAACGTTTTTAACCGTCTTAGCTACTTACCATCATGCACTATAAATCATACTCTGTCCCAAGCTATGCCCCTCCCGTGACGCTGTTTCGTAGACGCTCAATCACCGAAAATTCCATTACCTCATTACCCCTCTACCCCTCCATGTCCCTTTACCTCTCTACCCCTCTTCTTCTCTTCCTTCTTCCCTCTGGGATAAATGGCATCATTTTCTGGCAGGGGAAAATTCATTACGCAATTAAAGGAACCTGTCAAACATTCTTCAACGTTCTTCAGTGGTCAGGCTATCATTTGAGCTCCTTCCACCTTTCCTTCTTCCACGAAAAAGTTTACAGACAAATGCTCGAAAGTCTCGCATCTGAACAAAGTATATTATTACGTTTGTGACACTGTTAGAAAAGAACAATACTGAAGTTACGCAGCGAATTAGGAAATCCTTCTGGAAATCGATGACTGCCCCTGTCAGATTATTGTACATTCCATACAGTATTCCCGAAAAATATGGGACAACGAAACTAAATGTTAGTGAAATCAAAAGAGAGGTGCCACGGCGGTTAGCGGCTCTTAGCGTAATTTGGATTGCATTGTTTTGTCGAATGTTAACTGCAACTCTTGTTCTATGGCAGATGGATTTGATCAGTGATATGTTTATGAAGACTAACAGTATACTTGGAATATTATATTGCACAACTGCGCAGCTTGACAAAAAAACTCTAAATAAAAATTTGGACCTGTCATATTCACATATAACTGTAAAATGCGTGTCGTTCACTTTATATTTAATTCCCTGTACTGTCGCAAAAGTAATGGTGGCCATAATGCTTCCAGCTACCCAGACAAATACAGTAACTTTACGAACTGTTGACACTTTCAAGCTGCGTGGAACTTGGCGGGTCGATAAGTACCTTTCAACACTTATTATCAAAAGTTATTGATAGTGATAAACGGAAATGCAACAATTAAACCCCTCACTAGTCGGCATCCCCAACCCTGCTGAAATAAGTCGAGCGAAATTTGAAGGCAGATCAAAGGAAGAGATAAAATGTAGCAAAGAACATCCGATGTTGCCAAGCTCCTGATTTAGAAATCTAAATTCTTGAGAAAAGTAGATGATTTCAGGTAAAAAACTTGCTTTCTCCTTGAAAGGAAGTAGAGTATCAAACCATTCCCAAGAGCCCCTCCGATGCCAATAATCGCCATCACAATACACAGTGTGAGTTCAGTTGTTGCCGGAGCGGGAGCGGACACATGTACTAAACTTTTATGAGTTGTTCCATTAGCCAAAACAGAAAAATTGATATGAGACATATTGGTCAGCTGGACAAGGCTGCTTGATAGTAGGCATACATTTATTAGTTGAAGATGTCGCAACCTTATAACTGAAAAAGAAAAAAAAAACTCCCTCCGACTGAAAGGTTTTTACTTTTCGATGGGTGTCGAATCAGTTGATAAAAGCCTTACTAATATTATAAATTCCCAATGTGGATTTATCTGTTTAATAAAGCCTTTTGAATAAACAAAATAAATAAACAAATAGATAAATAAATAAAAGGAGGAAATAGGTTTTTGTGGTGGCAACATTTGGAGGAATTTGGAGGTGTTGGTTTTTGTGGAGGAAGGAAAATCAGTGAACCCGGAAAAAATATTATCAAAGCAAGGAGAGAACCAACAACAAACTCAACCGCCATGAGACGACGGGAAAAGAACCCGGGTCACATAGATGAGAAGCGACCGGCTTTCATTTCTGCGCCAAGCGCCCGTCAATGTTGTCAGCCAAACTTGTTTTTGTTACAATGCGAACTTTTTTCATGTACCCAGATCAACGTCGCCCCAAAACATCCCGATAATAAACGAGTAAACAGAACGAATTTAGTTTTTGTAACGTATCTAATTTAGAGGAATAGATTTTCTAAAAATATACAAGCACAACAGAAATGATAAAAATCTGTAAATATATTTCTTGTCAATGCATTTCTCAAATGCGATAAGCTTGTAGGAATTTTATGATTTCTATTAGGGCGAGAGCGAAGCCAAACGACAGGATTTGAATAAAATTACTTGCAACTGCCCTCAAAGATTGGCCTTACCTTCCCTAAGATGGTCTTACAGAACTGAAGGGTTGATGCAGTTTGGCTGTGTGAGCAATGTTGCCCCCACATAGTTAATTAAAATGTTTATTCAAATTTGATTTAAAAACAAGGCGAAAAGAAACTTAATGTTTCCAGAGAATACGAAAGAAACTTTTACAATTCATAAGATTCTTAATTGGTTGGCACAAAAGCTATGCCGCTCTCAACTATAGGATTTAACGTACAAAAGCGTGTTTTTACGATAATTTCCTCAAATTTGGTGATGGAACTGTAGAGTTTTTGCCGGTTTTGTTCCAAGTTTGCCGCACATGACCTCTTTACGAAAACATGAACTCTTTACGAAAGCAGAAGGAAATGACCTATTCATATTGGTCTTATTTAGGATTAGGTATTTACTTGAAAACGAAAATGGAAATTAACTCGAGGTGATTGTCATATGCGGTGAATCGTAATGCATATACAAATGTAGGTTTCAAAGTGTTTGATGCCGCCTAAGAATCATGATCAATTAAAGATGAACATCAAATATTAATCGGCTCAGTCAAATAGTTATTTACTTCTTTTTGTGTACAAAAATAATTTTCTTTAAGCGTGTTCTATTTCTCGAAGAGGAAAGAAGTTCTTAAAGTTAACCTTGCAAACATTGAAAAGCTGAGGACGTTAGCCTTGGAAACGTTTAAAATCTATAATGCTAGCTTTTAAGACTTTAAATTAAACCCTGTGTTTTGTTTGATCAACTCACTTTAACGGATTGCAATGAATGCTAATGAACCCGCTTATGATCAACGTACGACAGCCAGTGGTATTATATCATATTAAGATTGTTTGAAATTTTGTATAAACATGAGATGTAAACTGTTCTGTTTTGTCTTTTATTGATTGGGTTGCCATGGAAATCCGTGAGACTGATTCCAGGTCCTCTGACGGTGAGATTCCAGGACTTAATGCTCTTCTTAAGAGAGGGGGACTAGGGAAGCCCATCTGTAAGTACTTTAATTCATGCTGATTTTTCTTCATTCTGATTGGTTCTCGATGATTTCAAGGTCCCATCGTGCCTTAGGACAGCCTCCCCATAGTCAGACCTCGGACCCAAGTCTCTCAGTCTTCACCATGGTCTTTTGCAGGAAAAACTTCTGCGCGTTTTTGGGGCCGGACACTTTAAGGATTTTATCACCTTTTATTGATTTGGGTTGCCATGGAAATCTGTGAGACCGATCCCAGATTCCTCTGTAGAGGCTGGTGGACTGTTTTCCAATATGGCTGACTTTCATTTTGCATGGGCGCCGCCAGTTTGAATATTTAATTCGGCTCCTGATTGGCTGAAAAATACCTCCGCCATCTTTTGATTGGCTGAAATTTGTGGCGGCAATCTTGGATTTGGAAAACAATAGCAACCATTGTTCTCCAAACATATAGCCTATTGTTTTTCTCGGCTCCTGATTGGTTGCGGCTCCTATGAGCCACCTATACTGCTATTACTATCAGCTCTTTCCCGGAGGCCTGGAAAGTCACTCGAGTTTCGCCTATCCCTAAAGTCGACTCTCCTATTGAATCTGATCATTACCGACACATGGCTATTCTGCCATCAATTTCTAAACTCTATGAAAACTCGTTTTAAATCAACTCCTTGAATACATTGATCAGCAAAAAGGTGCTCCAGTATATTACCTATGGATACCACAAGGTCATTCAACCACTAGCGTTCATTTACGTATTAGGGACGACATAATTCGAGCAATTAAGAATGGTGAGATAACGCTCGTCATCTTTGCGGACTTTTCTAAGGCAGTTGATACGGTTGATTACTCTATTGTTATACGTAAGTTACATGTCATTGGATTGTCCAAGCCAGCTCTTCTGTGGTTCTTGAGCTACTTGACAAACAATCTAGTCTTGCAAATGTCCTATTTGTAGTTCCACAGGGCTCAATTCTTGGCGCCGTTCTCTTCAACCTTTCTGCGAACGACATGGAAGATTGTTTACAAGATGGTTCCTCTTGCTTTCAGTACGCTGACCACACTACGGTGCTGCACTATTCCATTCCCAAAGACTTCGATATCTGTGTAGCCAAGATGAAAAAAACCCTCAGTAGCATCGAGTTGTGGGCAGATGATAGTAACCTGTTACTGAATGAAACCAAAGCACTGCTCCGGTATCGCAGAGGTCATGGGTTCGAACCCCGTTCAGCCTGAGTTTTTTTCAGGCCTTAATTTCACAGCTGCTTGAGTTGTGTAGATAACTGCGATGATCAATTAATGTCATTACGTATTACTCCGCGGTTCAAATATATGGTCTTTCATATATTCATTTGCATCATTCTTCTCCATCTACGGGTATATTACGAACTCACAATATGACCATCTCCCAGTTGGCTTGATAGCTCAGTTGGTAGTGCACTGCTTCGGTATCGCAGAGGTCATGGGTTCGAATCCCGTTCAGGCCTGAGTTTTTTTCAGGCTTTAATTTCACAGCTGCTTAAGTTGTGTACATAACTGCGATGATCAATTAATGTCATTTCGTATTACTCCGCGGTTCAAATATATGGTCTTTCATATATTCATTTGCATCAGATGGTTATTACCACCAAGCATAGTCCAAAGTGCATAACTTTGATGGGATATACTCCACGTTTCACCTTGAAAGATAAGACAGTTGATAGGGTAGAGAAATTTACGTTGTTAGGAGCTTGGCTTAGCGAGGACCTTAAATGGACAGAACATGTAAATGAGGTCACATCATCATGCTATAAAGTGCTAGCCACTCTGAGAAAGATCAAGAATAGGACACCGCAAGAGACTAAGAAGTCTCTTGTTCAAAGCCTCGTCTTATCCAAACTTAACTTTAACGACTCCGTCACTTATCCACTCTACACATTTCTGCAGAAAATAGTACAATGTGTTCAGAATGCTGTTGCCGATTTTGTCTTTAATCGTTTCTGCTCGGAAAGAGACGTCCTTGAGCTTGGCTGGCTACCTACGCTGGAAAATATTCAACTCAAAATTCTTAAGTTTGGACATCGAGCTCTTTTTAGTGAAGCTTGGCCCGAATGTTTGCAACTGCCTAGGCGCAATACCCAAAGTAAACTGCGCTCTAGTAATGCGCCTGTAGTAGAAATTCCATTAATCAAGGGTACTTTCCAGGACTCATTTGCGACTTAATTAAATCCTTTACCTGCAAATGTAAGGCGGTGTCCAAACTTTAACACTTAAATAAATGATTGTTTTACAATTTTAAAGAGCAGGGCCAGCATGCGCTTAAGTTGAACCTCATAGTTGCCTTGACAAGGTTCTTAGTTATGATTTATCATTATATTTAAAGCATTTTTAGATCTTACAATTCTTAACAGTTTTCAACTTGTTTATTATGTTTGTTATTAGTTAGATTTTAAGTAGTTAGTTTTAGATGGAGGGTACAAACCACCGTTTCCAAGTGTATACTGCCAAAGGTACACTGGTTGGGGGAAATCAGGACTTTTGTTGAAGATCTTATATTGCCTTTCTTGAATAGAATATAATATAAATTGAGTATCACGTGCACATTGGCATTTGGTACATAAGCATTTCTCTGCTTCAGTTCTCTGATCATAGCTATCAACCTCTTGAACCATCCAAGGCTGCTTGAAATGTTACAAGAGGCTTGCCTTGCGTGTAACACAGCTCTCTCTTCCTACCAGATTTTAAATTTATAAGAAAAATTCCATTACTGGATTTTCCGGAGGAATGTCCTTGCCTCTTGAAACACGTTAGAGATTTCAAGAAAGGAGGCCATTGATCGTTTGCCGGACAAAGAATGGAATACTTTTTTTGCTGTGATAAATTAAAAGGCTTTGTAAGGTGTTTATGAATAGATTTTAGTCAGTTCTTTCCTTCATTCTTTCGGATATCTAGTATTCAATGTTCTTTGCAAAAGATTGTCTCTGCCTCGGTGATGCTTCTTCTTTTCATCAAATTCTCGATGTTCCCTGTGATACAATGCTCATGGTTACGTTACTGTCAAAGTTATGAGTTTGTGACTTATGCGAAAAATGCCAGGTGCGTTCGTAGCTGTTGACGCCCAACTATATGGTTGCCTTGATTGTTTAACTCGGATTAAACAATCTGTATGTGACTTATAGTTTTGCAAAATGGCTCCTCTTTTTTTCTCGAAGTAGCTGTTTGCTTTGTTTATTCTGCGCTTGGTGCTAGTGTGATGGCTGTTCTTTCTTCTGCTTGATGAAAGTTCCAATAATGTCTGACAGTTTCACGAGAACCGTAAATTACCAATAAATTACAATCAATGAGTAGTATAGTAGGAGGAAGTTAAATTACACTTGAGCTAGAAGCCGTTTTTCAGCGTGTAAAGGCACCCAAGTATAAAAGGAAGGGGGTTCCAATTTGGATTTTAAGAGAATTTTCCGAGCTCCGAAGATGACCCGAAGATGACCCGAAGATTAGCGTTACAGACGGGGAGATACCCGGCTATAACCAGAGGGGGGATAGAGAACCCACACAAGAAGTGGCAACGCGCCCGTGAACTACGTCAGCTTGCGAGAGAGGTTGACGCCGCTCTTCTCGCGGAGGGTGTCCGAAAGAGGACTACTCCAACGATGAGAGCAGAAGCTCGTAGAAGGATTGAAAACCGGCGAGCACCCTTAGCGCGATCTATTGTCGCAGAAGGCCCACGAATAATCGAAGCGTTGGATGGAGAAAGAGAGGGCGAGCAACGCGGGCGGCGCTTCTGGAAGTGGTCTTTCTTCCGAGGCGTGGACGGACCTCTTGTGGATCGGATTATGGATAAGCTCCACGAGAGGGTCACCACCAGCTGCTATCTCCGATACAGTTACACCTATCGACTAAGGAATATCGAAACGGGAAAAATTATGTTGTTGCCCAAAACTGTGAAAGGGAGTCCTTGGATTCAGTGTCTAGAGCCGCAAGCTAGAGACTGGGTGCAGGCGGAAGACGAGAAGCGCTTGAGTGTTAACCAAATCGAGCGACCTTGCACGAAGTGGACCTTCAATCGCTTTATCTCTGTGGAAGTCAAGGTCATAGTAGATCGGCAGGCGCCTCTGTTGGGCACAGGGCCACTACCAGATTGGCTCCGAAGAAAGCGGGGGTTGTACTCCTTGGACACGTACGGAGACAACCTCTGCCTCTTTCGCTGTATAGCGGTCCATCGAGGTGCGCACGTGTATCGTTGCACCATCCAAGCCCGAGCTCCTGCTACAGAGTTATTCAAAACGCCAAACATCCGAGGTACACACCTGGACGACCTTCGGGCAGTAGAGGCCCACTTCAAATTCGGGATCCGGGTATACGAACCGACGGAGTCTGGAGATTGGGTGCATCGGAGGCA
The DNA here is from genome assembly GCA_949710005.1 of Ricordea florida. Taxonomy (NCBI): domain Eukaryota; kingdom Metazoa; phylum Cnidaria; class Anthozoa; order Corallimorpharia; family Ricordeidae; genus Ricordea; species Ricordea florida. The sequence goes on along the minus strand of OX453275.1, from coordinate 17,257,308 downwards.
TCCAGCGCACTATGAAAAAGTAGGTACTCCACCAATGACGATCGGCGTCTACGAGGGGCACGCGTTTCTCATTCGCGACATCCGGAAACTCGCGAATGTATACGTGTGCGGGGAGTGCAAGGCAAGGTTTACACGGACCGACAACCTTTATCGCCACGCCGATCGTTGCACCCAAGGCGAGACAAAAGTTGTCTGCCGTGGAGAGAAAGTGGAAGCTCCACCATCGGCCTCTGAGAAGGTCTTCTACCCACAAAAAAGGGATAGCGTCCAAGCAATACAGTGGCTCGAGTATGAAGCCCGCACTAGGGGTATCCATATCCATCACCAGCTATGTGGACATGGGGGCGAGCCAATGATAGAAGGTATCCCCGTAGACGGTTATGATCACATTTCAAAGACCGTCTTCCAATACAATGGGTGCCTTTGGCATGGGTGCAAAGTATGTTATCCATCGCCGAAGCAACGCCAGGAGCTACTTCAGAATCTTTCCAAGAAAAAGGACAGCCCGGTTACGCGTGAAATGGCATACCAACAGACGCTCGAGCGTGAAGCCAAAATCCGCGAAGCTGGCTATCGTCTTGTGGTCAAGTGGCAGCACGAGGAGCCTAAACCTTGGAGAAGAGAACGTATCCCCGACCCCAAGACGGTGACCTACCCCCACGCGATCGTGTACGACTTCGAGAGTTACCTCGACAAGGCTCGTGCGAAAAAGCCGACCGCCGATTTGACCATAGAGGGAGACCACGTTCCTATCTCCGTCTCACTATCAGACACCCTCGACCCTGTTCCTGAGCACCTTTGTAATCGAGATCCGAAGTTGCTTATCGAGGAGTTCATTCGAGCGCTAGAACACCGAGCTGCTAGGATACGAGAAGATGTCCGCCGTCAGTTCCTACCCGACACCATCGAGCTCTTATCCAAAAAGTATCGGCTAGCGATTGAAGAGTGGTGCGACCAAGCCCCCGTGCTCGGGTTCAATTCCGGAAAATATGATTTGAACTTGATCCGGAACTACTTCGTCGAAGAGCTCTGTAAGACGACCGACCAGTCCATCAAAGTGGGATGTAAGGCCAACCAGATCATGTTCATTACGACTCCGGACTTCAAATTCCTGGACGTTGTGAACTACTTCGGCCCCGGCAAAACCTACGATGCATGGGTCAAAGCCTACGGGTGTACCCTCGCGAAGTCGTGGTTCCCGTACGACTGGTTCGATACCCCCGACAAGCTCGACTTTCCCGGCTTACCGGACTATCCACAGTGGTATTCGAAACTAAAAGGCAAATATCTCCTTTCCCTTTCCGAATATCGGGCTTGCAAGCGGCTATTCCGGGAGAAGGAGATGAAGACGTTCGCGGACTGGCTCCGCTATTATAACAGTCTTGACGTCGGACCGTTTGTCGAAGCGCTCGTAAAAATGCGCGACTTCTACACAGACTATGGCATCGACATCTTCAAAGATACTGTAAGCCTACCAGGTGTCTCGATGAGGTTTGTCCTTCGAGGGACGCTAAAAGGACCCAAGGCGCCTGAGTTGTACGCCCCCAACAAAGAAGCGTACGACATGCTTAAAGCCAGCGTCACAGGCGGGCCCTCGATTGTGTTTACGAGGTACCACGAAGCGGGCGTCTCGAGGATCCGCTCACATCAGGTCGCAGAGGCTAAGCCCTGTCAACGGATTCTTGGGTACGACGCGAACGCTTTATATCTTTCGACGATGGCGAAACCAATGCCATGCGGGGAGGGGGTTGTACGCCACTGGAAAGCTATCGAGTTGGCCAGCTTTCTGAAGAGTTTTCGATCTGGTGGCTGGTTCGGATTCGCAGAGGTCGACATCTAGGTCCCCGAATACCTCTGGCCAAAGTTCGAAGAAATGCCCCCGCTCTTCTACAGCAAGGAGATTCCCGTCGAAGCGGTCCCCCAAGAGATGCTGGACTGTCTCGAGCGAACAGGACGAACCGGCTCAACAGATGCGAAGCTGGTTGGGGCCCTATGGGCCAAGAAGATTCTGTTGTACGCCCCTCTGCTCCGTTGGTACCTCGACCACGGTTTGGTCTGTACCGCGGTCTACAGAACGATCGACTACCAACCCCAAAAGATCTTCGGGTGGTTCGTCGACCAAGTAACAGCAGCCAGACGCCAAGGCGATACCGAAAAAGACAAAGCACTATTCGCCGACCTCTTCAAACTGCTTGGGAATAGCTGCTACGGGAAATTCATTGAAGCGCTGGAGCGCCAGACGCTTGTCTCCTACACGAAAGACAAAGCGGTGGTCGATCGTGCTCTCCGATCTTCCTGGTTTGAGGACCTCAACGAAATAGATGAAACCACTGAACTACACAGGAGGAAGCAGAAGATAGAAATCACCCGCCCGTTTCAAATCGGGATCACGGTTTACCAGTTAGCGAAACTACGGATGCTCGAATTCTATTACGACTTCCTGGACCATTTCGTCGATAGAAGATCCTTCGAGTTAATCCAGATGGATACCGATAGCCTGTACATGGGCATCGCCGGGAAAAATCTGGACGACGTCGTCCGCCCCGAGCGCCGCGAAGAGTTCGAGGGCTGCAAAAAGCAATGGCTGGCTTGGGATAAATGGAGCGGCCGGACGCCGTGCCTGTTCAAGCTAGAGTTCGAGGGAACCCGGGCGATAGCGCTCTGCAGCAAGGCGTACTACGTCGACAGCGAAGGAAAAACTAAAACCTCGGCGAAGGGGATGTCCAAGAAAGACAACGATTTGACCTGGGGCCGATACAAAGCAACCCTAGATGGAGCGCTCGACCGGGCAGAAAACCGGGGATTCCGAATGGACCACGGAAAGATGACAACTTACCACCAGGAGAAACTCGGGCTATCCGCCTACTACGACAAGAGACGGGTGCTACCCGACGGGATTCACACCGAACCGCTTGAGTACACTTTCAGGGGGTAATTCGGTATTCCACGGCACCACCTGCAGCTCTTCGCGGACGAAGCCGCGTTTGGGACCGTCTCTGAGATAGTAGACCACAGGTTCGCCTGGTCGAATCTCCGCACGCGCCTGTTCGTACACCTCGAGGCTCCAAATTGGGTCCGTTGCGCGTCTTCGCCCGCCCTCCTGCTCACCCGGCTGGTATAAATACCATAAGTCGGCGTCAGACGAAAGTCTCTCCTATTCCAAACCAACCGCTCTCCCCGGTACAACAGAGGAAGGTTTTTGCACCACCGATTTGGCTTCGATGGCATCCTGCGGTTTTTTCCCGATCAACCGCGTTGGTTCGTTGTTCAAAGCCGCGACAACAGCAGGCAGCCGAGCCACCCATTCAACCGATCTTTCTCCTTCGGGAAGAAGCATCTCCTGGGCGTACTGGTAACCGAACAACCGCTCGGCTAGAGTCCTGTTGAACCTCTCAACGATCGCTTGGTCTCGGTGGATATCCACGCGGCCACGCCGAACTTCGGTATTGTGACGAGCTAGTAGCGGCAAGACAGCACCCATGGACTCTTTTCCTGGATCGACTTGGAGTAGCTTGGGCCAGGTCAAAGGACTTCGCTTGTAGATGCGCTCGAACGCCCCCGCGACTTCTTTCGCTTCCTTTGAAGCCAAAGGCTCAGCCTCCTTGTAGCGCGAGGCAACATCAACCACAGTGAGCGCATACTTGTAAAGCTTCCGCCCCCGGTCAGGTCGGTCATGCGGTAGAAATAGAAGATCGGCCTGATGAACCTCATTTGGTGTTGAGACATTGAACTTCGGTCTTGGTATGCGTTGCGGGGGCGGCAGGTAGATCTGCCACATTGCCTGTTTTTCTAGCCACGCCAGGGCGGCATCTTCCGAGGCGCCAGCCGCGTCCGCCAACTTCTTAGAGGCGGCGAACCCCTTCCAATACCCCTGAGGGCTGTAGTAGACGTCAGACAGCTTCTTTTCCATGGGTCTATAACTCCATCGCGAACACCTGGCCACGACCTTCGAAGACCGCGACCGCCAACCGGAGGCACTTCTCAATTTCACCGCCTGCGTTCGCTGGCGCTAGGGCGACGAAGCCGGGGTCCTTCCGGGCAATTCCCCGATATGTTTTGTTGTGAGCGTAGGTGGGGCAAATCAAACACGCGACGTGGAACTTCCCACGAAAAGGACCGCGGAGAGCTTCGACGACCAGTCTCGACTTCCCGGACGCCGTTGGACCAACGATAAGCAGATGACCGGGTATCAAATCGGTAAGACAATCCATCCCTTATATAGGACGGCGATTAATAGTAGGCGACTTGGCTTCCAAGGTCGAATGCTGCGTCTCCTAGGAGGAAGATGTGGCAGTTGCCATGACCACTACCGCCGGTCTTTCGATAGATCCGGAACTGAAGATTTTTTCCCGGGTCAAGGGCTGCTTGTCCGTCGCCGTGCACAAGGTGGTTGCGGAGATCGATGAAGATCCCATATTTGTCATTGAAGAACCCCGTGCACCGACCATTCTGCGCCGGCTCGCGCCGTCTCCCAAATATCTGCGGGGAGCATACCGCTTGGGTACAGCGTGTTGGGGACGCCGTTTAAGTCGAACTCAACCTTTGTTACCCCCGGATTCGGGAAGGCTTCGCTGTGTCGTGCTCCCGCGGGGAACTGGTCGACGAACAGGAACAGGACACCCACAAAGCTTTTGAGTTGCATAGGGATGTTGTCCGTGAGAATTGTCTCGGTGGCCTTCGCAAAGGAGATCACTTTGTAGTGCGAGATGTGGTTGTAAAGAACCACGCTCGGGACGTGCTGGGCGTAACCGGGGGACTCAATCGCTTGATACACCATTTCGATGTTTTTGAGCGTGTAGTTCCCAATCTTGTTCGTATCCGAGCTTACGATGACATCTTTGGCGGCGGCGAGTGTGAGCTCCAACCGAATTGGCGGAAGACTCGCCGTATGGAGAACGCCGTGGGTGCGAAGGAGCTCAAAATCAAGTGGGAGCCGATACTTTGGGAAGGCCTCGGCAATTGCTAGGTCCCCCGCCACATCGTCTTTGTCTCCGGCCTGTGAGCGGATTTTATCGACCGCGGTTGTCTGGATCCCTTGCTCGATACGTTTAGCTCGCTCTTCGGTGGGAAGCCACAGGTCGGAGAACGCTCCAACAAGGTCAGCGCGCTCCAGGTCTTCTAGGGTTTTATCGCCCATCTTGACGATCCTTCGCCGAATCAAACAGCGCCCCAGGTTGTCGACAACGCGATTGTTTCTTAGCCAAAAACGCATGGCTCTTGATCGTAGCCGTGGTCGTGTTTCTCATCGAGCGCTACAAGAAGAAGTCTACCTAAACAACCACCAAGTCGCACCTGCGGCCACAACAGTGACTGCAGCTAAATTTCGCTCGTGCGCGGATGGCGCGACGGGGGCTTTAGTTTTCGGCGTTGTTTTCGGGACAAGTGGGACTGGGGCTTCTCTTTTCGGCGTTGTTTCCGATACAAGGGGGACTGGGGCTTTTATTTTCGGTGCAACGGGCGTGCGCTTATGTGTCCTCTCGTTTACGTTAGGATTGACCCCGAAAGTCATATCACTGGTCGCTTTCTGGAGCTCTTTGTTGTACCCGAGAACGCTTTCTGAATTGATGACCAGGCGGCTGGGGAGCAACCAGAGCCCTGGGGCGACAGCCAGATTCAGCTGCGCTCGGGCGTCTGACAGAGCCCTTTGATAGTTCTGGATGCCGGTGGAGATATCGTTTACTACGATTGTCTCCTCTAGAAGTTGTCTGAACATTTGGCGGGTCTCAACAGCGCTGCCGCTCGTCCCCACGATAGTAGATCGGGTTTTGACTTGCGAGCCAAGAACACAATAAACTAAAGCCTCGATACTACGATTGAGACGCCCCATGCCAGCCTCCGTCAGACCTTCACCCTTTTTCGGTGAAAACCAGCTGTATTGCGCTCCGCCGTGGGCATCGTTTTGGATAAAGGCCAACAGATTTCCTTTATTCTTTTTCCCGCCCTCGTCTGAGAAGAGATTCAGACTATCAGGCCATGTGTTTGATTCGGTGTCGTAGCGACGGATGACATACTCGTTCTTAGGCCCTTCAACTGGATAATCCACGAACACGTCTCCAAGACCGTGGTTTCGCCCGCCCTTCCAGCGAAAAGTCCGGGGATCTAGGCAGACCGAATTCGATGCAGAGGCTTTCAAAGGCGGACTTGCGAAGTGGGTTGTTTGTTTTTTAGAACGCCTTGTCTTCGGGGAGGGGGCAGCCGAGCTCGAATAGGATACGGCGGACGGTGAAGTATACGTGGAAGCGAAGCAGCCCCTGAACTATGGGCGGGAAGGTTTTATTGCCCGGGTCGGTAATAGACACCCCACACCCTGCAGTTGCGCACCATGTGGCGAAGTTCAGCTGCTGAGGCCAATATTCGTACGTGGGCGAAGAAAGCCAACGATGAGCCTCTACTATACTACTCAATGGTTCTCGTTCTGCACTGTGTACAGCGACCAGCATCTTCATTGCTGTTTTGATAGTCACATAATTCCAAATAAACAATCACAGTTGTGTGTTCAAATTTGAGCAAGAAATTGGATAGGAAGCATGATAGGGATACGCTTTGCAGGGGAACTCTATACCAATTTCGCTGATAATTCTTGATGCTTAGTTATTGTATTTGAAGGAACAAACCTTTCTCTTCACGGCAGACAGGCCAGTTTTCTCCTAGACGTCGAACAATTCCTTTCATTAGTCCATATTCTCTATCATCCCAGTGAGAGATGATAGCTTAAGGTGTTTTAGCACCACCATTTACCACATAGAGAAATTAATTATTGAGGTGGAATTTGAATTACTGATGCCACCCAGTGCACTCCTAAAGTTTACTGACCTTAGCAAACTTGTCAACTTCTAGCTAATCTTACATCACTGCATACCCTCGTCGTCATCTTATTGTTCTTTATTTATGTATGTGCGCTGTTGTGTACAGGTGCAGAGAACAGGAACACTTTCTTTCGTGAAAACAGTTAAATACCTTAAACTGATGAGGAGAGACCTCTCAGTACAACCTTTATATTAAACATAACGGCGTTGCTCTAGTTATAACAAGACAAAAATACGCAATCTCTTTCAAATGCACCATTAGAAGGTATGTGTGAAGCTTGAGAAACTGTGACTTATAATTTGAAGGGAACCCTCTGAGACAATTGTATATAGAAAGCAATTATCATCTGCTGGAGAAGTCCTCATTACTAAGATGGACCGCTTTTCTCGATTTCCTCTCTTTTGACTTCAAATTGCCTTTAAAATTGTCTGATCTCAATAAACAAAGTCAACTGGACCCTAGGGCAACTGTTGATCTATTAAAATGAAGTCTTAAAAAAAAAAAGACCCTGAGAAAACTTAAAACAATCTCAAGTTATACTCAAGTAATAAATGTTGCGACGCATTTAAGCAAGAATGATATGAATGACACTTGATGCAACAGTCCTTCATGATGAAAGTATCGACTAGGGAATTTCATGCAGTATCAGAGTGAAACAAGTGGAATATTTTTGTTCCATGTTATGCGACGACATGTACGCTTTGGTAATGACTTGGTAGTTAGAAATTAACACCAACAAAAATAAGCACTTCAAAACACAGCCAGTTCCTGAGTTTTTGATTTGCATACCCATGGGCATTCCTAATATGATTTACATTTCTTTCAGCTGCCAAAGCATCATAATTCTAACCTCATTATCGTTAAGTTAACGAGGCCTGAGTTTCTCTTTCTGTGACACCCTTACAAAAATGGACTGATCTCTGCCCAATTAAAAGTTTTCAGTCAGGCAATTATTCCGGTAATGTTTCAGTATTTGTTTGCACATGGCAACCTCTAGCACTTTACCGAAAAAATGTCATTGGTAACCTTTCATTAGTAAAAATCGACTGTCTATAGAAGGCGAAAGCAGCTGTCACTGTATAATGAGTTAACACGCCTTTCAGAAAGATGCCTGGCGTTTTAACACAATGCAGTATTCTGGTGAATAGAAAAAAGGTAGAAACTTGAATCTTTTAACGAACACTTTCTTGACACCTCATTGTTTGCAGATATACGTATGTTTTCCCCGAACTATGCCGCGAGGCTCAGTTAATGCTATCACCGTTTTAAAAGTTCTAATTGAAATACAATGGCAGACCTCTCCACGTGCAGGTTGATTTTTAGAGGGACTGCTCTGTAGTATCAGACCCTTGGCAGATGTTTTAGTAAACTATGCATTTGCATATTTTCAATAAACAATCCGGGAGAAGAAGAAAACAGTCCCTCTGCCGAGTAGTGTATCGCTTTGTCAAAAACCTGTATTTCAAGCTAGTTATACATACAGGCACATGTATAATTAAGATAGCAGGAAATTACTTTCTTATCGCTGTTGCATCTGAACTATTTTTAGCTTATTTTTTTTTTGTGCCAATTTTTTTCTATAGCATGGCTTGATGGACGATGCATCTATTTTTGTCGTTCTTTGCACTGGTTAATCTAAATATCCGGTAGGACGTTTCTTCCACTTTTGTCGGCGTGTTTTGTAATTTTATGATTTTCTCTTTATTATCTTTCTGTTTTCACCCAATTTACTTGGGTTTGCGCAGCACCTGTCTTCTTCGAACAACAAAACGCGATTGTTTAAAAGTACAAAAAAAGAAATAAAAATCTACACAGAGTGAGTTTGACGGAGTTCATTGACCCAAATGATTTACTTCTTAAATACAAAGTGTTGTATTCGTAGATTCTTTAGTAATCAAACATTGTCGCTGTTCATGTTTGCTCTTAGACTTTCAAACTCAGTAAGTAACAATTTTGCAATACTTGTGTCTACACATGCAAAGAATCTAAAACAATACTTTAGCTCTGTTATTATCGATATTACTACGTTAGATATAGGTATTCCGTTTTTTTCTGCCTCCACTCATTGTTCTGTTTTTTCACTTGGTTGCGTTGCTGGAAAAAAAATCTGAAAAGATGGCTATCACTGTCACGGGTGTAAATCTTTTGTTTTCGTTCTTATCGGGTCTCAACATACAGATTTCTTTTAGGTCTAATTACTGATGAAGTCCTCTTGTAGTTCTCGATAGTTAAAGCTATGATATGTATCCTCTCGGGCAACCAACCAAGAAAAAAATAACACAAGTTATCACGGATCCAAAAATGTCGCATCTGTTGAAAGACTCATTTTAAATATTGTTGAACAAACATTTTTTAACAAATCGTTTTTCAGCTGTTTCACTTACGTAAAGATGTGTAGACGAAAACGTTTTTATTTATTTCCATGCCCTAAAATTTCCGTTCGAATTAAGAAAATACGCTTACGGCTGATTATACTTTTCTACGTTTACAATCTATTCTTAAACCCAAACTGATCGATTCTCTCCTGACCTCGCCATTTAGTAGCAGCGACCTGAAGAACTGATTATTTTAATCTCGAGTAAAATATAGCTAACCTGCGTGAAATTCCCCTGCTCGTACCACTCCTTAAAGAGGCTCAAAAATAAAGTTTCCAAGACCCATGGGAATTTTCAAAAAACAGAATGTCCTAAAGCTATATTTTTGGAAGCCCTCTGTTGTTCTTTAGGCATTAAAGTTATTAATTTACACCTTGTGTAGTGTGCGTTATTTCAACGCACCATAAAGATTGGCTTGCAAAATCGGGAGTTACGTATGCTCGCTCCTCGGGTTGCTTTTTTCTCATTAGAACATGTTTTCGATAGACATGTCTTGGAGTCCATAAGACATTTCTGACTTTTGATTTCTTTGTTCATAGTCATTTGCATTAAAATGCCACCTTCATTTTAATCAGTAGGTTGTATTTCAATGCTTGGTGAGTGAACATATTTCCTACCAAACAAAATAACTTTCCGATGTTCAAGAAAACCCTTAAACGTAGCCCTTTCAATCTGATTGTGGGGCTGATGAAGACGTTTCGTCATTTAACAATGATTATGAACAAAATATTGCACATTTGCACAACTTCTCTACGAGAAATCTGCATCGCTTTGATTATCGAAGCCATCAGAAGCGCATAATTCGCTTTCCCACAACTAATTCTGCTGGTTGGTGTTGAACCGCTCGCCATCAGATTAATTAAACTCATCAGAAATAAAGGAGTTTTCAGTAAACGAACCGCATATGCTATGCTAATAATCAGTAGGGGTCGGTTAAAAGCCTATAAAAATCTAAACACGAAGATTGAAAATTAAAAGGTGAAAACACCTGTTATTTAGTCAATATATAAGTAACATGATATGAAATGCTATACTTTAGTAGCAGATATCGAGACCTCTTATTTCCCGCATAACATATGATACTTCCTGCTGAAGAGTCAATAATACTCTCCCATTAATAATCCACGCTATTTCAATCGAAAGAGGAGACAGTGTCTGATTAACCTGTAACATTCCTGAGAGATTTTCCGAGATGTTCGCTTGACCCAAATCGAGCCGAGTCTTGAAGTTAGAAAACGCGACTGTAAAAGCAGCGGAATACAACTCCTGTGGGTATAAGACTGACTTATGATGTAACTGACCGATCTCTCGAGTAAACAATTCACATCAGCCTGGGTGAAACACAGTTTTAGGTAGGATATCTGGTACTTCAGGCAAGGTAAGTTTTGATTGCATGCGCTGGCAAAATTTCCCACACACTAATGCTTAAGACCAAGTTTTCATCTTTTGTCACCGATTTTAACATTCCTATAGGTTTCGCCGGCCTGTGCGATTATAGCCTGTACAATCTCGTGCTCGAGGCTGTACCTTGTAACTGATAGACAACGATAAATTATAGAAAGAAGCAAACGTATTAGCTGACTACGCCCTTTAATTCATCGTGTCTTGTTTGAACGACACAGAGTTGTCAAAACCAGAAGAGTAAAGTGAGGGGCATTCAAGGAGCGACAACCTTAGAAGTTCTTATTAACAAAATCTGGATATTTCTAACAGTTTTCGTTAGCATGCTGATTTCCACTCTGGGAGGTAACTTTTCCTTGGGAAAAGAATAACCCCCAACCAAATTAGAAAACTTGCATTTCTATCAAGCACGAGGCGTATTGTACCATCACCATGAGGAGAAAAGCACCCGCGTCTCTCTTGCTCGGTATTTTCGTAACTTCTCACTTGACGTCTTCAGGTGAAGAGAATCTTATTGTTCGGTTTACTTGTTGATCAGGCTCTTTACCGGTAGATTTTTGTCGATTATGCTAGCATAATTTTTGGCATAACTCGGCGGCACGAGATTAATTTCTAGCCTTCATCTGAATTTAGTAGTACCGACATAGTTGGATTTTTTTACCTTCACGAAAAAGAAATTTACAAAATTTCGTTTTGAATATACTCCCTTTAACTTTATCTAAGCCTTTTGTAAGCTGCTGGCCCCCGACTGCCCGTGTTTTGGTCGGTATGATGTTTCCAAGTTTCATCCTTGCCTAGAACTCGGCAGCAAGCTGACTGAGCTCGATGATCACTCGTGGCGTTTATTGAAACAGATCCCAGAAAAATATAGCGGAAGTGGAACCTCAGCTAAAAAGACACGCATGTGTTTGGCCCATTGATAGGCTAGTGTAATGATACGTCGTGATAATATTTTACAGTGTGACTGCTCGAACCAAAGACCACCCAAACAAATTTTCATGCAAATGATCCAATCACGAAAGAGCACCTAAACAATAGAATCTCTATAAATGTTTTATATTTCGCTTAAAATGCACATAATTTGTAAAGGTAATCATACGGTTTCGAGTTCAATTTGGAATTAATTTGCACGAGTGAGTTTTTCAAAAAGCTGAAATTGCACGAGCCGCTTCGGCGAGTGCAAATTCAGCTTTTTGAAAAACTCACAAGTACAAATTAATTCCAAATTGAACGAGAAAAGCCGTATGATTACTTATTAATAATATAAACATGAAAAAATTCGCCTGGAAGATCTCATTGCGGACCGACAGGAAGTAAGCATTTGACGCGGATTTGACACTTTATTTACTGATTGGCTGATGAAGATCAGCTGATAACGCTACGAACTCAAAGCGGTTCGTTTAAAAATAAAGAATATCATAATCCAGAATATGGATGTGTAATTTGCACTGGTGTTACACTTTTTGCACTGGTGTTACACTTGAACTGTACTGCTCTCAGCCAATCAGAATCGAGTAATTTTTTCATGTATATTATTAGCTCAATAACTGTGCAAAACATATCAAGATTGAAAAAGAATCATCTTTGTCGGCAGGGACTCGCCATAAATATGTCGTTAAGCGTAAAAAACAGACATTCAAAATTTTTATGAGAATGTATTTGGGCGTCCTTGATTCGAGTAGTCGCACTGTAAAGCTGATCCTTAGTTTGACTATAGCGAATAATAATTGATGTTATAGGTAAAAAAAAAGCATTTTTTTGATTTTAAAGGATAACTGGGGGGACTGTGCAATAATTATCAGGAAGGGGAGGGGCTGAAAAACCAGACGGGGGGTATCAAGTAGAAATAATGCCATGATAGGTGGGGGGGAGCTTCAAGTAAAATTACTCTTATTACAGGGGGGCCCTAACTTTCATTTTATTTTTCGATGAGTCAGACAGCTTGGATATGGGCAGTTTTATCGAACATTCTTACGAGGTGTTATTTGTACCAGATGAAGAAGTCGAGTGCATTACAGTATGTGACAAGAAGTAAATTCAAGTATTTGTTATTTTGCCAAGCTCATTTATTTAAGGAATACAATATATTTTTACAATATATGGTAGACACACCTTCCGACGATTCGTACCCGTTTCTTTGCAATGGCACTCTGATTTGGCCATTTCAATGTAGAAGCTTCCCTCCACTCCACGCATTAAACACTCATTCATAATTTAACCTTCCCTCAGATGTAATTATTTTATTCTGGCGATAATGTTGTGGTTATTTGTGAATTTCAACTGTACCAGCTAATAGTAGATTGAATAGTGAGTGTAATTATTTCCCAGAGCTATCAGAGTTAATAGAAACGACACATCACTAAATACAAAGTAATTTTTTTGTGTGTGGAAGGCGCTTAGTCGCTAAAACAACTGCAGACGTCAAAAGACCAGTAGTCTTTGGAACTGAAACGAGTTGAGCAATAAAACATGAATAAAAGATGGTTGGAGCACTAGCTATCAAACCGATTGTTTTTTCATGGCTTTTTCGAGCACTTCTTTGGTCGACCATTTATTGTGTGGGTACAAAACGACCAACTTGACTGGGTAAATGACGAATCGTCTGGCTAAGCGAAACGAATTGTAAGCTTTCTAAAGAGTAGCAACGAAAGAAGAATGACAAAAAGAAACCAAAAGTCTCACGAAATCGGTCAACAAATGGGCTTTTTCTATTGAATATCTATTGAATAGACTCAAATAGACTTCTGAAGATTGACTTCTGATTGAAGTTATAACAGCAACACGGTGAATGTTGAATCGGGACTGAATTCGATCCCAGAAGACCGCCTGATGCACCCGCCTTTAAGGCATTCATTGCAAGTCCCGAATTCACATTTCTATGAGCATATTTTGATCCTTAGAAAAAGACAATTTAAATGAGCAATGAGAACAATGAGCTTAGTTGTGCCGGTTGTAAAGGCGCTTTCCTGTTTACTCTCGAGTTTCGTTCTTTCAAAGCCGTCACCTGCTGATCGCAGGATGATGTGTAAAATGTGAATCCCAAAAGCATCGAGTAGACAGGCAAATCGACTTTCATTCTGTTTGGTTGTGGATGGCTGATTCCAGAGCAAGAAAACGTTTCAGGTACGCCATCAAGCATGTCTTAGGTTGTCTTGAGAGCCCCAAAATTTCTCAAATTATAGCTTTTATATAATAGATCTTTGGTTTAACTCAGACGTGACCTTCTTCTAGTAGCGTAACGTTCAATGAATGATGTTAAGCACTGTGAGGTGGGTTTAGTCGTTGGATGACTGACTTAGATAGGACAACATCTCATCATCTCGATATTCTCAGCTTTGCGTTTCATTACCTTTTTCCTTCTCTGAAGATGGCCTCCAGTATCGGTCAGTGTAGGAAATAAGGTTTCATTTCTGTGTTTGTTGTACAGTAATTTAGACAAACGATGAGTTCAGACGGTTGTCACTGGGCACAGTGATCGTATTTAACAGTCTGAGACACTCGTTACGTTGTTTCTCGTTGTGCCGTTTCTGTGTTTTCCTTTACCCATGGTAAGCCTTTCACTAAACACGTTCTATAACACTCCTGCACGACATTTTAAAGTACAATAACCTCAATCTACAGTACCTAATGTACACTTGATATCGACGGATCCCAAAAAAATACCCTAACGCAACTTCGCAAGTTCAAATTAAACCTAAATTAAGAGACTTAACAGCTGACTATTGTTCTATCATCGGGAGCATGCGTGCATGTGTTCGACAGCAGAGTTAAGTTTGTTCTTCACAACGTCTTCGCGACTGGCCAGCTTCTTTAAATCTCTGGCTTAGCATTTGATTTCTATGTGATACAGCAGAGCAGCACCATTTGTACAAGAATTGCTCACTATGAGATCACCTTGAGTTGCTAATGTGGACAGTGTGAGCGTCCCCTTTGCCATTTCGAAGTTCACTTTCGTTGGTTTTACCAACTCAGATGTTTGTTTTCCATAGCTTGTACTTTCTGTCATATTCACGGTCCATCTCCGCCTAATTGAGAATATATCTACTTTAGGGATGGGACAGCACACCATCAAGCTACCATGTCACCATTACTGAGTCATACTATTAATCTTTAACAGGTAAACTGGAGAAAGTCACAAACCGATACTAAATATATCTTCAAATAAAAGGTTTATGTCACGTTTGAATTCCACATCCAAAAATGCAAAGAACGCACTTATAGACAATTTGCGGTACGGTTCGCAACTGTCGTTGATCCAGTAATTATTTACAGTTCACATTGAACATTTTCAAGCGCGTAAATATTTTAGTTGGAATTAATGGTTGACATTCAAAGTATAATATAACGGGACACTGCAGATAACTTAAGATTTTCTCCTGACACGGTGCGATGGCCTTCACGTTCTCTGGTGAATTACAGTCTGTTGGTCAACACCAAAACTCGGTGAAATTCGTTAAGAACGTCTGCTGCTTACTCAAAAAGAACTTGCGTTTTTTGTTGTTCCTCCTACATAAGGAACAGTTCACAAGAGATATAACATCAAAAGAGGTACAGACAACTGAAAATATGGTGCTGTTTGGTACATCAACAAGACCTCCAAAAAAGAATGGTGGCATTACGAAGCCTTACACTGAGTTTTTAGGTTTTTAACCGACGGCTTAATCTCCCTTACAGTCCTTACAAAAAAAAAACCTGGTAATAATATGTGACACAATATGAAATTTAGATGTGGATATTGCATGCAATATAGTCACAAGTATAATCTAATGTTTCTTATACAATACAAATAGTCAAAAGGGAAAGAAACGCGGCATCTGAGAGGAGTGATAAAGAGGCACTTCTAGATGGTCTAAGAGTTTTCAGCGTCACATACCAGGTTTCCGTTTCGCAACCCTTAGTTTCAATTAGAAGCGAGGGCCCCGATTAGATGGCAAGAGATGCTGAACCAATCGTTTTTGTCCTTTGACGTCCGAATGTCCAAGAAAGCTCTATACATAAAAATCAGTTTTAACGTTGCATCGTTCGAGAATCCCCTGTTCATATAGGCCCTATGGATAATTGCCATTCTTAAGGTCCTCAGTAACGTTTGAGAAGGCCCATGGATATAGACAGGTCATGCACGGCTTTCACAGGTTAAAAAATTCTTTAGGTGATTTTTTAGCCCGCGGAAGTTGTGCAGACAGGTCACAATTCCCACAGAAGATCTGTATGTAAACCCAGTTGATACCTCCCAATTTGGTATCCGGCCTTCTTTTCATTGTCAACTGTTAAGCGCGTCAAACCGTTTTATTTCTTTCAACAACAAAGAATTCTATAATTGGTTATTGTAAAAGTGCTGTTTATTCCTAAGTTGTTTCTGTAAAATTCTCCTTAATTTGTAATTTGTAGTGGTCAGAGAAAGTAACTCATTTTTATGTTTAGTTCACACCATATTCCTTCGCTCATCATTTACTTGGGTGTCCCAAACTCCATAAAATTTACTACTTAAGAGGCTGTCCGCGTAAGAACGGAGAATGCAATTTTCGGACCTTTTCCGATTTGGCTGATTTTTTCAGTGAAAGTCAGCCATTATGTCCCATGTAGAAATATCACATTTGTTTGGATCAATTCGATTTATTTCATTTTTTGCGAGGCGGTTTCTGAGACAACCTCAGTGTTGCCCGATTTGCCTTCCGACACTGTCAGATTTAGCCCTATACTTAGAGAGCTGCGAAATTAGAACTTTTTCACGAGACAAGCTGAATTTTTCACATATTCAAGTTTAATCTCTCCTTAATACTTGATGTGTAGTACAGAAAAACTTGGAACAAGTTTGACCGAACAAAAAGGCTTTATAAAGTCGTTTTCATGTAATTAAATTAGGGCCAAAGAAGCAGTTTGTACTCCCACTAAAAAAAGACAGAAGAACCAATATCTCCTTTACTCCAAGAAAAGGTTCTTCATCGGGCACCAAATGGAGTTGTTTTAATACGAGAAAAGACGATTATTTATTTAAAAGTAAGCAGTATGATTTATTTGAAGACCGAGTTGCGGCAATGTTGTAATTGAATTGGAATGCAAAATGAAATTGACAGGATTGAGCAGAAAAACAAAATCCAGTGCATTGGAACGTTTACGTAGAGTCTTGAAGCAATTCTTTTCGGGTAAAAATTAATCCAATTTCCTGGAAATGAACCCTAAAAAATTTTTTTTCATGAGGAACAAACAGACATCGGGTTTTCAGTCAATTTGCATATTTGTGATGCGGATCGGATATCGGTCGTTGGTTTCATAGCATTGTTACGTACATTTGCATCTGTTGTAAACAACGGCAAAAACAACCGAAAATGTTTATTTGCAACTAATAAGGCGGACTGTTAATGTTAACTTAAGTTCCAAAGCGTTTTTAGTTAAACAATTAGTTTATCGGTCGTACCGCCGAAATGTAAGCGTACATCACAATGGCGCAGATTTGGTAATTTAGCACAATTTTCTACAACGCAAGGCGTAGAGTGCCCACAGATTTTATTCTGTAAATCACTTGTCTGGCCTTAGTACTTTCGTTTTATGATTCAGTTTACCTTAACTTAGGTGCCACATTGGAGAAAATACTACTCAACTGAAGGTATGTCACGTTTCGCTTATTTTGTATTGTGACAGAGGTTATCTTCAAAGCCTTTTTGTTCGGTCAAACTTGTTCCAAGTTTTTCTGTACTACACATCAAGTATTAAGGAGAGATTAAACTTGAATATGGGAAAAATTCAGCTTGTCTCGTGAAAAAGTTCTAATTTCGCATCTCTCTAAGTATAGGGCTAAATCTGACAGTGTCGGAACGCAAATCGGGCAACACTGAGGTTGTCTCAGAAACCGCCTTGCAAAAAATGAAATAAATCGAATTGATCCAAATAAATGTGATATTTGTACATGGGACATAATGGCTGACTTTCACTGAAAAAATCAGCCAAATCGGAAAAGGTCCGAAAATTGCATTCTCCGTTCTTACGCGGACAGCCTCTTAATTATCCATTTTTAACTATGCTTCTTCCACAACTGTGAACGGCTATTTTATTTCTTCCTTTTAATATATGTGTGAGTGAAATATACTTAATGTGAAACCACAGGCAGCCCAGGCTCTCAACAAGTGCATTGGCCGTTGAAAAACATGGCGCCTGATATTTAGGAGCCGTTGTATGGAGGTTGAGCTTCCTGTGGTGAAGCTTGACTACATGAGTATTACAATTAACGTTAGTGTAGTTGTAGCAGCTGTGTTGAAAAGCAAAGTCTTGTAAAGCAAGGCGCTACCAATGTTTCTGCTAGTAGTGTAAGTCAATAGGGTTTTTCTTTTCAACTCACGCTTGTGGACAACACTAAAATTACCTGTGACAGACTCTGTCTCGATCAACTGATCAACACTTCGTGACTTTCACATAGATAAAATTGATGCTGTTATCATTTTAATTTCATAGGTTAGCGAGTAGACCTTTCCCATTTGGGGTAAACGGTTTAAGTGACGGCAAAATGACTTGCAGTTGCCTCATACAGCGTGAAAGTGTACAGTATCTATTTTATAAAAACTAAATCGAGAGGCGCCCGTTTTTGCTTGATCAGATGCAAACGTGAGACAAAGTTTGAAAGAACTTTAAAGAAGAAGCTGTAAATGACGCCTTAACGTGTTTACGGCATAGTCTGATGCACGTATAAGTTGAGGGGCCGATAAGATGGTCCCCCATAGGGTTCTTCAATCCCGCCATCCCGACCAAAATTTTCCCTCAATCCCGTAATTCCGACGGTTTTTATCAGCTAATCCCGATCTCGGATCCATATGTCACGTGTTCTAGAGTCACTTACCTCAAATAATGGTCTATTCAGCTGATCCAGATTTCGTCCAAGCACAGGCAAGCATTGGCAATTAGCTGCATCTCTTTCCACCAAAACGAAGACAGTTTTAATTATTTTTCCATTTTGCCTCTGACTGCGTGGTAAGTCAACTTTTCCTACCTAAGTCCGGTCATCACTGGACGACATGTTACCCGGGGACGGAGAGATTTTAAATTTCATTTTTTTTTTGAAGATATTTTTGAAATTTTTTAAGACCTTTTAAGGATTTTGTTAAATATGTTTTAAATATTTTTGTAAAAGATACACTAGTGAGCAGCAATTCTGCGAACGGTAAATTTGTAAAACTTCTTTATTTCTCCGACGCGTTTCGTCTATCTAACGTAGACTTCTTCAGGGAACGAGTTACTGTTTTACAAACTTTACAAACAGGGCCTTTATCAAGCCGAACTGGCGGCTATTTTGTAAGGAGGTTTTTGGGGACCGTGGTCTTAACTAAAACGGCGGCCCAAAATAAACCTCGTTATGTGTAGCGCAATATCATACAGCCTGAACTGTTTCCCTTCGTAAATCCGGCAAAACCTTTGTCAGTGGTTTCTCGGCCCACGAAATAGCCGCCAGTTCGCCTTAAATAAATGCGCTGTTTGTAAAGTTCGTAAAACTAATTAACGCCCCTTAAGAAGTCTACGTTAGATAGACGAAAAGCGTCCGGGAAATAAACAAGTCTTAAACTTCAATGTTCGCAGAAGTGCTGCTCACTAGTTTATCTTTAAAAAATAATAATAAGAAGAAACACACATATACACACAATTACAGTCGAGAATAGCACCGTAAAATGTCACAATAGTCGCGTGATAAAGCCGGAAAACGTGTATGTCTGCCTTTTGCTCGGCTACTTCGGACTTTAAAGAGATGAAAGCTAATTTTTCTTGTACATTTTGTCACCGAACTTCTCACATCTCGGTTCTTTAAAGTGATGCTTCCCGAATCCCGGCTAACAATCCCGGATCTCGGTTCGCTTTTCCTGTAAAATCCCGAATCCCGGTCTCCAAATAAGCCAAATCCCGGATCCCGAAAAACCTATTGGGGACCCTCGATAAGAGCGTGACAGTTCTATCTCCTGCAACCCTAAACAATGCAAAGAACTGACACGGTGGGAAATTTCTACCCCTTTATCAGCCAAAAGAATGTCCACTTGATCCCAGTCTTTTAAAGAGACAATTGAGCTCGGCCGATAATGGTTCATTCGATCCACAGCTGGTATTGTAGTTTTATTGGCCCATAGAAGCCTGGCAGCTAGTTTGTCTGTTTTGCACCAAAGACAAATCGTTTCTTCGCATCGTGAGCTTTCTTCTCGTACCAAATTTGCTATATTTTCACTTTTTTTTCGCATTTTTGCTCCGGAGCAAAGTTGGCATAGACATCTGAAGAGCAATCATCGATATGAAGTGTGAGTACCTTGTTTTATTTCTTATTTTTTTGCCTTCGTGTAGGATTTATGAACAAATTAAAACCATAGAACCACACTTTTGACTCTACTAAATATTTTTGGAACCTCGAGAACATTGATTGTTATTTATTTAATATTGAAAATTTGTCACAAAATTGGTGAATTTTTAGGTGGCGTTGAGTGCTGCTGTGGCTGATGGGGAGCAAGAAGCGAAGAGCTCCGCGAAGAACGACCAAAACTACAGAAAAACTACGATTTCCCATAGGCGATCTCGCTCAAAGGAGGTCTGAATTAAAAGAAGAATTTTTAAGAAAATCAAAGCAATTAAATGCTTTGAGGAAGAATTCGAGCCGAATTAATTAGCAAGTAAGTAAAATTGTCCTGACAATCATGGACTGGTCATGGAAATCATGCATGCATTCAACTCAAGACTTTGTTTTCTATTGTGTGAATCTGGCTATTACTCTTTTATGATTACTTTTTTGTTTCATGGGTTTATAAAAACCACTCTAATTGCTTCATTGCTGTTCTATTGTGTACATATAAAAATGTACAGTAAAAATTGCATTTAAATCCATGAAACAGTAGTACTACTTTAATTAGCTAGGACAGCTGAATGGCACAAATTAAGCAGAAGGAAAAAATTAATAAGTTTGTTTTCTTGTTGTTTTTATTTTGAACTAGTTATGTTACACACTTTTAGTGTTTGCTTTCTAACTTTATTTTTTAACTTTATATTTATTCATTTGAAAATACCCACTTAAAGTATATATCTATCTATCAATATTCAAAAGCTCTGCGTACAAATATGCTAAAAAGAGCCAAAAAGTAATTTTGAGATAGACTTGTTCTATTCACATTAAACTGTAAAAGAAATGTGACCGACTGTAGTAAAAACAGTGCAGTACTATCACCAATACTTTTTTACAGTTCAAATAAATTGACTTTGTTTCTCTAAAGAAGGAAAATTGATTGATAACTGATTTTAACTATTTATAACCAATCAATAACAGTTGTTATGTCTATTGACCAGGAAATCATAACAATGAATAATGCAAAACTATTTTATGTTTGTATGTTTTAAATGCATCTTTAATTACTCAATATATACCGATTATGAGATTATAAAAAAAATATCTATGTATTTGACTTTAATTGTGTGTCAAGTTTTAATGGAATAAAAGTTATTTGTATTTGACTCATTCCTTGTGTTTATATTTATCTACAATGGTTAAGTGCTCCCTCTAAACCAGTGAACGTATAATTACACAGCAAATAGCACTAAATTATGCTAGAGTAGAAGCACTAAATCTGTGAAACAAATATTACTAGTTACAATAAATAGTGTTGATGAGACAATAGAGAACAAACAAATTAGCATTATTTATCACCTACTTTGTACTATGTTTGTTTCAGGAATTAAGTGTATTTACTCTACACTGTTTAGCAAGCTGTATCTTTAGTAATATTTAATTCATGAATTTAGCATGAGCACCTTATAACAAAACAAATAAATGTATTAGAGCGCACACACTTAATCCGTAAAATATAAACAGTACAAAATAGGTGTTAAATTATGCTAATTTCTTTGTTTCCTATTGTCTAATCAACACTATTTAGTAGTAGCTAGTATTATTTGTTTCACAGATAAAGTGAGTGCACTCTACTATAAGTTACCTACAACATCGTAGACAATAGGAACCAAAATGTTTTCTTTGTATCAACAAGTACAAGTTATTGCTCATGGTTTAAATGTGTACTCTTTAACTCATGGAAATGAGTACAACTTACAGAAGTACCGATGTGTGTATTGGGAAGTTGTGCATATTGCAAACACTATAACAAAAATCAAATTGTAAAATTTCCTAATCAAAATCGTATGTCATTCCAAACTGCTTTTCCTCATTTACAATAGCCTCAATTCTCTTCTTATTCTTGAACTTCTTCTTGGGAAACTCATCATCTGAGTAAGAGGTGCCCATAATCTTATTAAAAAGACTTTTTACCGGCCCTGGCAAAAGAAGTAAACACCAAGACAGCCTTCTTGTGTTTCTTTTGGTCTCGCCGGTGAATAAGCCGTAGTTTGTGGTTGACGCAAGTGTCCGTATAATTTGGAATAATTCTGTAGGCGATTCCACCTTTATAAAACTTTCCAAGGACTTCTTGGAGCAAACCTAAACGATAATCTTCTCATAAACTGCTTGTACCATCTCTCTGCTTTGCGTTAAATCATGGGGTCGTACTGGCCAACGCGATGCCTATGTTTTGACCTCGATGGTCCGAAATGGCTCTGTAATTGGCTCCACAAGATTTTTAAGGTCTTCAAAAGCCTTCTCCACTTTTCCTTTATCTAAATTGTCCAGAGACAATAGTTCAGACCGGCCTACAGTAAGTGCACCGAGGATAATATTCGGAATGATTTCCGCTCAGGTCCCTACTTCATTACGCATGTTGTAGCCGAGCAAGAAATGTTTGCACGCGAACTTCCCAAGACAATTCAAGTACAGCATGCATAATGAAGTAGCCATGAGTAGCCTCACAACAGCAGCCATTTTTAATTTGTTCGAATCAGGAAGGTTAATACTTCATTCGTAGACATATTCAGTGCCCAAACACACATGGCCTTTCAAGTGTCACACTCGTGAAGTATTGTGTCGGGTGTTACGGCTGACCAACATATTGTGCACTCAACTTGGCCACATTTGGCAGTAAAATTTCCCAGCGTGTGACAAGGAGGTTTCAAAGACCAAGTGTGAGCTTACTATTCTAGGCGTTACATTTCAAGATGGTCGAGAGAAACGTTATAAAGAAAGAAATGCCTCCATGTTATAAGGCAAATAAGGTAGAAATTGGAATACCAGTCTATACGGCCTGATACCTGAAAAGAAAACCACCCCATACTAACTGAGAAATGCAAACAGCCTGTATCCAATAGGAATTCTGATCATCTTTTATAAATAGACTTATCCTTGATTAAGATTTAGCTTTGTGCGTTTTATAACTGTGTATCTTTCTATCATGTGTCGGAATAAAGACTCATTATCATTACTTATTATCACTGTCAGACGTACACACATGGACGGGGAGGGTTCTGGCGCAGCCCCTGGAATGCTTCATTTGACGCGCCCCAAATCGGGGCAACCAGGGCCAACTCGCGAAACAGCCCCCGGGACGCTTTATTCAAGGAATCGGGGTAACTCGCGCCCGCAAGGCCTTCTGGGCCAGCCCGCGGTGTGTGTGGGTGGTCGGTCAGTGGACAGGGTTGTCGGGTCGGGCGTAGGGGTGTGCGGGCGACCTCTTCAACATAGCGTTTTCCTCGGTGTGCAAGAGCGGCAAACGCGTGTTGCCCATAGTTCTTAGAAGTTCTCCTAGCCTAATCCTCGGAGAAGTCTAGCAGGTTGTCAATGAAAATTGCTTTGTGGATACAAAGTCCTTGCGGTGTAGGGCTCCTTGCCAAAAGAGCTTTCTGTTTTTAACAGAAAGGCTTCACTTTACAACATTACTACATTACATAACGGCAGTTAAGAGGCCGGAAACAGCTATAGTGAACATACACTCGCCTGCTGTAGCGACAAACAGGCACAATTAATTGCATTGTATTTAAGACCAATCGAACTTGAAATTGCCAATTTGCGAGCTTCGGAATTCTCACATATCGAAATTTCGAACTTTTCGGGGTGCTTATCTACAGCATCTCCATCGAGTCCTTCAGCTATGGCTGCGGTTGCCGCACCAGCTTTGAGACTGTGTGATCCAAAATTAAAATTGTCTCTAAGGTCAGGCTTCATACCTTCTTTCAAAATCTCTAGTGCTCCGGTATACGAGATGCTATATGACCTCGCCTTTAGCCCTTTTTACAGCTGACTAGCCTAAAAATAAGGTGATCTTCGCTACCACACTGTGCCTTACATATAAATCTTTCTGTCATATTTACGGGGCAGGTTGAATTACCAGTTCTGGCAATGTTCACAACAGGACCTTCCCTTTATTTATCATTCTTCCCTTTAGCTACCATAATTGACATGTGCGATTGTGAAAAGCTGATATCCTAATTTAACCTTTAAGGCTCTCTTATACGCATGAAAGCCGTACCACCTACTAATACTAACAAACGAAAACGGAGGCTGTCAATGTCTGTTTTGGGACCTCCGCTAGGTTCAACGAGCTTGAGAAAAATGTCCACTGGTACTGGATCTTTCGGTTTGACAGATCTGGCCAAAAGGCGCTTGCATCCCTCTACAGTTGACTTCACGATTCCATGGCGATTCCAGTTTGATGTGCCCACCGGATGCCGTAAACAGCGGCGATAATGGGAGCTACGGAACTCGCATCATGTAGAAAATCCTTTAAATTAAGGGCGACAAGGAAAGGTTCTGCGGGGAATGTGATAATCCAGGGGTACTTCGACGCCCAGCGCTTTCAACCAAGCCACGCCGGTCGGTATTTTTTCAAGGTAGCTGGCGCCTTAGATGCTAATACAATCGCAGGCAGGCATCTCGCAACACCTGCTAGATACGGGCTGCTCCCCACACCGGCCTACACCATTTTTCCATAAGTCAGATTTCAAAACGTCTGAAAATAGTGAGTAAACATAGTATCTGTAAAGCAATAATGTAATATCTGAAAGTGACCACAGAAGAACAATTAAATGAACTATCGTAATTAATACTGAAACATGGAGTTGCGCTAAGCAAAGTTAAACTTTAAGTCATCTGGATTTGTTTAGAGAGCAAAATAATTAAAATTACAATTCAATTCCCAGGAGCTTCTGTTATTCTATATTCCACAGCACTACAAACAATCGAGCCTAGAACCTTAGAGTTACAATTGGGTTTCACCGCCTACTGAGTGCAACATTATGACCATTATTTTGCACACGATTACCTTTACCAGGATCGAAAACAGGACCATCATCAGTTAGAATTATAGATAATTCTAACTGATGATGGTCCTGTTTTCGATTCTGGTATATATACGTATACATACAATGAGGCTGCGTTGATACAATTTCGACTGCCAGCAGGCTGGCAGTTAATGTTGGACACTCTCAGGCTATCCACAGAAACGTAAACTGCTAATATCGTATAATTAAAAGCGCTACGAACAATCAAGCCTCAAGTCTAGAACCCTAAAACTGGATTTCTCTGTAAATGCAACCTTATGATTACTATTTTGTAAGCGATTACCTCTACCGGGATCAAAAACAGAACCATCACAAGAAAGAATAAAATATTCTCTCACAACATGCTATTTCTGGGATTCACAAAGGGCCAAATAGGAAGATGGTCATGCGGCAACAACCAGGTTTCCCGATCCCTTACAATCCATTAAATGCCAACAGCCCAAACAATGAATGACACGGGTGGACATAACCAATTGTTCTCTTCACTCCACTCTTGGGTAAAGGCGCAGACTGCCTCCGAACCCGGATTCCAAAATCTGGAGTTGAATCTTGGAACCTGTGCATTGTAAAATGAAGCAAAGCGATCAACCGTATGAGGTCCTCAACGGGCATCGCAAAACTGGAAAAAGGCCTCAAATCAATCGTCAAAATCGACGATTCTGCTAAGGAGGTCTGTGTTCTCATTCTGACTTCTAGGAAGCCACTATATTTCTCTAGCGATGTCAAACGACATGCAAGCATTAAAAATATCAATATATATAACAATCGCCTACAACTCAGTCGGGCTTAGGACAACTCACAGATGCAATTCTACCAGTATTCTGTTTGTCTAAGAACCATTTTACTTGTTGCCCGCAATTCAGGCAGTGTCTCTAATGGAGAAAGATTTACAACGGCTCTCTTGAGCTTTTCTTTTTTTCTTACTAGCACTTGAAAAGTCATCTGCATTATATTTATAACATAACCGAGCCATTCGTCCACCTGCCTGGGTTGCCAATTGCTCTTAGCTTCGTTACACTTAAGCCCAGGAGCGGCGAGATCTCGTCTTTGAATTAAGCTAGCCGCTTTCGCGCTGATTTTATCGTGAACGCATGATATACCATCTTCGATATAAACAAGGTAAACATGTCCCATAGATCATCAACGGAAAAGTTTGGTAAATATAAAGCAACCAGAGGATAAGCCGAAAGGCAAAACTATAGAGGTGAAATGCCTTGTAGTGCCACTAGAGTACAACCAACTGAAACCTAACAGCTGCTGGTGATGTTCCACAATACTAACATGGTGATAACCACTTTCAAGAAATAAAATTCTGAGTCAAACATTTCCGAAAGCGTTCGTAAATCCTCGTATTTGAAACACGTACATTAAAGAAAACTGTTCACATAACGCAAGTCTAACACGAGTCTTTTTCTGCCCTTTGCAACAGTCAATGGATTCGCAACATGTGGAGGCTAGGAATATCGTGCTCCTTTATACAATCCTTAAGTAACAGGTCTTCGATAGCTTTTTGGACAAAACTGACGTGATTTATTGAAGAATCATTATTTTTAAAAAATACTGAGCTGGGAAATATTTAAGAGGTAATACATAACCATAAGTGACGATATTTTGTACGAACAGCGGAGAAGAAAATTTCGTCAACCAGAGTTGTCTACAATTTAAAATCCTTCCCACTAGTCCCACTGACGAAACCCGGCCTCGTACTCAAAATCTCTATCATAAATTTAATTTGAAACTATCGGTGTCCGGTCCAGCATCCATAGGTGCTCACTGGTAAATTTCTGCCGCGTCGAAACTCCCTAATTGAATGGTGGCCATCTGAGGGAACTTTGTCTGTAGGTGGCCGAACATGCCGCAACTGAAACAAGGGCCCAAAGCAAAACGTCCCAAACTTCTGTTGAAGATAATTGGTGGCACAGACTGGCTGGTTGAGCCTATTGAGAAGGGGGAAACCTCTTTGCAGGGAACGACTTTTTCCTTTTCCTATCTTTTAGCTTCTTCTCTGCTATCCTTTCGGAACGATATATCAGTTTATCGTCCACCGAGTCTGACGCCAGCTCGTCAGCCTCGTACTGATTTCTCAGTCAAAATCAGATTTATCAGCAATACGTATGAGCTTAATACGGTGTTCAACAAGGTTCATACTTTCCTTTCAGTTAACGCTTCTCGAGTCCAACATGCCGTTCTGAAGGAAGTCTCGAATTTCTCTAAAACGCTGACGCTATGATTGAACTGTTGTTGGATTCCCGGCTTTTTAATGTGGTTTGCCTCGATCTTGAACTTCTTACTCGGGCGGAAAATGTCCGAGCTAGTTGCGAAAAGCTTTTGAAATTCTTCGAGCTTTTCGTCTACTGCACGGATCAACGTGGAAGATACCGCGGCAAGCGATTGCTCGACGATCGCCTTAACAGTAGAACGGGATGGAACCGTCACTTCCTCTGCAGAATCTCCGGTTATCGAATCTGATACTTGGTTTTGATGGCTCATATCAAGTTTTAACTTTGTGTACTAGCAAGCATAACGTCCGAGATCTGACTTGGACAATAAAAAAACTTTCCCACATATACAAATTCCTCTCTACACGAATACATTCTGCATGCCTGTAATTTACACTTTTTGACATATCTTGCACTACTCACAGACAGCTAATGCAATTGCGAACAGAATTATATTCTCTATTCTATCCTGAAGAAGCTGTTCATGTTTCATATCCCAGAAGCGTTCAGGCATACCACGATGCCAGGGCTTCAATCTGGATGAACTAGAAAGGAAATATAACATTTCTTTTGATCTTCGTGCGCCATTAGAAAAACTATTCACGTTGTATATCACAGACACGCTCAGGCATACCTTGATTCCAGGACTTCAACCTGGATGAACCAAAGAGGATATTCACTATTTCCTAGATTTTTGTGCGCATTTCAAAAAGCTGTTCATGTTGTGCATCCCTTCGATCAGGGAACCCACTATCTTGAATGTCGATCACCTGGATTATGGCAAACTCCGTTTCATCAACAGGCCCCTAACCTTAAATTTACTTGGTGCAATACCACACAGCACCAAATTCAACAGAAACCACTGTCGCCGTAATGCAGATCCACCAGATGTAAGTCGAAGGCCTTCATACCTGTTGAAGAGCGAGCGGGAAAATATCTCTTTTCCCGCCTTGGTGTCCAAATATAGATGAAAGCCATAATGCAAAGTCAAGAAGCGATTCCGGTATCTCCAGTAAACAGGCGTCCACAGCAGGAGTTTGTAAAAAAAAAGGTAAATCAACTTTCGAACAATCTCTCACTGCGAAACCGCAAATCACTATCGATGATGGTCTATGAGCAGGCCTACGACGTCACTCCTTAGCAACCATCTTGAGCACATTTTTTACCTTCCGGTTTTGTCTGGCTCGTGATGACGAACAAGAAGGACGTGTTGAGATACCTCATGGAAGAGAGACGTAAAGTCAAGGCGGAAACTGACATACAGATCGATGGGTTATTGCAAACGAATGATAACGTACTTTCCTTCAACGAAATGTTGTACAGTATTCGTCTAGTCCGTCACGAGAACAACGACTACCCAGCAAGGATGGGTTTCGATGTGGAGTTTTTGCCGCAAGAAGGGTATACTGTATGCGTGGAATTCTTCTTCCTGACAACACCTCAAACGTTACCATTAATTAACCGTTAATATCAGCCGACAATCGACCAAGACATTTGGGAGATACAGCCCCAAATACATGGAGTATCATACACATGCATAAGTGGAGCGTGACTGTAGTGTATTAGGACAGTGGTTGTACATGTAAAAGTATACATCCGGGAGAGTACAGGGGCGGGAAAAGAAGTGTTGAAACGTGTACTGTGTGTGCTGTTGTCTTTTGCCTTCGGGGCTGCCTTTTGTGGCTTACAATTGCGGTTCGACACTGCAAATTGGCGACGAGGATGGCGAATTCAGTTGAAAGAGCGCTTCCGCCTTTGGATTTAAAAAGTTCTTCCTCTCAGGTCGCGGAACGATGGCGACAGTGGAAAAGATCGTATCAATACTATGTCGATGGCAAGGGAATCACGAATGCTTCTCGGAAAAAGGCTCAGTTATTTCATTTATTCGGCATGGAAGTACAAGATATTTACTAAGATCTTCCAGATCCTGGGCCACTGAATGCTGACCGGGATTATGAGTATGTTGTGTGTTTACGAAAATTAGATGCTCATTTTCGAGCCGAGGAAAATGTACCGTACGAGCGACATGTCTTTCGTCAACTTACGCCGACAAAGGGAGAGACCGCTGATAAATTCATGGTTCGCTTAGGTGAACAAGCGCGTCATTGTAATTCTGGTGCAACTTTGGAGCAAAATTTGCGGGACCAATTGATTGAAAAGTTGCCTGATATTGAGCTAAAAAAGAAGCTATCGGAAGTCAATAATATTACTCTGGAAACTGCAATGGATAAAGTTCGAAAGTGGGAAGCCCCACGCGAGCAGGCAAGTCAAATGGTCACGCCAAGCCAAGAACCTGGCGCAAGCACTAATGGCGTGGAAGAAAGTCCTGGACGTGGAATCAAAGGAAAAAGTGTTTGTTTCAACTGTGGTAAGGAAGGTTATTTTGCTCGAAGTAAAACTTGCCCAGCCCGCGGTCGCAAATGCAGCAAGTGTGGTAAATATGGCCATTATGCTAGCTGTTTCTAAGGAGGAAGGAACCTAAAGTCTGGTAAACAAGATACCACCCAACAACGGGGAGGCAGACAGCAGCGTCATGATAAGGGGGAGAGGCCAATCAAGTAGAGGATCGTTGTAAGCAATCAGGTGAGGATGACGCGTTTGCTTTTACTATAGAAGAACAGTCATGTGCAATGTCAAATTCCACTGAGCCAGTGATCTCAGTGAAGATTGGTGGAATCAGCAGAGATGTGTTAATTGATTCAGGTTCTGCAAGTAACCTTATCAGTAAAGATACACTGCAGGAACTTAAGTATCAGGGGCTCAAGATTGAATTAAAACCTTGCACAAAGAGATTATATGCTTATGGGGGTCAAGAGCTTGGAGTTGAAGGCCAGTTTCATTCAGAAGTTTCCGTATCGAAAGCAAAGGTAGTAGCAAATTTCATTGTTGTTGAATCTGGGCGTTGTTTGCCGGGATATTCAACTGCCACAGATCTTGGAATCGTTCGTGTGGTTCCCATGGGAACTCGCGGAACAGGAGACGGTAACACTGTTGATGATATCTTTTTGGGAGAACTCAAAGCAAAATATCCAAGTGTGTTCCAGGGAATTGGAAAGCTTAAAGGTTATCAGTTGAAACTACACGTTGATCTCAGTGTTCCTCCAGTCGTTCAAAAGGTGAGACGAGTACCTTTTTCTTTAAAGGACAAAGTAACTGCCAAGGTTAATGAACTCCTTGAAAAGGACATAATTGAGAAAGTCGAGGGGCCTACAGTATGGGTAAGCCCAGTCGTTGTCTCTCCAAAACCGTCAGGGGACATAAGACTATGTGTCGATATGCGGAGAGCCAACGAGGCCATTATTCGAGAAAGATTGCCTATACCAACAATAGATGAAGTCCTTGAAAGCCTTAATGGGAGTGGTGTTTTCTCGAAGTTAGATTTAAGGCGGGGTTTTCACCAAATCGAGTTGGATCCCGAGTCAAGGGATATCACTGCTTTTGCCACCCATGATGGAATTTTCCGCTACAAGCGTTTAAGTTTCGGTGTAAATGCCGCACCAGAAAAGTACCAGCATATCGTCACCCAGTCAATGGCAGGTCTACAAGGTGTGGCAGACATAGCAGATGATCTCATCGTTCATGGTCGAGACACTGAGGAACATGATAAGAACTTTCACAGTGTGTTGCAACGTCTTAGTGAGAAGCAGCTGACTTTGAATGCTGAGAAGTGTGCCTTCCGAATGGAAACGGAGTAAAAAGTGAGAGCCGTTGCAGAAGCAAGTCAGCCTCAAGCACCTTCAGAAGTTCGTAGCTTCTTAGGACTCGTTGGATTTAGTGTCAGGTTTATACCTGATTTTGCAACCACTGCTGATTCCCTCAGAAGACTTGCAAGAAAAGGAGAACTGTTTGTGTGGAGCGAGGAGCAGGAGCAGTCATTTCAGAGATTGAAGAGTCAAGTTGCAAGTGCACCAGTCCTAGCTCACTTCGATAAGGACGCGCCCACCCGTGTTATTGCTGATGCAAGTCCAGTAGGGCTTGGTGCCGTGTTGGTGCAAGAAAAGAATGGGGAAAGCCGTGCCGTCTGTTATGCCAGTCGCAGTTTGAGTCAAGTGGAGTGTCGTTATAGTCAGACAGAGAAGGAAGCACTAGCCTTAGTCTGGGCGTGTGAACGCTTCCACTTCTACTTGTATGGGCTCCCACAGTTTGATCTGGTGACAGACCACATGAAGAACTTAAAGTCATCTACTCAAGGAAGTCTAAACCTTCAGCCAGAATAGAGCGGTGGGTTTTGCGTTTACAACCGTACAACTACCAAGTTTGCTATGTACCTTCAAGAAAAAACATCGCAGATGCCCTTTCCTGACTAACTAAGATACCTGCTTCAAGTCAGTCCATAGAAGATGATGGATATGTACGCATGATAGTTCGCATGCTGTCCCTGTTGCATTGAGAATCAAAGAGATTGAACGAGTCTCAGCTCAAGACTCAGAGTTGTAAGTAGTCAGGAATTGCCTCATCGAAGGAAAATGGGACAATGCTCCAAACCAGTATTTGCCAGTTTGCAATGAGTTGACTTTTATTGGTCATGTGATTCTACGGGGAACAAGAATTGTTATACCCCAAGCACTTCGAAAGAGAGTTGTCAGTTTGGCACACGAGGGGGCACCAGGGAGTCGTAAGGACAAAGGACACTCAGAACAAAGGTCAGGTGGCCTGCTATGGATCGTGATGCAGAGAGAAGATGTACCGAGTGTTACGGGTGCCAGATGGTCACCAAGAACATACCACCTCCACCGTTGAAGTCACCATTACCCAAGCAACCATGGGAAGAAGTAGCTGTGGATCTAATGGGTCCGTTACCGTCTGGAGAACACTTGTTAGTTCTTGTTGATTATTGTAGCCGGTGGATGGAAGTTGATGTTATCCGAACAACCTCCAGCAAAACCATCATTCATTGCTTGGACGCCCAATTTGCCAGACATGGATTACTTAAAGGTATGCGTACCGACAACGGCTCAAATCTTGTGGCTAGGGAAGTAGAATATTATCTGAATGAAATGGGGATTGAACACCGTTACACGACACCTCTATGGCCAAGAGCCAATGGCGAAGTAGAGAGGCAGAACAGGTCGCTTCTGAAGTCCATGAGAGCAGCCCATGCAGAAGGAAAGCATCGGAGAGAGGAACTAAACAGATTCCTTTCGGCGTACAGGTCTACGCCACATTCAACTACAGGAAAGAGTCCTGCCGAGCTACTGTTCAGAAGAAAGCTAACAACTGAAATGCCTGAGCTAGTCAATGTTGAAGATGAGGAAGTAGAAGTAAGCGACCAAGCCGTCCGTGATCGGGACACTCAGAGGCAGCAGTTTAACAAGGACTATACTGACAAGAGGTTTCATGCCAGGGACCGAAATGTGAGAGAAGGAGACAATTTCCTGCTTGAGAAGAAGAAGAAAAATAAGCTGTCACCTTGCTACGAGAAGGAACCATATTAGGTGATATCCCGTTATGGGGACCAGGTGGTGTTGCGATCACCGGAAGGTGTTCACTACAAACGCAACCTTCAGCATATTAAACCATTCAATATGCCAGATCCTAAAGAACAGGGAACACCGCTACAGAATGCTGAACCGCGGACTGAACCTAAGCCGTTTGAGACGCCACCTATGGCAAAGGATCAAATACGAATGGCTGAAGCACCTCCAGAAGATGAAACTTCTGCTGTACCTGCAGCTGAGCAGCCTGTGAGAAGATCCAGCAGAATTACGAGCCGTCCGAAGGCTCTGAGTGACTATGTTCTGTACTAAAGCTAGTGACATTTGCATTGTCATTACTACTTGTTGTTATTGCATGGGTGACATTCAAACATTGTTTTATGAGCTGAACTGCAAAGGCTGTTTATGTTTATGCACAGTGTGACTTTTCTCTTTAGATTGGAACTGAACTTTTACAGTATATAAAAAAACCGGAGTTTGTAACATTTCTGTCTTTCGAGGTTGATTATCTAAGCGAAGAGAGAGAGGAAATGTAGTGTATAAGGACAGCGGTTGTACATGTAGAAGTATACATCTGGGAGAGTACAGGGGTGGGAAAAGAAGTGTTGAAACGTGTACTGTGTGTGCTGTTGTCTTTTGCCTTCGGGGCTGCCTTTTGTGGCTTACTATTGCGGCTCGACACTACAGTGACCGCACCCATCTACCTCATGGTGGATCTACATTGTGATGGAGGGGATGACAGCGCGCCCCAGAGAACGCAAAGTTACTTGGTCTTTTATGGTGTTGACCCTTCCGTCTATGATGCGGTGGGCGGCGTCGACGATGAGGGAAAAATGGTGATGAGTACCGATCTGGATTTAAGTGGTCACCAACTGCTAGGCTTAACTCCTTAACATAGATTCATGCTTGATATAGACATTCCTAACGTCCTTGCCTCAGCCCAAGGAAGAAGACGATTTAGCAGCCTCGCTACATTCCTGAGCCTTGTGAGCTTTAAGATTATTAAGTGTGGGGTTCATATTCCTGTCCGAAACCCCCCTAAGCTTATGTTCCATAGTCTCTCCAACACTGGGTGGGTACACTCTGTGTCCTTAGGCCAAATACGTTCTAGTGACTAGCTCTACGTTCCATCTCTTTCGATTCCGGTGGGGTCGTTGATCTAGTAGAAGAGTCATCTAGAGACGCTATACTAGAGCGGTCGTGGAAAGGGCCATTATAACGTCATTAATAGATATCTTATAAACAAAGACGCCGAAGAAAACATTAAGCGCCATTATATACCATGTCGTCGACACATATTGACACGCATCTTTGCTTATACACTTGGTGCGGCTGGTGCGACAAATACCGTCTGGTTTGCCGTTGCAGGACTCACAAACCAAGTCCTTGCCCGCCGCGGCGAAGCGAGCAGCGCAGCATGTGAGAGTACGAGAGAGAACGCGCCCCCGCGTTTGCCACAAGCGACCCTCCTACCGGGTACGATACGGTATACTGAAATTCCCCACCATCATATCCGCCATGGCCGACGAGAGACGAAACATTCATGATTTGAATCACATCGACATCACCGTCTCGGAAGTCACGATTTGCATGTTGAAGAATCGCTATGCCTATTAGGCACAACGGCTTCGAGAAGCTGTACCGCAGCTTCCAAAGGAAGAGCCTGCTCTACAATATCGTGGCGGGCAATGCTGTGATCACGTTCGCGGTTGCTGGGCGCATAACATCAAGTTTAACCCCACTTTGTTTCTTTGACAAGGTTTGAGCTCGTTGTGAAAGGGATGGCAAGCTAAAAATAAAGAACTACGGCCAACTTCGCAAGGGCCCATAACAAGAAAATCCTTGACATGATTCGGTTGTATCTCAGCGCAGATCCATTCAACGAAGACGCCTTCATCGATAAGCTGAGAACGGTCGACGTTAACGAAAGTAGAGACATACAGCAAACGCTTCATGTCGTAGCCCACACCCCTCAGTGTGGGGTAGAAAGGCGCTCGAGGATGTCCTCCCTCCGCGACCAGTTCTTACACGAGAGGGCCTCGAAGTAGTCAGAAAAAAGACATAGTTGACCGATTTGCCTTCAGGACAGAAGTACCGAATCACGTTCCCCAAGAAACGATACCGCGTTAGGACGTACGTTTCTTGTCTCCCTAACGCAATCGTGTTGAAGGCGTCGAGGATCCCGTGTTTTACAAGCTCCTCGAGCAAGTAAGTGGCAGGTGTGGTGGTGGGCGCGCGGGCTTCGCTGAATGATACACCAACTAGCTCCTCGACCATTTCACTTGATTGACACACGAGTTTGGACGTCTCAGCATCACATCTTTTATTTCTTGGAAGGGAGGTCGCAAGGATGTGGCTGGTCCGGCGACCCCTTTGGCAAGTCTACTTTCCCGCGCCGTGATGCATTCCACGGCCAAAGTTAGATGTGCCCACACCAAATAAGGTTTATCAAACCGAGCTTCTTCTTATGACTCACGACAGACTGCCTCGTGGGCGCAAAGTCTTCAAGTATGCATTGACTGTTGTCAACGTGACCAGCCGCTACAATGAATCTGAGAGTCTGACGTCTTAAGACTCCGCCGAAGTCGCAAAGGCTTTCATAAGATCTTTAAGCGCGGCCTCTGACATAGCCTCAACTGCTGCAGGTTGAACCCCGGGCGCGAACTTATGGGCGCTTTGACCAAAGAGATAACACAGTGCTCCGACGCGGGTGTACTGAAATTCACCGCGACCAAGCTATCGATGAACGCTTCACCCGCACCGTGGTACAGCGCTTGTTTAGACACGGGAACGCCGTAGAGATGCACCTCCATGAGGGCCGGCGGTCTACTGCGTGGGTGAGAAGACTACCCGACGTTGTAGCCGCTCTTAACAACCAAGTTACCAGCCTGATTGGGAAAGAACCCGCAGTCGCTATCAAGGGAGTAGCAGTTGTTGCGAAGCCAACGACACCTTAGCTGAGGCCTTTTGGGATGAGCAAAAAACGGCTCTCCTCTCTAGTGTATGTTCGCTATCTGTACCAGCCCGGCGAGCTCGAAGGTGGTGTGAAGAGAGCGACCGAGCCCATTTGGTCCTTGATTGTCTACAGCATTGTGAACACTTTTACGCAAATTCTCAATGGTCTCACCCAAGACGGAGTTGTTCGTGAGCTTGTAGAAGCACTTTTCGAACTCGCTCTTCGCGTCCTTCCTAAACTCCGTGTTCATCCAGATGAACGGCTCCATCTAACACGCTTGCTTCAACTCCAACACCCTATGCACCCGTTTCAGTCGCAAGCCTTGCCTCAGATCGAACTGTAGGTTCCTGTATTGCACTACATAGTTAGCCTTATCATTAAGCTTCTCGCTGTCTGGCGGTTTCAGCCCCAAGTCACTCATCTTAAGATTCCATTCGTTGTGCGCAGCCCCGCGGCACTTGGCTGTGATGTGGCAATGATCCTTGACAGAGTTCCTTATGATCCTGCCTCAGCAAAGGCTCCGCGAACAACAAGCATGTCTTCTGATACCTAGTTATCCATTCACCGACCCTATCTCCCTCCCTCCTCTCCCTCTTTGGCCGCAATAGCCGCCAGTTTTATGGTCATGGACGGATGTCAAATCCAAGAAGGAGTCTTTGACCAAGCCCCCAACACAAATATGGCATCCAGTTGCGTTTTCGTGCCTCATCCCACCGTCATCACGCATGGCTTCGTTGTAACTCTCCCTTATCTCCATTTCCTCCTGCACGTTGTCGCCCAGGAACATGGCTACCGCGTTCTCACCACCGTAAACACTCTCCCCCACCACCTCACCGTCACTCTTTACAACCAAATAAGCATACTCACACAGGCCTTGTGCTACGCCTTCATTTATGTGCAGCTTCCCCCTGCCCATCCTGGCCCGCGCCCACAACCAGGAACCCTCCTTACCAATGCCTAAAGGTCCGCGTAGATAACATAGGGCGCCTTCATGTGTTTGTGGTAGTTCCGGAAGGACAGCGTGCTTTTTCTCTCCTCCAGCATTTCAATCCTTGTCGGCCTGCCATTCCCTCCATGGCAAGGCTTCCTATGGTTCTCGAGGAAGTTCTCCCTCGTGAAACCAGTCAAACACATCAAGAAATAGTGATTTCCACTGCGTTTTTTGCTCTGATCAAAGAGCAATGCGTTTACCCTTCTTATATAGCAATAACGTTGCCTTCCGCCCAACTCAATCAATATCAGCTTTATCCGTGGCACCTTCGCCTCATTCTTACTTAGCCTGTGTACACAACCCCTCTCCCAGCCAAAGACATTGATCGCGAGGGTCCCGTTCCGCGCCTCAAGCTTGTCTATTTGCCCTACCGGTCTTGGGAAATCGACGCTTGTATAATCGTTACCATCGTCGACAGGATATTTGCTTCGTCGCTGAGCGTCCTTCCATAATGCGGCTCTTAGCGCCCACTCCAGACATTCGTTGTCCCTGTTCCTGACGTTGATGATGGCCTTCTTACTCCCCAAATTGGCTGGCAGAGGCAAATAAGTTCCTCCCGCGAAGTATCTGATAAGGTGTCTCTCAAGGACCCATCCCGACCCTCTCTCCGACCAGGCCTCCATCTTTCCCTTCCCTCTCTCAACAAATCCATCAAACTCCCTCGCCACCAAGCCCCCATCAGACCTATCGAAAACATGCGTCTGATTGTCCCGAAAATAATGCGCAATTTCCTTTGTCCTACCACCCTTCTCGACCGAGGACCTCACCTCCAACCCAAAACCTACTTAGACCCAGTGTTATGTCTCGATCCCACCCTCAACCAGAGTAATGAGCCTCACCCTCATTTCTCTCGCAAACACGATAAGATTCCCACCGCTCTCACGACCACCATTCTACAAACGCGAAGCCATTCCCGAAAATCGCTTTGGACCAATAGAAACCCTTCCTATCTCCCAAAAACATCAGGTCTCAACGTTGGCTGGTCTCCGATCCCCCCTCCGCTATTGGCCCGTAAAACATTCCCAGAGCATCCGACGAATATCTCGCAGCCGCCATTACGGCGTATATACTAACGCGCATATTTCTCTAATAGGAAATATTCCTGGGGCACACTTGATACCCCGCGCAATCTCCGCTAATAGATTACGACGCTGTCGGACCGCGAAGTTGCGTACCTTGTCCCCATATCCTTCGCGCCGCTCAGCCCCGCACACACGCGAACCCCAGCCAGCGAGGTGTTGGTGGTAAACTGGAAGCGTAGATCACGATCGCTTTTACAATAAGAGTAGACAATACCAAATCGTACTTTACAGGTATTGAGCCCAATAGAAAATAAAATAACGGAAACAAGATATTAAACGTGAGAGTTAATCTAAGATATTTAACCTTACTGTTCAAGTTGCTTCAGTCAGTATCCTTATCCAATTCGTTGTTGTTGGCACTACCTTTGAAGTTGTCTTCACGAACATTCCTGATTTTTCAGTAAGGTGTTCGTCTCAGCATGATAGTTTGTTGTTAAATCGGCTGTCACAGTATTGGAAGTATGTTCGTAGTTTGAAATAACACATGGCTCATTTGTTATCTCGTGAGAACTACTACGAACCATGTACATTTGGCTAGCTTCCAAGCTATAGAATTCGTGGATCGACGACCCATTCCGACAACGCCCGATATCATTTAGTATGGGTCTACCACGAACGGCGTGTGCGTTTGTTTGTGAGATGAGCGTATAAGACATGAATCTTTGCCACTCGCTCTTCGCAAAACGCAACATTCTGTAAATTATGTTGTTTACGAAGAGCGAGCACGTGCGAGCCTTCCTATCATTTCCAGTTCCCGCGATCTACGCAAGGAACGCCTGGAACCATGACACCCTTTTAACGACCAAATGGCTTGCATTATATGACTCGGGCTTTACTACGGAGGCCAGAGTAATAATATAATACCCAATTTTTCGGACGTTTAATTAGTCCTCGACTGTAGTAAACAAGGTTACCATGACAAAATGTTAGTCTAAAAACGAGTTTCTGTTTGTTTCAAGAAAATTTCGCAAATTTCGAATTATAAGGAAGAAATTGCACAGCTCACCGATAAGACAGAATAAAAAACACTGACAAAAACTACTTATAGCGTTGCTAAAATGGAAAGTCCTAAATGGAATAATATTTAGTCTAAAATGTAAAATTTCCTTAGTGCGATAACACTAATGGACTTTAATGTAGTAACATTATACTAACATCATAAATGACAAATGACGTAATAAAACACCATTAGCCATCTCACTGGTTATAACAATAGACACAGGATCCGTCACACCACTTGTCATGCTATCAGTCAGATCAGGCTTCCTTAACCGCATGACCAATGAAGTATGAGGCGTTGATAACACAGGACTCCCAGTAGTTGTTGTGCTCCGTTGCATGTCTGGGGGGCATGTGCGTTAGATTCCGCCATGATCTTGTATCCTGTTCTTCTTCTTTCCAGTAAAAGCACTAAAAGCAAGTTTATTACAACCTAAACCCACGTGACCAGTAAAAATACAAGATCACGTGACTAAATTGCACGTAATGTCATCGACATTTTTGTCTTAGTTAATAGTTCATAAACCATTCAAGTGGACATGCGGGGTCAGGTAGGTGTATAACGTGACGTAACTATCTTGTTATTTTCCTCAAAGTGATGGCCTTCATTGATGGGCTCCTGCCTTGTATCAAGGTCTAGCTGTCACACATAAGGTGGACATAGTACGGATATTTTCATTATTATTGCAATTGCGATTTGTACTATTATCATTAACAAATCATGGTTGACGCAAAATTCTTAACAATTAAGCCGAAAGAAGCTTAAGGTAAGACTTCAGTCTTAAAAGCTGTTTAATAACACGACATAAGGATTCAAATATTAACAGTTCCTGATTCATTTCTTTACGGCTACTTGAAGGTTTGTTATTTTAGTTGTATGTTTTTTATTCTTTGTTCCTTTTATTTTTTCTCAGTCATTTTTTCTTATGTTTCATCTTCAGCCTCTTTAAAAGATCCACACTATTGAATACTTTTTGCCAAAAGTAACACACAAAAGAAGGTACGATTTTTCTTGAAAGCTATTTTTTTAATAATCTAACATCAGTGTGATCAGTGTGCTTTTTAGCCGTTCGTTCACTTTTTCTTGTTTTTCTTTTTCCGTCTCAACTGATCAGTATAACCCATTTGATTATCCGCGCGCGGTCCACTCTAGCGTTCTTGGTTTTAACAAAAATCCATATAAACCATATATTTTTTGGAAGCTTAATAACGACAGATTATGACCCGATCTGTTTAAACGGTAAAAAATATACCGTTTTTCGAAAATGTGAATATTCTTCACGAACCCATAAATCAAGGTATACGCCCGCCAAATTTAGGTCGGAGAAAATGACTAACATGGCATCCGTTTCTTCACACATTGACCTCAAAAACCGTGTCTCAGATTTTTGGCTCATGCGTTTGTAATTTTTTTACAAGAGGATAAAGTTTGAAAAGGGAAAAAAATAGAACTGCCCGCGAAAAAAAGGGCATAACTTTTTAATGAGAAGAATAATCAGAATTCGCAGACACGGTTTTGTCGGCGAACGTCCTGACAACATGCTCTCCGAATTTCAGCCAGTTTGGTCCTGGGGCTGACGACTTGGAACTACAAATGTGCGTACAACTCGCCTATTTTTTACTTTCGAGAAACAGAGAAAAACTAAAATTCGGCGGCATCCAAATGTTATGAGATTATCACACCAAGCGAGAAACCGCAGAGGAATCAACTTTCTATATAACAATAGGATTGTGACAGTTAACACGGAACAGGTACAAATTTCCCGCGACGGCACGCGGTAAATTATTTTCCTGTGAATAAGCCGCTTTTCATGTGGAAGTCAGAATTCCAAGGTTAGTAAAAGTGAAATCATCTTTTGATTTACTCTATTCCCGTTCGAAATTTTACGTATCGGTTGACTAATCTTCAAAATTATGACCCGAAACAATTGATCTGCCTTTCAACTTCGTCTTCTTCTCTTCCTCAATTTCCTCTGCCTCGACAGTTTCTTGCAATTGTATTTTACGGCGACTTGCTCTCATTTCGGCTTGCTCGCTGGCTTCGTGATCGCGATGGAGTTAATCCAGCAATTTTTCTTGGTTGTTATAAGACCCTTTGTCG